>JAJLVO010000009.1:0-272816 GCA_030564565.1 Pichia sp. NRRL Y-12830
GGCAGGCGGCGTGGGAAGCGGCGTGGGCGGCGGTGGAGGCCAGGACGGGCGGTGATCTGACGGGACGTATGTTGGGGATGCCACCACCTCTGTTTCTGGCCCTCCTCCCCATCTTACCACCATGTCCTCCCCCGACCTCTCTGCCCTCCAACACCTCGACGACCCAGCTCGTCAACAGGTGCTGGCCTTCATCCAGGCCGAGTCCGCCAAGGCCAAGATCCAAACCTCCGTCACCCAGTTCACCAACCTGTGTTTCCGCAAATGCGTCAACGACACCGACATCGACACCAACACGTCTTCTCTCAACCCCGCCGAAGCGTCTTGCATGTCCGACTGTCTCAACCGTTTCCTCGACACCAACATCAAGGTGGTGAAGATCTTACAATCCATGCAGAAATAGTGGCCATGCTGTCTATATTTATATCTATATAGCTGTCTAGTTGTATATATAGTAGGTAGTAAGTAGCAAGTGTTTTTCACTTTTCATTACGTAACATATTCGCTTTTTTTCATTTCTACAGTACAACATGTATTATATGCACTAACTTATGTTGTCTGTTCGTATCTTTTCATAACGTCTCATAACACCTTCCTCTCCTCTCCTCTCCTCTCCCCTCCCCACATGGACAAATCAATCAAAAGAGGCCTATCCGACAGAATCTACGAAAAACGTAAAGCGACTGCGTTGGAATTAGAAAACATCGTATCCAATGCAATCAGTAAAAATGATATCGATCAAATAAACCAAATCATCAAACAACTAAGAAACGAATTTGCCTATAACATCAATGATCCATTATCAAGATATGGTGGTCTAATAGGTCTTGCTGCTATATCCATTGCCTTGGGTCCAAATGAACTACCAAAATATCTTAATAATATAATTCATCCCGTAATTGCTTGCTTTGGTGATAATGATCCCAATGTTAGATATTACGCTTGTGAAGCTTTATATAATATAACAAAAGTTGCAAAGGGTGAAATCTTACTATATTTTAACGAAATTTTCGATATTTTATGTAAATTGGTTGCTGATGTTGAAAATAATGTTAAAAATGCTGCTGATATTTTAGATAGATTAATTAAAGATTTGGTGTGTGATAAATCAACTAATTATATATCAATTTTAAATCATAATGAAAATAACAACAACAACAACAACAACAACAACAACAATGCCATCCAATCTCCCAATATCCAACATTATGAAACTCAATCAACTAAAGCTTTCTCCCTACCAAAATTCATACCTCTATTAAAGGAAAGAATTTACGCAACTAATACCTACACACGTTTGTTCATTGTAAGTTGGTTAATTTTATTGGACTCAATACCGGATTTAGAATTGATTTCGTATTTACCTTCATTTTTCGATCCTTTATTATCATACTTAAAATCCCCACTCAAAGATGTGAGAATTATAACTGAAAATTTCTTAAAACTATTACTACAAGAAATTAAAAAAATCAATGAAATTAAATTATTGAATAATTCAAACAATGATAACTATATTTATGGTCAAGATATTTCAATCGACTATTCTAAAATCATTGATATCCTAGTTAACAATTTAGAATCTAATAATTCTTTAATCAAATCAATTTGTCTTGATTGGTTAATTAATCTATTATCAATTTCACCAAAATCGTTTATCTTATTAATTCCAAAACTATTAATCATCTTATTGAACATAATTTCTTTAAATGATAATAACAGTAATGATAGTTTACAACAATATGCTTTACAATTGAATTCAAATTTAATGCTTTTGGTTTCAAATGATAATAATCATTTTGAAATTAACTATAATTTATTAATTAATAATTTATCAATCGAGTTATTATCAAATTATCAAAATAATTTAGATCCTTCCGCTTCAAATAATAGTAATAATAATAACAATAATAATAACAATAATAACAATAACAACAATAACAACAATAACAACAATAACAATAATAATAACAATAATAACAATAACAACAACAACAATAACAACAATAATAGTAATAACAACAATAGTAATAATAGTAATTCAATGAATGATATAATCAAATTAAATTCCTTAAATTGGCTAATCATGTTGCAAAATAAAGATCCAATTAAATTCATGGATTTTAATGATAATATCTTCATCACTTTATTAAAGTCTCTTAATGATTCAAATGAGAAAATAATCAATAAAGTCCTCAATTTATTATCACGAATCTTAAATCAATCAAATGATAAATATTTTGATAATTTCATAATCGATTTATTGAATTTATTTAAAAATGATTCAAAATTCTTAAATTCAAAATCTGACTTCATTATCAAAAAAATTTGTAAAAATTTGAATTCTGAAAGAGTTTATAAATCTTTATCAAAAAATCTACTGACAATCCTAAATAATGAAAACAATGAATCAAATTTAAATTTCATTTCAATAATAATCCAAATCTTAAATAACAACCTAATAATTGCACCCGAATTAATCCAATTAAGGAAAAACTTAATCAATAATTCAATTGATTTATTTGAAAATTTGTTTAAATGTTGGTCCCTAAATTCTCCATCTTTATTATGTTTAACTTTGTTAACTTCAAATTATCAATTAAGCTATAAAATTATAAATAAAATGGTCAAATACGAAATCAATATAAATACTTTAATTCAATTGGATTTATTGATTCAATTATTAGAAACTCCTGTATTTGCAAAATTAAGATTGGATTTATTAAATCCAATTTCAAACATTTATCTATTCAAATGTTTATATGGTTTATTAATGTTATTACCACAATCAAATTCTTTCAAAATTCTACAAAATAGATTAAATTCAATATCTTCAATTATTAATCTACCTTTGAGTGATGATGATCATCAAAATAATAATTCAGATGATCACTTACTTTCAAATTTAGAATATAATAATAAATTGTTAGATTATTTCATTCAATGTCAAGAAAATATACAAGATTTGAAATTAAATAACGATACTAATACTCACAATCTAGATTCTGCTCCTGATCCTGATCCTGATCATGATTATAATGAAATGTTTCAAAATAATTCCCCGTTAGATACAAGTTCAATGACTTAACTAATATTATCCAAATCTTTGATTTCTATAATTTTCTAAATTATTCCTGTATTGTAAACTATTACTAGATAATTGTTTATTGGAAATCTTAATATTTATCAATCCAACTTTTTTAACTTCTTTATTATGTTTACCAATTTCCTGTAATTTTAACAACTTTTCATTCTCTTTATTTAAAACACTTATGGTTTGTTCACCTTCACTTAACCTTCTAAATTCTCTAGGGAAATTTTGCCTATAATATCTAATCATCGATCTATGTCCAAGTTTATTCCCATTCGGTAATGATAATTCAACACCACTTGGATCGATGATTGCCTCATCTTCATATTCCTCTTCCTCTTCTCCCCCTTCCCCATCATCCTCTTCATATTCCGCAAATTCATAAAATCTATCAAACAACTTCCTCTCCTCTTTCGTCTCATATGGTATACTTGCATGACCTTTGGCAATTATATGTTGTCTAATACCTAATAATTTCCTACTATGATACCCACATTTAATACAGTCTTTATCTAAAACAACAGTATCGGATAATAATCTAATTAGTCCTTCTCGATCTTTTAAGTATTTTAAATTAGGTATATATAATCCATGATTCATTAACATATGTTTAATGTTATCATTCAAACTTCCTAATTTTGTACCACAATAAAAACAATCACTTGGTTCTAATGATTCACATTTTTCTTCAAAATCTTCTTCATCTTCTGTGTCACTATATTTATCATTATTATCATTTTCATTCTCATACTCTTCAGTTTGATAATCAGTTTCATTATTTTTAGAAATCTCAGATTTTAAATCATCAAAATCAGACTCATCGTATTCACTATGTGATTTTAATGTACCTAATGAAAATGTTGAAATTTGTGAAACTTCAGAAATTGCTGGACTTACTTCTCTGCTTGATAATAATAATTCCTCATTTTTCTTATCTTTTAAATTATTCAACCTACCTCTATGATTATTCAATAAATCATACCTTAATGAACGTTTCTTATTATTATTCCTCTTATCCTTTTTTTCTTCTTCATCTTCAATAATAAATCCAAAATCATCATACTTTACTCTATCCTTGGAATTAAGAACTTTCAATTGGAAAATCTCGTTGCTTACAGGCATTAATGATGCAACTCTTCTTTTCAAATTATACCTATGCCATTCAGTTTTCATATGAATTCGTTGCAGTTCTGTTGATGGGAATTCAATTTGACATGATAGACATGTATAGTTGGTTTTATTACTAGTTGAATGCAATGGTAACATCAGGGATATGTTTTGGCACTGAAAAGAAAAAATATGTAATCACATGTGCTGACATATCAGCTTCTTCATTTTTTCAGCAGGTCAAAATTTCAACGCTATCTATATTTATTATTTATGTGTATCTGTAGCATAGCTACTCGGAATTTACACCGAAAATCTAAAAAATACAAAATTCAAGGGTAATATAATTATTGTCTGCAGATATAACTAACGTCTTGTAGCCCTTGATATCCAAAGTACAATGTAAGTATTAATAGATCTAAATAGATATAATAAAAGAGTAGATTAAAGTTGTTTCTATATAAATCTATATGATTATCTATAGGTATGATCCCTTCACTTGTACAGTTATACGACGGGATCCCATCCACTGGCACACCTGAGTTCGGGCGCGTCGATCGACTCTAATTCTGATAGCCTCCGAATACCACAGTAAGATCTATAATTGCAAACTCCTTTTATAATTCTTCGTAATTTATTTTATAATTACCAACCATTAGGTCAATCTCCACAGAAAAAAAATATAAAGACATGTGCTCTCCTTATAGCTTAATAATTACATTCACTGCTTTGTTATTTTTACCTATCACTATTCAGGCAAGTCCTGCAAATGCGACTGTGGTCCAAACGTTCCTAGATTGCCTTCAATTCTGTAACGCTACAGATTATGCCTACTACGTTGAGCCAAGAGGATATTTAGTGCTTGCATCGCTGAGCGGTCAGAACTCTGAAGACGGTGTTAGCACACAGGCTTACCGCACATGTAATTATCTGTTTGGGCGGGAGTTTTATGCTAGCTTTGATCATGGCTTTCACACATATCATGATGGTGCATTACTTACTGATATTAACCATGCCAACGGTGAAGACCTAGTTAGCGCAGGTATGATTGCCAGGGAATCTGTTAAGATCGGACATCTTAAGAATGTTATATCAGCGACTATCTGTAAAAGTTGCTCCTAAAAAACATCTAGTTGCTAGAACATTCTATGTGACCTACAACCTTTGAATGTTACGCTACCGGTGAAGATTATATCTGCGAAAACAGTGATTATGGCCGGTTCTGGGAAAGAACCTGCTATAATCACTGGAGTTCTTACAAGTCAACTAGAATGGGCTTATCTGGCTGTGGCCAGTCGACGGCATTTTCTATCCTCATCAATTGTGTTGCAAGTGATGGCAAGGATGTCTCAGCGTGGTATGATGTAATGAAGTGAAAGTTTACAGCATCAACTCTATCTATATTTAATATTTATTTTTCATCTTTTATCTATCTATCTACAATTTACAAAAGTTTATAAAAATTTCAACAATTTCTTTAAAATGGAACAGGTGCTCCTTGTTTTGGCCATACCCTTTTGAACAATTCCATTCCAATAACATCTTGGGCATTTAACGTACCATCAAATGATGCCTTAAATAAACCATGCGTACCTAATCGTTCTTTAATAAATCCTGATCTACCCATTTTAGAAAATAATGGAACATTTTTATACGCATTAACATCATCTGAATTATGAAACATAAATCTAATGGTGACCATACTTTTATGAATTTTGAACACTTCACCTGTAACAACCACCCTTTTAGCTAAAATTCTACTAAAATCAGTATTTTCAAATGTACCTTGACATAAAATTTCCATATTATTACCATTTTCATCAACTTTAAAAAATAATGCGGGTGAATTTGTAAATGATGTTGGTATAATTGCAGTTGCTAATGCAACTTGTCCCTTATGTAAAAATCTTTGAAATTTGGCAACATTATTCTTATTTCTTGTTTGTTGTGAAAATAATGGATTGATTGCATACCTACGAAATCCATATTGTACAATCATTGATTCTTTAGATTTAATTGGTTCTTCATATGATTCCCAAGTTTGAATTGAAAAATTACAAACTGATAATTTATTCTCATTTGGTAATAGTCCATAAATTATAAATGGTTTAATATTTGGATCAACTAATTTATTAAATAATTCATTATCAAATTTAATATAGATTCTAACTTCATCTCCTGCAATTACATTTGTTGCCTTTTTATATTTTTTCAATAATTGATTTCTATGAATTTTATAATTTTTGATTCTTAAATAATCTAGCCAATTTACTGGTCTTCTTTCATCAATTTCATCATAATCCCATAATGAAGATGCAAGTGATTTAACACCTCTATATTTGGATAACCTTTCAGTTGCAATTTCATCATAACGTAGTTCAATTTCATCAGGGAATTCTAATTCTTCACGTTCTCTTTTCCTAAATTCTTCTAATTGTCTTTCATGTTCTTGAGGTGAAATGTCATCTGTTTCCATAATTTCTTCATCATCAAATTCATCATCATCACCCATAACTTCTTCTTCTTCTTCTTCTTCTTCTTCATTATCTCCATTTTCACCTACTTCTTTTAATCCAACTTCGGAAATTAATGCTTCAATTTCGTCATCTTTCATCCATCTTGCTTGATATTCTGACATACCCTTTGGTAATCTCGTTCTTTTAGTAATTGGTGCCTTATTAACCAAATCCCAATCATCAACATCATCCTCATCCTCATTGAAATAGTCCTCATTATCTTCTTCTTCTTCATCTTCATCCATTGATAAATCATTTGAATCATCACTTTTATCTTGTAATTGATCAAGAGATTCTCTTTGATTTGGTAAAATTATTTCAATTTCAGTAGATTTTGAGATAACCTTCTTCTCAATTTTTTCAATCTGGAAATCTCCAAATCCAGGTACATGAATTAATCCATTAATATTAAATCCTGTACCTCTAACAATACCATCTATAGTTAATAAATTATTTGATTCATCAAGTTGAAATTTATCTAAATTATTAGCTAATAAATAACCTCTTGAATCTCTCCAATGTATACCCCTTGGAATTTTTTGGCATAAGGTTCTAAGTAAATTTAAAGAATCTGCATTATTTTCTAGAATGAATAATTTTTCGACATTTGGGAAAAAATGTTTATAATAAGAAAATAATGATTTATAAACATCCAATTGTAAATTTTTTTTAGGATAAGATGAAACTAAATCTGGTAAAACCGCAAATGTAGTTGAAATACCTTGGCTTTCAACTGCTCTAATGACTTGTTCGCCATAAACAGGATCAATTTCTTCAGTTGCTGATAATCCGAAAACAACAAAATCTGAAACTTTACATGCATCTAAAATTGATAATAAATTACTCATATCAGGTATTATAAATTTAAGTGTTGATTTAAATTTATTAATTTTAATTTTGAAAATATTCGATTTAGTATTAATTATATCATAATCTGTTTCATTTGATAAAATTTTCATAATTATATCTTGAATTGATTGATTTTTAGTTAATGGTAAAATAGTTATAATTCTTTCGATTTTATTTGAATTAAACAATGAATTAATCTCCAAACTTTTATTAATTTTGTTTTGTTTTAGTTGATTTTTAAAATTTTTACGTTCATTTTTAGTTGTAACTCTAAGTGTTTTATTATTTGCTGCAACTTTTTCAACTTTACCCTTATTTAATGCCTTAATTGCTCTTTTTGAAGAATGTGGACTTTTAAAAGACTTATTTTGCTTCTTTAATGTGGATCTATGACCTGCCATTATTGATTGAGTAAGTAATAGTAGGTTACCTCTATTTGCTACCTTCCTGTTTAAAATATCTGAAAAATTTTGACAAAATAAAAAAAAATTTAAACCGGAAAAAAACAAATACGGATTCAAATAATTTTTACGTAATCATGTTTTTTTAAAAACACGACACCAGTGTTGTTGTAATAAAAACCTTGTTATCACGTGCAGGATTCCAGGGCTATATAAAACATTTAGCCCCCGCGCACCACTCGTATATAAAATCCGCGCAGAAACGCAGTCACAAGCTAGCTCTGCAATTGCCAACCTCCCGGCTCCCTCTGTGAGCGTTCTCTCTGTGTAGGCAGAGAATGAAAAAATATACACAGTTACAAAACTAATAAGGAAAAATCACACGCAATATCATTTGTAAGACTTGTATTGTTTTTATAAACCATCTAACTTGTATGTATACAGTAGACATCAACATTATGATTATGAAATTATGAAAACTTGAAAGTACTGAAATGAATAGATTATTGATTATAAATATTATATTTAATTGAATATATTTTTTTGAAAAATTGAACGAATATCACGACATGACCAATTACATATTACTAGACTAAATTGATTATTGAACTTTGAAATAGTGTTATTATAAACTATTAAATGAATTAATATTAATGAAATTTATGGAATCATTACTGATATATTCTAATATGCCTTTTTTGACAACTTAAAATATATGAATAATTTTAAACAAACGATGTTACAATGAAAGAATAATTTAATAAAATTCAATAATTTACAGTATGTTGATATTAATAGACATCGATGATTTTTTACTATATAGGTTATCATTATTGAATCATCCAGTATTGTGATACCAAACCTGAAGCTAGGTTTAAAGAACTGCCAAGGCTTAATTAACAAGCGTTACAAATCATTCATTTATTCACACAAGTTTAAATCAACCGTTCGAATTAAATACTAACATTTATTTTCCACTTCATAATTATTATTATTTTTTGCAGATAAATATGGCACACGAAAACGTTTGGTTCTCCCACCCAAGAAACTTCGGTAAAGGTTCAAGACAATGTAGAGTCTGTTCTTCCCACTCTGGTTTAGTCAGAAAGTACGGTATTAACATGTGCAGACAATGTTTCAGAGAAAAGGCAAAGGATATTGGTTTCACCAAGTTAAGATAAACAATTTGTCTTATATATTCGTGTACTTGTTTACTCATATATTTTAATATATAATTGAATATATTTATGTTAAATAAAATTTAGTTAAAACTTATTAATAAAAAACAATTATAATATTCTTATAAAAAAAGTTTATTACATGTTGTAAACGTTCAAGAAAATAAAGTTCAAAAAACTGAAAATTGTAGATATATACCAATAAGGTTAAAAATTATTTAGCAAGATTGATAATTTCTTCACTATTGACAACTATTACTTCACCCTCTTTTTCAATTGGTTTTAAACTTAATTTCAATGCACATTTGGCGACTTCATCTGCATAAACGGGATGACCAATTGCATTGCCAATAAATGTACCCCTTGTCCAACGACCAAAAACTTCTGCTAACTTATTGCCGAAATCTTTAGAAACTTTACGTTCACCTAATAAAACACCAGGTCTTAAAATAATGGTCCTTTTAAATTTTAAATCAGTTATATCTTGCTCAATTTGGCCTTTAGTTTTCATATACAAAAGCATTGAATCCTTGTTTGCACCCAATGAAGAAACAATGATTGCGGTATCAAACTTACCAGATTCTTTAGCACCTTTAAAACAATTAACATTGATATCATGATCAATTTTAACAAAATTTTCTGCTGATCCTGCAACTTTACGTGTTGTTCCAAATGATGAAAAAAATGTAGAATTAGATGGAACATTTGATTCTTTAATTACATTATACCAATCATCAGAATTTTTAGAAATAATTGAATCTAATTTATCATCATTGTTAATATCAAGTGATCTTCTTGTAAGTGTAGTTAATTTTGAAACTTGAGATGATTCTAAAGCTCTTGTTACAAAATAAGAGCCAACTAATCCTGTTGATCCAATTGCAAAAAATGACATTTGTTGTGGTTGGTTGATTGGTTGATTGTTTGATTTTTACTTAAACAATAAGAATACAAGTGGTTAACGCCATTGAAAATAGTTTACGCCCTCACAACAACTTAAAATTAAAACCAAATGCAGAAAAAATGAAAAAAATAGTAATCACACAAAATTAAGCCAATTAATTTTCAGAGGTAATTGTTTGTGCTTGAAATTGTACCAAGATTTGGAAGACTATCCAAATTACTTCCCTTCTGTTTAATTTCTCAAGACAATCATGAATATTACCGTGATCACAAAACTGTTTGTTTCTAACATGACTAGAAATGTTCTGAGATAAGAAACTTTGCACGCCAACAAAAGTACTATTTGGTTCAAAACGTACAGCTTTTTTAAGAGTAGATGTATTTAGCTTATTATTTCACTGTTAACTAAACACGATAGGAGTCAAAAGCCTGTAAGGACTGTAGTCATTCAAAGAAAAAAACACTTTTTGTTAATAAATGGATTGGATTTTAACAAATAGGTGTAGAAGCTTAACAATAATAAAATCATCAATGGACTGATTATAAGAAAACACTAATGTTATAAAAATATTACCTACTGATATTTTATATTGATCACACTCTCCACTTAATGGCTTTTATTAGACGAACTGCCGGATAGCAGGATTTTAGCTTTTATTGACCCTTTTTTTTCACTCAAAATTATTATAAAGCATTAGAGGAAGCTTACATATGCAATTAAGTGTGCAAATGTTTTGTTATCTTCATTTTGTTATTTTACACTCTGGAAAAAATCCCAGCTAACTCTTCCATTTAGGTAATTGTAAATTTTTTAGAACAATTACCGCGCTAACGTTTATTCAGGAAAATGGTTTCGGAGTTGCAGAAAAGAACCAAAAAGAACTCCGACATAGCAATTATATGATCTGTTATGCCTCCATATAAATAACGTGATAATAATAAACACAAAAGTGACAAGAAACATATATCTGGTGTACTTGATAAATTGTTAATATGGTCAATGTTTTTTTTGTGCAACCTACCTTTTTTGTATGGATTTTTGTCATATTCTTCAATCATGTAGAAAATCTTAAAGCCAGTAGTAAATTCTAACAGAGAAACCATCATTACGTGTACACCATAAAAACTAAAGTAAAGTATTAATCTGAAAAAATAGCATTTAAGATACTTGCAAGTAAATAAATGAATTGCGTGATAAGCTTTAACAACGCTTGACAATACGAAAATACAAGAAAATTTACAGTTAACATACCGCCATACAACAATTAAAATATGTTTCACTAGTTTCGTTAAAAATGATTATACACTGATTACCATTTAAAAGTCTAAAAATTGATTTACTCTACATTGGACATCTGTTTTTAGCGTTGAGTCATATTAAACGGTTTCTCACTCAGTCTGTATAAAAATATTCAAAATATTTCCAAGTTGCGTTAGCTAATCTTATAAAAAATTCAAGTTTATGTTATGTTGCGACTGTGGTAACAAGTTCGTTGCTTAATTTCGATAAACAAAAACAAAGTAACCGCCTTCAAATTTAACAAGTTTCCATATATTAATCTGATGGTTTTTTTTATTTTGTATGCATTTACGTCATTACTTGTCAATTTATGAGTTGCAATACTAATAATAAAGTTATCATTTTTTTTCAACAATTTCAATTCTTTGGTTTAAATTTTATAGTCCCATTTGCTAATCTTAAAAATTCAAATGATTATGATATGACAATAAATATTTAGATGTGTGGATAAGTTTATTCATATGGTGAATAATACTGCAAATGTCATTCACTACGGATTTACAAAGAAATGTTTCTACTGGTTCCGGTTCTACTGTTTGATATTAATGTCGGCAGTATATTATGCGCTGCCATAAAAAGAAAAAATCCGTTGATTTTTCTTTTTCTTTATTAGAAAAGAAGAATATAAAACAGTTGCTGAATTTTCAGTGTATGAATTACAATTTACAGCTTTAGTGCTACAAGATGGTAATTTTGAATCCGCAACTGACACCATTTAAGTATCCACACGAACTGGAAACATTATATAAACAACTTTTTTTATCCAAATCTAAAGATGATAAGTTAAAAGGAATTCAACAAATCAAACTATATCTTTTGAAAGGTTCAATTCCACATAGTTTAGAAATGACATTACTATTAAATGAATGTATAATTGAAGATGAAAATAAAAATGGAATATCCTTGGATGATTATGAAAATGATTTTGAAGAAAATGATGCAAACAATGAAGGTCTAATAGTTAGATTAGGATATGCAATGACAATAATTAAATTTGTTAATGGATTGTTAGATCCATTTCAACAATCACTGTACAATATAAGTTTGCATAAATTGGCTGATGAATTGAGGTTACCCAGTTATTTTGTTGAACTAAGACATATTAGTACACATGAAAATTTACCAAGTTTACAAATGTTAAGATTAATCTGTAAACGTGCACTTAACTGGATTAAAACTGAATATTGGGAAGTTATATTGAATGAATACAAACAACGTGGTTTGATGGATATAAGTGACATTAATTGGCAAATAAATACCAAAGAATCCAAAAACAGGTTGATCAATGAATCTAAAAAATTCAATTTAAAAATAAAGAAGTTTGACGAACTTTTGAAAACTTTTAAGAAATATAAAAAGTTAGAAATTCAAGGTAATAAAAATGTCAATGTTAATAAATGGATTCTTGAATTAAATGAATTAATAAATACAGTACCTATTGATTCATTTATAACCTATTTCATATTCAAAAATAATTTTATTTTACATGGTGAAAAGAATCTAAATTTGAACGAAAAACAGCTTAATGGTTTACAAGTAATGTGGGGCTGCGTTCTTAAATCATTTTCAACATTGAATACACTTAAACTATGGGAAAGATTATTTGATATTGTTTCTATAGAAACCATAGTTGAAGATTATGATTCAAAGATCATAAATAATAATATAGAAAATGAGGTTAAAATTAACTATTTTTCGAATGATTGTGAAATTCGGCAAGCTAAAAATTGGATTATTTGGATTCTAAACAATATTGAAGTTAAAGATAAGGATATTTTATTAGTAATGATTAACAAATGTTTAAAAAATAGTGAAATTAGTAAAATTTGTTTACCTATAATTAAAAAACAACACTCGGATTTGATAACAAAGTTTGAACTTGATAATAAAATTAAAAATACAGAAAGTTTAATGAGTTTTTGGGTTGATGAAGCATCAGATATGAAGAAACGTAAATTTCAAGATATTGATCCAGAAGAAAATAGTAAGAAAAGGCTGAGAATTAAGTTTTTTGAAAGACATGAATTTTATAAACCAGTTCCGTTTGGATGTCCACCATAATTGCTAATGAATGTGTGTATATAATGTATTAAATCTATAAACTAAATAAGTATGTACAAGTAGGATATATGTGTGTGTTCTATTATTGGAATATGCTCAGATATTCAGGATAAAAAAATTATAACTAATCAGCAGGATAGAAAATATATGAATGACCAAATCAAGATATTAATACTAAAATGATCATAGAACTAGTATAAATAGAAATTGTTGCATTATTCTGAAATCATAAGTGATAATAAAAATAACTTCATGTACCTGTATCTGAGTAACTCTCATCTTTTAAAAAATATTTAATTTTTTATCAACATACAATTGAACCATACCTTTATGATTAAACCCATTGCAGCTGTTTAAAGTCCCCTTAATAATCCAATCATCAACAAATATTTTGGACATTTCAATACCATATTGAAAATAAACTAAACCAATCAACATAAATACCAGTTTATGTCGTTCAGTTTTAACAATTTTTAACGTTCTGAAATGTGAAGAGGTACTACATGTTTTTATTTTAGTTAATTTATTTTTTGAATCTAGTATTGAGTTAAATTGATTGATAAAATCATGCCTTATTTTCAGTGTATTTATTTGCATTGGATTAACAATATCTACCAATTGTATTGGTTTAAAATCCGGTCGGTTATTAAGTAAGTAATTATATAATCTTAAGATCAAAAATGATGAACCAATTTCGATAATCTTACTTTGATTAATTGAAAGTAATTGTGAGTCATTAGCAATATCAAATGTTAATTGATTATCAAAATATAAACATTTAAATAACATGTAATTGCTCAATTTGAATTGTTTTGGTAATATTTCATTCAAAATATTTAATCTTGAAGTAAATTTATGTCGGAATTTTAAATTGTGATTAAATTTGAAAGGTATTGATACTGGTAAGTTTTTAGATTCTATTTGCGATATTATTGGCAGTGAATACCTTGATAGAGTAGGTATACATCGTTTCATCGGAAAATGGTGAACTGGTGGGTATCGTCAATCAAAGAAAGAAAAATTCAAGATTTATTGAGTTTGGAAAACAAAAGTTGGAAAATTCATGTTCAAAAGTGGAAAAATCATTTGTGGGACATTCTTTTTTTTTTTCACGGGAGAAATCAAATCACCGATGAAATATTTATTTTTCCTACAGTATAAAGTTTTTTATATAACGATAAAGTACATACTTAGCACACCTTGTATTAACTAGTTATGGCGCCTACAAAAACAGCAAAAAAGGGTATAGACAAGGATAAACCAAAAGATAAGGATAAAGAGCCTAAACAAAAGCAAAAACCAATCAATAATAAAGGATGTATAGTTAGACCAAATCCAACTACAGATTATAAACAATATGCAAATATAGTGATCAATTGCTCAACTTTAGAAAATAATGAATTAGTCAATGGTGGATTTGTCAAGTTAACTTTTGGATTACGTGACTTAGTAATGCTTGTTGAAATTAATGATGAAATTGATGATGATGTTATATTAATCAACCAATATTATATTGATTTATACGGTATTTTACTAGGGGAAAGGGTTATGTTAAACAAATTTAATGGACAGTTAGAGTATGCAAAAAGTATTGATGTAGAAAGTATGGGAGGTATCAGTTCCGATGATATTATCAATGTTGGTATCGTTTATCCGGGATTAAATTGTACTGATTGGTACATTAGAGGAATTAATATGGATATTGTCAATGGTATGCAAGCTATGAAATTAGTTGATAAAGAAATTGTTGGATATTTAGTCCATCCAAAGAATACGGAAATTTCAATTAAAAAAGTTGAACAAATACCTTCGATTTTTAAAAAGTTCCCAATTGAAGAAATTGGTGGTAATGATAAAAGTATTCAGCAAGTAATGAAAACAGTTAATACAACTCTTGAAAAAATGGAGCTATTTCAATCATATGGTATTTCACCACCTAGGGGTATTATTGTGCACGGTAACTCGGGCGTTGGTAAAAGTATGATTTTGCGTAGTATAAGTTGTGAATTACGTGGGTGTCATATTGTTAAAATTGACAGTGGCTCACTTGTCAGTAAATACATGGGTGAAGGTGAGGAACGACTTGTGGGATACATCAAAGAAGCGATAAGATTCCAACCTAGTATAGTCATAATTGATGAAATTGATCGTGTTTTACCAAACCAATCTAAAGATGATAGCAGTGATGTGGATGGAAGAATTGTTGGTGTATTTAATAGAATTATGGATGAGTTGGTCGGAAAGGTTATTGTTATAAGTGCTACTAACAATCTACTAGGAGTTGATGTTAGTGTAAGAAGACCTGGAAGGTTTGATGTTGAAATTGAAGTTGGTGTTCCAGATATCGAAGGCAGAGCAGCAATTTTGGATAAGATGATGGAAAAAATGAGTAGTGGTGGTAAGAGTAGTGTGTGTAAAGAAGATGTCCAAGCAGTAGCGGAAAAAACACATGGTTATGTTGGAGGTGATTTATTTTGTCTTGTACGTGAAGCTGTTATGAGAGCAGTTGGAAGAGACGGTGATTTAGTTGGGGTTGAAGATTTATTAGGAGCAATGGGAGAGATTCGTCCTAGTGCAATGCGAGAGGTTGTTCTTGAAATGCCCAAGGTTAAATGGGATGATATTGGAGGACAAAAGGAGTTAAAGAGAAAGTTATATGAAATGGTTGAATTACCACTAAGAGAAAGTAGTAAGTTCAAAAAAATGGGGATTAGAGCACCGAGAGGTGTTCTTCTTTATGGACCACCTGGTTGTTCCAAGACTATGGCAGCAAAAGCATTGGCAACTGAAAGTGGACTTAACTTTTTAGCCATTAAAGGTCCTGAGTTATTTGACAAATACGTTGGTGAGAGTGAAAGAAAGATTAGAGCAGTTTTTGCAAAGGCAAGAGCCAGTGCTCCAAGTATTGTTTTTATTGACGAAATTGATGCAATTGCTGTAGGTAGAGATGGTGGGGAATCAAGTTCGGTTGGAAAGCAAATGTTAAACACTTTATTGAATGAAATGGATGGTGTGGAAGAATTAGTTGGTGTCGTGGTCGTTGGAGCTACTAATAGACCTGGTTCCATTGACAATGCCTTGTTAAGGCCTGGAAGATTAGACAGACATGTTTTTGTTGGACCACCTGACGACGGGGGTAGAAGTGAAATATTCACTAAGAGCGTATCTAAGTTTGGATGTGATGATGACATCGTTGCTTGGTTGGTTGCAGAAACAAATGGATTCAGTGGAAGTGAATGTGTCTTGGTCTGTCAAGAAGCTGGTCTAAGAGCGATTAGTGATAGTAGAGACGTGGTTGTAAAGGCGGATTTCAGGGGTGTATTGGATGGAATGGTCAGTGGAATTACTGACGAAATGTTAGAGTACTTTAGAGAGTGGGGAAGTAGGTAAAATGACAAAAACAAATCCTTGTATAATTAACTACATTAATTTCCTATTTAAGTGAATCAAAAGCAAAAATTCATGTGCTGAAAGTAAATTTTCAAAATATAGGACTTATGACTTCTCATATTAGCTACACTTTCTTCCTTATCCCTTACAAAACACTAACACTTTTAATATGATCAGCGGTCATAAACTCCTTACTATTTTAGTTTTTGCAGGACTTGGTGTTTATTCTGGTACAAAATTTTTTGAACCACTTATTGTTGAACAATTGAGAAAAGATGGTAATTTAAGGCAAGATATACCAATACCTGAATTTGATAGAAATGGTGATAGAATTATTGATGGTGTTGATAGAACCGTTAGAATGGAAGACTTAAAACAGCTGCTTGAAAGAAAAGGTGAAACAGGTGAAAAATAATATTTATTTTGTTAATAGGATGGTATAATATTGTATAGAACTATTTACTGGGAAAATTGTAAATTTAGTTTAATTTACTGGGAAAATTAAAATTAAAATTTCCTTCCCGCTACGAAACGTGAAAAATCTTTTTTTTTGGCATGAAAAATTATTTCCTAATATTGCAGCAAATTAATGAAAAAAAATTTTATATGCCAGTGTAATTAACCAATCAACCAAACGAACATTCAAAAACTATGGGTAAACTGAAAAAACGTTCCAGACTCTCTCAAAACCGTCATTCCAATAACCAGTTACCTTCAAATCCAAAGAAAGAAGCAAGTCAATCATCAAAGGCATTAGCATTAATTGATAAACTTAAATCATCAAATTCTTCAATCAATGAAAAGTTAATTACAATTAATAATATTTTAGTTCAATGCAACAATGATGATTCAATCAGAAAAACGTTTCTTAAAAATGATTTAATCAAAGTCTTGCTTAAAGATATTTTCAGTGAAGATCAGTTTGATGAATTATTAGTTTCTGCCCTTGATTTACTTAATCACCTTATTATGCATGAAGAAGCAGATTTATCAATTTATCTTTGGAGAAACGGTATCTGGGAAATTCTTGAAACAAACTTTAATAAAGCTTTTAAATCATTAGATCACTTAAATGATTCTAACGTAAATCAAATTTCCAAAGATCTACTAGTCTCATATGTTAACAATTTAATTTCAATTATTGATAATTTAATTATGCAATTGAATTCAAATTTGATCAATTCACAAATTATTCCAAATTTAATTAATTCTGGTATTTCAGAAAAATTATTCAAATTAGTTTCTGTTCCTTCAATTTCACTTAACATTTTACAATTTTTTTATGATTTGTCTACAATTTCGATTGATTTCTTGAAAAATCATTTGGCTAATAACTCATCATTAATTACGTATAGTACTGATTCATTATCACAAATCTATCTTATTGGTATCAACTTACAAGTTCTAGAAGTTAATAATGATTTAGTGAAAAATTTAAACTCCTTAGTTGCAAAGATTTTTGAAGTTTTATCAACACTTAAATTTGATTCATCAGAAAATGAATTTAAAATCATTGATACCTCACTTGATTTGTTAACTACATTGATTGAAATCAAAGGCTCATTAGAAAGTCCAGACACTGAATTTAATGATCAATGCACTCAATTAATTTTACCATTTGTCGGTAAGTTGTTTCAAATCGATCATCCCAATACTAAAAAGTTAATATGTTTGAATAATTTACTTATTTATTTGATTGCACATGATTTAGTTTCTGATCAATTAGTTAATGATTTAGAAAGTTTGGATACAAAAATTGCTTTTACAAACGATACTGAATCCATTATTGATTATTTAAATTTCAAATTAAATTTATTACAAATTGATAATTCTAAATTTATGTTAGAATTAAACAAAATTAATGAATTAGTTGATTTAGGTATGAAGAAAATTAATTATAAAGATTTAGATTTTACCAACATCGAATTACAGATTGAATTCATTACTTCTTTATTATTGTATATGGCATTAATTGCCAAACATATAAATAATATTGAAGTTACTAAGAAAATTGTTCAATTTATAATTCATAACAACTTAATAGTTCCAATTGAATTTTACAATAATCAACTTGCATCATCAAATGTTTCCAAATTCCATTCAAAATATAAATATCTTGTTGAAGAATCAATTAATTTATCAATTAACTCAATTTTTGAACTATTTGATGACGACTACTCATATAATAAAGAAATTTATCATAATGGTAACTTGAATGATCTTTTAAAAAATATTTTAACAGATTATAAAAAAATCTATAAAAGTATTGACAAAAATTTAAATTTCCAATTGAAGAAAGAAACTGAAGAATCAATTAATAATTTACAAAGATTTATAGAATATAAAAATTCAGAACTGAAATAATTTCTTGTGTATTTTCATATCTATATAATAATAATAATAATAGTAATAGTGATGGAATTTAGTAAACTTTTTCATGGTTTATCACGGTATTGTAAAGCTTGAGCTCTAATTTTCTTTTCATAGGTAGGTGGATCATTTTGGAAAGTTTTCCATGCCGGTTCTTGAGCTGGAGAGTTCGGATTTGGAGTATCTAATAGTTCTTGAATACCTAATAAAACCTGTTTAATACTAATTGCAGGTCTCCAATCTTGTTCTTCATTTAAAATACTTAAACAAATTGTTCCACTTGGATAAACATTTGGATGATAAAACTCTGAAGGAAATTTAACCTTAGGGGGTTTTGCAGGATAATCTTCCGGGAAAGAGATGGTCAAGGGATAAGTTGCATTTTCCCATATTGTTCCGGCTTTACCAGGTACACCAGCATTCCAATTATGTAAATCCAAAGATCCATTTGCTGATTTTGTAGGTTTTGCAAAAAATCCAAACGGATGATCTCTACGCCACTGTTTACGCTCTTGTTGGATTCTTTCTGTTCGTAGATCTCTTATTGGTTTAGACATGTCGGTAATATGTTTCAGTGTGGTATGTTAATGACAGTAAAACTGCAAACAGTTACATCTGTGCAATATACGATACAGGTCAAATTTTTTCAGCCCAATTTGCAATTTGCCATTAGAATTTTGAACTTTCGTCGCATTCTTAACGTGAATTCCTTGACAAGATGTATTTGATATTGGTTGTTTCATCAGGTTATCACAGATACAACCGACGATGAGTGACGAATTTGATGATTTGGACGATTATTTAGATGAATTCGATGAGGAAATCTTAGCCCAGGAACCGGGAGCTACAATTCCAAGCAATCAACAAATTATAACACCAGAAGAAAACGCACACGTGAATTCTGATATTGACCCATCCATTGCCAAAAGTATAGCAGAATTTATGGAAGAACTAGATCCAAATGGGGATGGTAATGAATTGAACAACTTATTAAATAGTAATAGTAATAGTAGTGGGGGTGGTGGTGTTGGTGATGCTGGTTTTACATCGACCATTAATGAAACGATAAATAGAATTAAAGTGTCATCTAAAAATGTTGATAATGAATCAACAAAGAATATTAATAATGAAGAAGAATTACTGACTACATTGTTAAATAGTTTAGATATTGGAGATATTGAAGGTGGATTTGAAGGTATGGATGAATTAAAAGATTTACTTAATGGGTTTGGAGGAGAGGTAGGTGATGGTGATGACAATACAGATGAAGAAGGTATTGATAAGGTTTCAAATGTGTTAATGAAAATGCTGAATCAATTGACAAGTAAAGAAATGATGTATGATACCATTACATCAGCAGTCAATAATTATGCAGAGTATTTCAAAGACAATAAGGATGGGCCTGATTATGAGAGGTATCAGAAACAGTACAATCATTTAAAATCAGTTAAAGAAATATACGATGCTGAAAATTATGATGAAAATGATCCAAACTCAAAAGATTTAATTGATATCGAAATGGAGAATTTCAATAGTTTATTACCACCACCACCTGGAGTTATACAGGATGATCTTGCAAAGATGGGCCTAGATGGTGTTAAGTGGAATGATAAAGAAGTACCTGAAGATTTAGAGAGATGTGTACAACAATAAACTTCATGTGTAAACTACTAATTTTAATAAAATATGCGAAGAAAAAATAAAAAAGTTGAATTAAAAGTTTCAATCAGACATCCATGGAAGGTCTATGGCGGTCACTGGGGTGTCAAGGTCAACAGATTGGGTTCGTGTCAACCTTATCCGACATCACTACCGTGGAAACTGCGAATGTTTATGGTAGCTATTCATCATAAGAAACTGTAAAAATAATTCAACAAAGTAAAATGAAATGTAATCTCTAATCCTTTAGAGAATAACCAGCAGAAATGCATATATTTGGTCAGAGTTGCATAATTACTGGCAAGTAAAGTTTCTCAGACTAACAACTGTAAAGAAGTTAAAATGACAAGGAACTAGGAAAAATATCATCCTGCAACAGATGATATATCCTAATCCGAAACGATTATATACCATGTCATCATCGTCGAGTAAGAACTGGAAAGAAGTAACTCAAATATCATCACACAAACAGCAACTGCTGGTTGCCAGAAGAGAACAACCTAAGAAACGCATTCAAATAAAAAGGAAAACGCTTCCTTTTTATACTTTGGTGAGGGGTGCAAATTTTTCACTTCACAGTTTTTCTTTGAGGGTTTCTATATACGTTATAATTTTACATTATTTTACTTCACTTTAAACTTTAAATATACAATTCTGTAACAGGCTTAATCAAATAACAATTTCATGAAACCTTCCATCCACAGCACGCTGCTCTTTAATGTATTTCAAAGTTCTTTGGTAATGTTCCCAGGTCGTCTTATATGGACCTTCTAGTTTACCTTCTGATTGTGTGATTTCCTTGAAATTGTTACTAATTAATTCAATTAATCCATTTAAGTATCTAACATTGATCATTTCATTTCCATGAATGAAATAATAAATTGATTGATTTAAAATCTCAACAAATAATTCAATACTTACATTGCTATCCATAATTGAATCTGCTATACGTAATGATTTTTGTAGACATTCTAAAACTCTTTTATCATCTTTCTTTAATGTGATTTGTTTAGAAATTGGTTCGCCATCTTCGTCAACTTCAACTTCATCACTTTTGTCCCCATTCTCTTCTCCCTCTTCGTCTTCTTCTTTGGTAATCCACCATAAATGTGATGAACTATAAATGGCACGACATTGATCTGTCTTTTTCAATAATCTACTACCGTATAATGCAGCTTTTGTGATTAATTTATTGAAATCTTCCATATTCAATAAAATCATCTTGTCCATTAAATATAATATATTAATTATATTCATTAAACATTGAAATTGTGTTTTTGATTCGATAATCAATTCTTCATAAATTATGAAAGTTTCAATAAAAAAATCATAACTTATATTTGTTAAACTTAATTCATTGGAAATTTCTGCACAATTTAAGTTTAACATTAAAGCCGTTGTTGGTACTTGAAATTTGATTTTATTAATTAGTTGTGAGATTTTATTGAATATTTTGATTGTTTCCTTCTTATTATCAAATTCTTTTGTTTGTCTAATTAACTTTATTAGAATTGAAATTAATGTTGGATAGAATTTCTCCAAATTACCATTACTAACACTATTTTCACATTCAATTAACAATCTATAATAAATTTCAGGATCTTGGTTATAAATTAAATGAAATAATCTATTTAAATTTTCAAACTTCAATGATAACTCTAATGAAATTTCATCACTTTCTTTATTTTCAGTTTCGCCTTCACCTTCTTCACCAAATAAATCCTTTTTAGTATCACTCATTGACTTTTTATTTTCTTTGATTAAAATTGATTCATTAATATACTTGAAAACTTTATTTAATTGGTCCAAATCATTAATTTGAATTTCATTTTCAATTAATTTATTTATAATTAAAATACAAATTTCGTTTTTGATTGATAAGTTTTGTAATTTAAATAATTCATAATAATTTTCATCATTAAATTTGAAAAAACTATTAAAATCTTCAAAATTTTCTATTGATTTCAAAATAATTTTAAAGTCATTTATATTTTTATCATTTTTCATTAAATTAAATTTTTCAATTGAGGCTTTATAAATTGAGTTTAAATTTTCTAAAATTTCATCATCATTATTATTATTGAAAATTAAAGATAATTTTATGATATCATTCAAAATAATACAATAATTTTTAATATTAAAATTTGAATTTTTCAAATTTAAATTCTTGATAAATTCAATGAAATATTTTAAGAAAGAAATATCGTTTAAAATCTCATTATTTCTTTTCTTGTAATGTAATAATCTTTCAACCAATGAATCGATTAGTACTGTGATATCAACATCATCATTAACCATTAGTAAAGAATTTAAAAAAACTTTTAAACTTGAAATTTGGAAATTATCAGGAAATATTTGAATTATAACATCTAATAAATAATTTTGAGCAATTGAATCTTTACATTTGATTATCTGTTCTAAAATTTTTGGCAAGATTTGAGTATTATAAAAATCTTTATTAATACAATCTAATTGACTTAAAATAACTAAATTTGAACCAACTAAAATTTTCAACTCATTTCTTTCTTCAATTCTTTTATTTCTTTCACTTGAATGACCTTGATACTGCAACCTAACCCATAATTTATTCATTTCAATAAAATTAGAAACGATGAAATTAATAATTTTATCTAAATTTTCTTGGTTTTTATTATTAGAATCATTAGTTAAATAATTCTTTGTCTTTTGAATTAAATAATAACGCAAAAATAAACCTCTAATTGGATTTTGAACACCTTTACACATTTCTAACATATCATTTAAAATTTCATCAATTGGAGCATCTTCTAAAGCCATATAAACGCTACCAACGGTAATCATTAAGTATAATCGTGGAATAATATTACCAGCATACTGAACTAATTCATATAAATCAATTAAATAATTATTTTTAGAACCTTTATTATCCTTCAAATAGTTAGATAAATAGGTTAAGCCATCATGAATTAGAATGTATAATTCATAATATTGTTTTGGATTTAAATTTGAAGTTCTTAATTCATTTAGGAAATTTGATGCATGTTTTAAAGAATCCATAAATTTATGTTTTGTTTCAAGACATTTACGCATTTGATAAACTTCAGATTTAATTAAAGACATTGAATTATCTAATAATTTCTGTTGTTCATCAGTTGTTAGTGGCGTAGGTTTAGACATGATGATTAGTCAATTGACAAACTAATGAAGGCAACATTGAATAGATAGTGGCTAATTACAAATTAACTGATTAAATTCCACTATAAGATCTTTATAATATTAAAGAGCGAGATTTTGGTGATACTTACAACTTGAGAAATGTCATGCCATGACAATTTTCCAAGTTGTTGGGTTTTGTACATTACAGGAGAAACTAAGATTATATGACAAAAGTATATCACTTAACAAAACATTCCTCTTTCAACAAGACCATTTCAGTAGTAAAAAATTGTTAAATTATACGGATATTAAAAAATTAATGAGAAACTAGGATGAAAAAGATGGATAACTTTAAAAAAATTTCAAAATTAGTTGAAGCATAAAATTTAACAAAAGACATATTTTGCAAAACTTCTATAAAAATACCCAAAATATCAAAACAACCCAAGACTCTTGGTCACTGTAGTCTAATTACTGATATCTGTTAGTTTATATACATTAAAAACCCCCATAAATAGACCACAATTAGACAATACCCCAAATTTGGATTTTGGTTACGTAAGAAGTTTCTCTGGAATTGAGATGCTCCACAAGTAGTTCCAGGTATCAATTGAAAGATTAAAATAGATCTAGTTTATACATCATTACATCAGCAATACCCTCCACTGAATTCAAAATAAACAAACAAGACAAGAATAAAGAAAAATCCTACAACCACTATGGTCTTTTTAAGCTAAAAAAGCATAATTTATAATCTATATATAATCTAATCGGAATCCCATCGCTTATTGAATGAGATCATAGTTTTTTTTTCACGCTGCTGATTTGCTAACCGAATTTGAGGTATATATCCCTTCTTTTTATGTGCTACCTTTTCATTCTCAAATATCAGCAATTCTACTATCCAGCATAGTTACTATATAGCTACCAAGACACAATTGAGATGTACCATTACAGAGGATCTCGATGGTCGGGATCACATATTAGCAAAACCACAGATTCGGATAATGATTTAAATTTCAATTCATCTCCTATCTCAAAGTCAGACCCGACACCACCATTATCAAGCTGCCATTACAATGATTATGATGTTGATATGGACATTGATATTGAAAAATCAATTCATCAATCATATTCTTCAAAAAAATGGATAAAAAAATCTCTAAATTTAACTAAATGTTTCAAAGACAGAGAATACTTTTATCATTGCTGTATATATGGTATCAAAAGATTTCATAATAAATGGGGGGTTTTAGTAGCTTTTGTGATTTTCACTATTTTGATCACATTTAGGCAAATTTCTTTAAACTCTTATTATCATGCAAACACTAAATGGTTATACCTTGAAGTTGATGAATCAACAAAATTATCAAATGATCAAATAAAAGAAATTGAAATTAAAAATTCAAATAATGAATTTGATAAATCACCAAATTATTGTTATAATAATGTAAGTAAAAAATTTGATCTACGAATCACTCCTGCATTATATCTAAATAGTATCTTGAGTAATTTAATTGACAATGATTGTACTTTAGATGAACAACTTAAATGGTCCTTTTCTTGGTTGGATTGGATTAATTTTGATGAAAGATTATATCCTAGTAGGAACTATTTAATGAGCTCAAATGGAGAACCTCTTTTATCGTGTGAGCAATTTGCAAAAGAAATCGGATTCCCGGGGAATGGAGTTTTCCAAAAGGATAAATTGAAAAATTGTCAAGATTTGAATAGTGAGGAAATTAAGAAGCTGAAAAATCCAAACTATCCACATTTTAAAATCACTGGTCCATTAATCCCATATGGTTTAACAGTTGATGCAAGAATTGTTCATGGTGCATCATATTTATATCACGAATCTCCACCACCTCATAGAATAGTATTTGTGAATGGTAGTTATAAAATTGATTTAATTATACCTGTTGAAAATAGTGATAGAGTTATCAAACAATCAGTTTTGGATAAAGTTATTAATAATAGTAATGATGAAGAACTGGAGTTATACCTTAAAAAGCTTTTACCAATTAATGAACTGATGACATTGATTCATAAAAATTCTGAAACCGTACCAATTAGAAATGAGGATACAATTAAAGATATTTCAAGAATGAGTCAAAATATAATTAATGATGAAAAAATTATCAAACTCATTAAGGAGGATTTTATCAATCCTGGAACCATGGAAGAAATTAAACAAACCCTTGAAGATGATGATATTGAATCATTTAATTCCAAATTATATTCTAGCATACTTGAAGATTATACACGTTATCCAAATGGAGACTATCCAAAATATTTCTATGAAGCAGATTCCAATGATGAAAAAGTTGGAGGATCACATTATGATTGGAGATTTTATAATTTTAAAGATGTAGATAATGAATATAAAAGGATTTCAATTTTGAAAAGAATGATTAAATCATGGTTAAGATTTACTAATAATGAGAATATTGATACATGGTTAGGACATGGAACTTTATTAGGATATTCATTTAATACATTGATGTTACCATGGGATTTTGATCATGATGTTCAAGTTAGTTCTAAATCAATGTGGAAATTAGCCAAATATTTTAATCAATCATTAATAATTGATTGTACAACTGAAGATGAGTTTTCTGCTGGATTTGGACAATATTTTCTTGATGTCAGTAGTAATTTTTACAATAGAAGTAATAGTAATGGAAACAATTCAATTGATGCAAGGTTTATAGATATTCATAGCGGAATGTATATTGATATTACCGGATTAAGTGACGTTTTGGATAAGGAAAATAAATTGAAAAAGGATGTGAAAGAATTGGACGAATTCATTGGAGCTGAATATCACCGGTTTCTTAAACAACATGAAGCAACTGCAGAGAGATTGCTTGAAGAAGATGACTTAATCAATTGCAAAAACAACCATTTCTACACGTTGAAAGAGTTATCTTTATTAAAAAGCGTTGTCTTTGAGGGCGAACGTGGGTATGTCCCGCAGCAGTATTCAGCCATTCTGGACAGAGAGTTCCCCGAGAGAAAAACGCTATGGAAACACGAGGGCCACACCTGGGAACCGAACGCGCGACTGTGGATGAAAAACCGCGACTGGCGCAAAGTGCCCGATTGGGAAGGTGTACAGCTGGCGAGATGGAGTTTCATGGAGGGAGATAAGAGAGGTTGATATATAAAGAGCATTAGTTGCTCTGTGTTCAGAGTGTTTTTTGGTGTACACACAGGAGTAGTACAGCAATCACTAAGAACAATGTCAATTCCTGAACAATTCACCGGCTATGCCACTTTGAATCCATCCGAATCCACTTGGTCAGATGTCAAAACTTACAGTTTCACACCAAAACCATTTGAAGAATTTGACGTCGATATTAGAATCCAAACATGTTCAATTTGTGGATCTGATGCGCATGCAGCTAGAAATGGATGGACTAAACCAGATGCACAGTTCCCATTAGTTACCGGTCATGAAATCATCGGAGAGGTTGTCAGAATTGGACCAAATGTTACAGATTTTAAAGTTGGTGATAGAGTTGGTGTTGGTGCACAATCACAAGCATGTTTAGAATGCAAAATGTGTAAATCCAATAATGAGATTTACTGTCCAAAATTAGTTCATACATTTGGTAGTGTTTATAAAAATAAAGATGGTAGCACAACTTTTAGTCAAGGTGGATATTCAAATTATGTTAGAATTCATGAATATTTTGTATTTCATATTCCTGAAATTTTTAAAAATGAAGAAGCAGCTCCATTTATGTGTGCAGGTATTACAACTTATTCACCAATAATTAGAAATTTACCATATGATTTAATTAACAGAGGTATTAAACCAAAAGTTGGTATTGTGGGATTAGGTGGATTAGGTATGATGGCAATTCAATTTTCAAAAGCATTAGGATGTGAAACTTATGTTTTTTCAAGAGGTGATTCTAAAAAGGAAGATGCAATTAAATTAGGATGTGATAAATTTATTGCAACTGGTAATTCATCCAATTGGGTTGAAGAAAATGATGTTAAATTTGAATTAGATTTAGTTATTTGTACTGCAAATAGTGCAGAAAATTTTGATCTTAATTCATATTTGAAAGTTTTGAAAATTAATGGTAAATGGGTATCTGTTGGATTACCAGAAACTCCATTTACTGTTTCACCAAGAACTTTTATGTCAAATGCATGTTTTATGGGTGCATCACATTTAGGTTCACATGTTGAAATGATTGAAATGTTTAAATTAGCAGTTGAAAAAGGTATCAAACCATGGGTTGAATGTTTAGAAATGTCAGAAGATAATTGCAAATTAGGTTTAGAAAAATGTCATTATAACAAATGTAAATATAGAGTTGCAATGACGAATATTGATAAAGCCTTTGGAACTAACTAAAAGGGGAAATAATATTATATAGAGTTTGATTAGACGGATCATATATAAGTTTTTTTAAAAGTTTTTTTAGAAGTTTAGTAAAATACAAAATACATAGTACAAAGAAGTATAAAAAGTTTTTTCCCCAACACAGATATATAATAAGATAAATTATTATAATTCATAATATATAATAATTTTTTTTTTGTTTCTTTTTTTTTTTCTCGTTTGGTATAATATAGTATTAAAATTGATAAAGTAATAAATTATGAAAAGAGTATGCGTTAGTTTATTTATACTTCTTCAATTTCATCTAATATAACCACATTTTTTTCCAAGTCAACGGTTAAAGCAGCTGGTAAATTTGAATCTTTCCTTGATTTTCTAGGTATGCTATTAGGAACTGAATTATAAGTTGTTTTTGATAATGATGGGGATAGTGATAATGATTTGAAGAAATCAATTATAATTTTTTTCATTTTTGAGAATTTTAAACCGAATTTTTTAAACATGAAACAAGTGATTGCATATTCAGTTAAGAAAATTAAAATTGCTAATAAGATACAACAGAAAACACTAGTTGGAATATGTCTGCTCATTAATAATAAAAAGGAAGCATCATCTTTATGCCAAGATGATCCCTTTGAAATTTTGAAGAAGGCATTTGAAGCATTTTTATAATCATCAGGTAATAAAATTCTAACCACACCGGATGGAGGATTACCCCATCTGATATATTGTTTCCAAACAACTGATAAATATAAAGGACCAGTTGAAAACATGATTGTAATATAAGGAACTAACCAATTTCTTTGATATCTTTTCAACATCGAAACAGCTTTTGCAAAAAATGGATGATTTGGAACTGAACCCATCACATCATTTGAAATACCAGTTGGTAAAGTTTTCCTAACAAATGCAGGTACAGTTAATAAAGGATCCAAACTTCTTGCACAACCATCATCTAAATCGATATAAATACCACCGTAATAAGATAGAATGAAATATCTAATAACGTCAGCTCTTTCAATTGGATATTGGTAATTATCAAAAGTTTTCAAAAACCAAGGATAGTTTTCACTTATAAAATCTCTAGCCATTTCATCAGTCCATAAGATATATTCATAATCAGGATTGAAAGTTTGGCAGTTTTGAGAACCTTCAACCCAATGCTTTGGTATATCAGTTGTTTTATAAGTTTGGTGAATAATTTTAGGAATTAGCTGAGGTTGAGATTTCAGATATTGATCATTGTTTAATTCGGTTTGTAATAAGGCGAATTGATGAGAGTCGTCATAAAGCAAAGTGATCAAATCAAACAATTGATAGATTAGAAATACAGCAAGTATCAAATGTGCATAAAGCAGGAACTTGACTTCAGAATTAAGTCTCATGATTAGCGATGCAGGAGTGAAAGCAGGTGGAGTTGGGAGGGATGGCAAAGAGGACAAGTGCAAATATGTGTAGAAAATGTGGAGTATAGTAGGGGAGTGTAGAGTGGAGCAGTTGAGATACAGCAAAGAACGTAGCAAACAGGCAACCAGGCAACCAGGCAACCAGACAAACAGGCAAACGCAGCTAAGCCAGCTCGCAAAAACCGGCACTGTCAACAAAGCGCCAAAAAAGAAACAGAAACAGAAAACAACAGATAAAACCTGCGACAATCGACCGAAGCCGAAAAACAACAGAAAACAGAAAACAATCACAACGCGCTTTTCCAAAACAGGGCGCGGCAGGCGCGGCGGGCGCGGCAGGCGGTGCAGAGGGGGCGCTTACGTAATAACCGCGTTACCCGGCGGCGGTTCGGCGTGCGTCCACCCCCCCGCGCACCGCCCCTGTTGCGTCCACCCTCGCACCGCTCCCGTGCCAGATCCCATTTTTCAACTTCTCAATACAGTAATATTCAAATTATACCATGCAGACGCCATAGCTGAATATTCACTCCCTACATGTATGTAGAGACACCCAGTTAGGAACTGCTGAAATTCACTTTCCACTCCACAGCACTTCAGCGGAGTATTCTTCATCATGTCCTCTCAAATCTCATATGCTAATGCTGCTTCTATTATCAAGGACAATTCTACAGAATCTATTTCTGATGTTGTAATTGATCAAATTGACAATACTACTACTACTACTACTACTACTACTACTACTACTGCTACAGATTCCAATATTGACTCCACTCCAACTGAAGCATCAGTTTTAAAAGACTCTGATGATTCGAAAGATTCCAAAGTTTCATCTACCAACAATATTTTAGCTCCTGCTCCATTACCTTCTTCCAATCCATGGGGTCAGATTACTTCAAATGTTACTAATGCTTCTGCAATAATAGATAATACTATAATTAACAGTCAACAACAACCGTCATCATCAACTTCTTTTTCTTCTTCTACATCTTCCTCTTCTAAATGGGTCCCCTTCAAAGGTGCAAATATCATCATTTCTGATTCTTCTTCAAATTCAAATTCAAATTCTTCAAATTTGAATAATGTAAACTCTAAAAAAAATAAGGCAAAAAAATTAAAGAAAAAAGATACAAAGAAAGTATCAAATACACCAAATAAAAATGGCAACAACAACAACAACGATAACACTACTAATAATAAAAATATCAAAAAATCTTCACAAACTTCTACATCAAATGAAACTAAAAAATCCCCTTCTGCATTGTTAAATGACACCAGGTCTAATGAACTTCCAAAAGAATCTAGTGAATCTAGTGAATCTAGCGAATCTAATGAATCTAATGAATCTAATGAATCTACACAACCATCTGATCAGACTGACGCGTCAAAAGATTTAAATCCAAATCATTCTAAAAATATAACAAACAATAGTAACAACAACAGTAGAAGATTTAGATATAATAGTCAAAATCAACAACAATCACAACAACAAAACAGATATAACAATAATAATAGAAACCAATATAATAATCATTACCAGCAACCGCAACCCTTTCAATATTATCCAGGTTATGTTAATAATGCAAATTTTCATGTTTATAATCAAAGATACCAACAAACCAGAAACAATAATAATGAAAATAATAAAAATCATAATCGTAATTTTAACAACCGTTCGAGGTACAATAACAACAATAATAACAATAATGTCAACTATCAAATCAATTGGATTACACCCGAAAATCGTTTACATGCAATACAATCTGTTGCATTACAATTAGATTATTATTTCAATATTTCAAATTTATTAAAAGATATTTATCTAAGAAAACATATGAATTCTCAAGGTTGGATTAGTTTGGATTTCATTTCTAATTTTTTCAGGATAAAATCTTTAAGTTGTGGTGATTTATTAATTATTAAAGATTCACTTAATTACTCAAACAACTTTGAGTGGGGTTATGTTACAGTTGATGATCAAACAGTTGATGATTCAAATCCAATCAAAAACATTAAAATTCGTGCTTTAAATAATCCTTCTAATTGGATTTTGCCTGAGACTGAACGTGAAGATTCAGGGTTAGATGAATCAATTCCAGCTGAAATTCATGAAAAGGTGGAAATTAAACAAGATGAATCAGTTAACGGTGTGTCTTCTGAAACTGTTGAAACTATTGAACCTGTTGAATCAATTGAAAAATAACAATATCTATAAACTCAAAAAAGTCATTACCATCATTTATTTCATTTCCATGTTATATAATTCAATTCATAATTTTAAAATATTGTAATATTCAGTGTTTAATATGTTAGCCATTTCAAAATTTCAAATTTCACATTTTTCTTTTTTTTTTTTTGTTTTTTCAAAAAATCATTCAAAAGTTCAAACTCATATATAATTAACCTATATATAACTTATATATAATTCATGTCATTTAGCTATTACGTCATTTAATATATAATTTTTTTTTTTTTTTAAAATCCCATTCATTTATCAATTCAATCCAATTTAGTTGATTTAATTATCATATCATGTGTAAATTTTTTGTAGCAAACAAAATAAAAATAGAAAACAATAATCTATACGAACAGAATTAATATAACCACAGACTTTTATTTAACGTTATTGTTTACCATAAAGATCCAAAATTATCAGACTCTTGCATTTTGTCAATAGTTTCCTAATTGGGAACATGAAAATGTCAAATTCATGTCTCCATGCAATCAGCGATTTTTATTTTATTGTCTTTTCTGTAATTATAAATTTATTTGATGGTACAACTCTGGCGTTGGCTCTGTCTTGCCCTTGATAATTTCTTGTTTAAAATATATAGTTGAAATACACGCAATTGTACATTAGCATACATAAATATACATAAATATACATTCAAATATGTCTGATGAATTCACTTCTGTTCAATGGGATAATAAACAGTCTGATTTTCATTTAGAGAACAATAATCATATTGAAGATACTTGTCACAACATTAGCGATAATAATAATGAATCAAGTAATGGAAATGATTTGAATACATCTCAATCATCAAACATGAAGACTGATAATGAAAGTGATAATGAAAGTACAAATGGTTACAATAGTAATGATGATGATCATCAACTGACTTATAGCCATGAAGATACTGATAAGGTTAGTGATAAAGATAATAGCAATGTCGATAATAGTAATGGTGCCATTGATAGCGTTAGTGATCATTCTAGTGACAATGCTAACAATAATGAAATTCAAAGTGATAACGAAAACATAGCTGATAATACTAAAAACAATAAAACTGAGGATACCAATAAGAATTATAATGACGATAATGAAGATAGTGAAGATGAAGATATTGCTAATAGTAATAGTACAAGTAATAGTACTAGTAATAATCATAATGCAGATGAAGATTTAGATGGTAGTGGATTAATTACTCAGACAATGATTTTAGGTTCCCAACAAGATGATCATCATATTTTTAAAGACAGTCTTAATAAACAATCAGAAGACGAAAATGATGTCGATGACGATGACGAAGATGATGATGAAGAAGAAGAAGAAGAAGAAGAAGTTATTACACCACAAGATGATAATATATCTACATCAACATCAATTAACAAACAAATAGAAAATACCAATCACCATGAACCAGATATAAAATATCATTTGGAGGTTACAGTTACTAACCCAAAAAATATAACTGATACCTCTTCACCATATACAATTTACCAACTCAATATCAAGACAAATAATCCTAAATTTTCACAAAAAGAGTATTCTATTACTCATCGTTATTCAGATTTTGATACTTTATTTAAATGTTTAACATTTGATTATCCAACGTTATTAATCCCTCCATTACCAAATAAGCAAAGATTAGAATACATCAAAGGTGGTAGATTTACAGATGAATTCATTTCAAAACGTTGCAATTCATTGAATATTTTTATTAATAGAATTATCAAGCATTCAATTTTGTCGAAAAGTGATGTTTTACTTGTATTCCTTGAAAATAATGATTACTGGAACACTTACAAAAATAATCTTACATTTAATAGTATAAATAACAGCGATTTAGTCAATCAACATAATTCAAGTGTTGAAGGCGTCACTGATTTTTTGATGAATTCGTTCAAAAAACCTCATATCGAAAGTAAATTTAATAAAAACTTTAAAGAAATCGATCATCAAAGGTTAAAATTACAAGAAAATTTAAATAAAATTGATAAGATTTATAGTAGAGTTGTCATCAAACAAGACAGTATTTCTAAAGAATTGAATTCATTTGGTGATGAATTTGGAAAATTAACAATTTTATTAAATAATGATTATAATGGAAAATTTAGAGATGAAGATGAAGTTGATTTAGAGACTAAAGAAATTGTCAATCAGTTTAAAAATTTTTCAGAGAATTTGAAAAAATCAGGCAATTCATTTAATGATTTAAATAAGTATATCGAATTCAATTATTTAAATAATTTGAAAGATTTAGAACATTATTTAATATCACTTGAAAATTTAATTAAATTAAAAGATTATAAGATTTTAGATTATGAAATGTTAAACAATTATCTTGAAAAGACGATTAATGAAAAGCAAAATTTAGAAAATGGTGGTTCATTAACATCAACAACTGAAGGTACATTATCATTTCTAAGTAAAAAATTAGAATCATTAACTGGCTTAAGAGGTTCTTCATCAACGTCTGCATCTACTCCCAACAGTAATGGAACTGATATAACAACATCAAATACTTCGACATCAAGTTCTTCTTTGATAAATGAAAGAATTAGTAAGTTAAATGCAAGAATTGAATTATTAAAAAGTGAGAAAGAAAGTGCTAAGAAAATTTATGGAAAATTCGAAGTTGATTTACTTGATGAATGGAATCAATTCAAAGTCATTAAAGATAATGAAATAAATGAATCCCTGAATAATTTAAGTATCCAATATAGTAAAATGTATTCAAATTCGTTTTATGACTGGAATAATCTTAAACTGAAGTCAAATAATTTTAAACTGGAAAATAAATTAAATGAACAAACTAAAGGTGAATTCTTTGATAATAATCCCGCGTTGAAAAACCATGAAGAAATTGAAGATATGTTAAAAGGTATTGATATATGATGACTAAACCTTTAATTTTTTATTATCATTATTGTCATGTGCTATTAAATCACCTGTAATATCATCAAATTCCAAAAAATCGTTATTCTCATAAATTGATTCATATTTTTTACCCCAAATATCAATAAATTCATCTAATGTAATAAATTTTGAATAATCAAGTTTTGGAAATTCATCTAATTTTAAAACTCTCTTCTTTTTATTAATAGTGTTTGGACTTCTATCATTTTCATTTATATAAAATCTACGTAATAAAGAGATGGCATTCTTTAAACAAACGCCTGGAACAATTTTATAGTTTGAATTATACCTTATATTAAAAACGCTCCCATTACCACCAAATCTTTCATTTGGACAACCGAATACAATCATTGATATGCCAATTTGATCCAGCATAGAAGCACACATTATACAGGGTTCCACAGTTACATATAAAGTTGAATTTTTCCAAATATTTAAATGATCATGTGGAAATTTTTTCAGTAGATATTGATAAATTATAAATTCGGCATGTAACGTTCCATTTAATGATACATTTGTCATATTATAAGATGAATATAGAACTTCTTTAGTTTTATTATGAACTAAAATTGCAGCAACTGGAACTTCATTATTTTTCAAAGCCACATCACCATGTTTCACTGCTATTTTCATATATTTAAAATGTTCATTTGATTGCATTGCATTAGAGGTATTTGATACAATATGTTGCAGTCTTTTGTAATTGAATCATGATGCAGACTGTAATTATTTCATTTCTTCATTATTCGGTTCTTGATTTTAAATTTTTTGGTGTTGAGAGACGCGCAAAACAAAAGATACTTCAACTTGATACATTGATGTTTTATTATTTAGTTTGTTTGTTTATTTCTTTCTTCGAGTGAAATAACAAAAAAGTTACCACACATGTCAGAATTGGACATATTAAGAGATGAGATACGAGAATTAGAGCGTGAAATTGACAAATTAGAAAATAGTAATGAAAACGAAGATGTTGAATATAGCTTGAATGATATGGATCCATTACTTAGTACAATTCTTAATGCAAAGCCCCAAGGTGAGCTGATTGATGGTATAAGAATCATACGTGCTAAGGAATTACATGATTTATATAATGACAACCTTGAAAAAATTCAAGCTGAAAATGTGTTTAGATTAAACTCAATTACTTTATTTCCAATTACAAATGATGAAACTAAGGAATTTATTGGCATAAGGTTTGATGTATTCAACACTTTTAATAAAAAATTTACAAATTGCCATTATATTATATTAAAGCAAATGGATATTGAGATTCCAAATATTAAAGGTGTTATAAATAATAACGATGCTTCAATAAAATGTAAATGGGAAATATTTCAAACAACTATACCAAAATTTATTCAAATTGGTGAGCTAGCACTAAAATATTTGAATGAATCATTTATCACGGATATTAATAATACAGGAATTTTTGCATTTGATCATATAGACAGATTTGCAAATGAAGTTTTTGAAAGATTAACACAATTTGAAGCACAGAAATCTGTTCTTCTACAACTGCAGTCCCACTACCAATTCAATCCCAAAGTCAATGTTCAATCACCAGATCTTGCTCTCTCCAAAATCATTATTAGCATCCCTCCATTACAAGCAACCATTACAATCAACACATCCACATCAACAGCTACAACTACAGGAACCAGCAAAGAGGCTCAACATTTTGCCAAGTTTTGTGGCGCAGCGTCCTTTTTGTCCAATTTAAGAAAACTTGCCGTGGCGGTGCAAAGAGAAATCGATTCTTTTTTAATCTGAATATTTAATGTTCCATGTTTATCTTTCCATTTTGCTTGGGATGATCTTTGTAAAACATGCCTAAAACTACACAACTAACAATACTGGCAGCATTTCCAGCTGTTTTAACAATTACTGCGCCATTGAGAGCACTTGAGGATACTTTTTATCCACATTTTAATCCACAAGAATGGCCGTTTATAAGTTCACGTGGGTTTCTAAATCGATTTCTTGCAGGCTATTGTTTTGAGATTTTTCTTATATTGTTTATTATCCTGAATTCATTTAAATTTTGGATTGTTAGCTCCAAATCTCCTATTTTGCCAACTACTGAAAATCAATTGACTAGTGAAAATAATCAATATAATGGACATAATGTCCGTGTTGGATATTTTGAAATTTTAAAAAATTCAAAATCCGATCTACATTTATTAAAGCAAACTGAATCAATTGAACATTCAAATGCAACAACTTTCAGGTACATCTATTTACAATTTTTCAAATTGTTGTCTATTTATTTACCACTTTCAATATCGCTTATTTGGTTTTTTGGACCTTCAATTTATGAAAAAATACATTATAGCACTGGCGGTTACTGTAATAATCATCCTGAATTAAAATATTATCACGAATGTGTCAGGAATGGTTACAAATATTTAGGTGGTTTTAAATCAAGTGGTCATAGTTTAATTACAACAACATTTGCTTCGTGTACTTTATTTGAAATAATTTCATTAAATACCTGGATTAATTACATTAATTCAGTAAATAATTTACCATGTAGGATTTTAAGAATTTCACAAATTTTATCATTTGTTTCATTATTTATTTATTTTTGCTGGATTATAATGTTTACAATAACTTGTTTATTTTATCATTCACTAAGTGAAAGAGTTGTTGGTACATTGAATGGGTGCTTAATCGTTTTTTGTGTGTATATTAAATATAGATTTTAGAATAATTAGAATATATAAATTATAATAGAAAATACAAAATACTTGTTAAAGAGTAATAAAAATACATAATGCACAAAAAGTTAAATTATACAAAGAAAAAAAACAGTCAAACCAAAATTCAAAATTCCCCTAAATTAGCTTTCAAACTAAACTTGCATTTCAGTTTCGATTTGACCAGCCACCTCTGCAGCTGCGTCTTCAACACTCCATTCTTGAGTTAATTCATCCAAACGCTTTTCAAGTATATCAGCACATGTAATAACCCATGAACCTTCTTCATTATAAATTCTTGCATTTGTAAACATTTGTTTCGCTTCACTGATGAGTTCATCCCAATCTTTAAACTTTTTACTATCTAATTGTTTCCTCATTTGGCTAATTGAAACAACATGCTGAATAATTTTATAATAATCTGCATAAAACTTTCTTGATGGTAATTTAATAAAAACTGAGGATACATTATTACCATTTTCATCCGTCACATTTTCTAAGTCATTTAATAATTGATACCCTCTTTCCATCCATTTAGGTAATGGTGCTTTCGCTGGCTTTGAAGGTTTTTTATTTGATGGAATAACTAACTCTTTCTTATTCGGTGTAGATCCTCTTGATAATCTTTGTCTCTTTCTAGTTGGTAAATCATCCTCATAAACTTCTTCATCACTATCACTATTAAATTCCATATTACCATTCTTAATACTGCCATTCTTAAATTCACCATCATTACTATTAGCTTCACCATAGCCGTCTTCTTTATCATAGTCACCAATTGAAATATCCCCATCTTCATCATTTACTGATCTTTCTCTCGTTTTACGTAATTTTTCAATTCTAATACGCTTTCTTTCAATTGCAGCCTCAACAGAATCATCATCATCATCCATTGCCTGTAACCATTGTTCTTCAGTTAATCCATCATCATAAACAACCCTCTTTTTAATCCTACGTCCAGAACTTTCTTCCTTCTCTTCTAAATGAACACTCATATCTTCTTTAAAAACTTGTGGAACTTCATCATCATTCATTAGTCTTGGTGTCCCTCTAAGCTTATCGTCTCTTGCTCTTTCCATGTCAATATCTTCAAAAACGTCCATTTCGTTCTCATTACGAGCTAAAATTTCGTTAATTTCAGCATCATCATAATTATCATTTTCTTCTTCATTATCTTTATCTTTGTCTTCTTCTAATAACTTCTTCAAATACTCTTCCTGTTCTTCAGCACTTGATTTATTATCGAATTTACCAGCTTGGATAACTTTACCATCAATATCTAATTTTTGATGAGCTCTTTCCAAAATAACTTCTTCAACGGATTCCGACGTAATTAATCTTAAAATTCTAACTTCATTCTTTTGACCAATTCTATGTGCTCTATCTTGAGCTTGCAAATCTTGATGTGGATTCCAATCAGTATCAAAAATAATAACTGTATCAGCAGTTTGTAAGTTTAAACCTAAACCACCAGCTCTTGTTGATAATAAGAAACAAAAGTAATCACTATTTGGATCATTAAAATCTTTTAACATTGTTTGTCTGTCATCTGCCTTTGTTGAACCATCTAACCTCATGTATTTCAAGCTACGGAATCTTAAATAATCTTCCATAATGTCCATAACTTGAGTCATTTGAAAGAAAATTAAAACTCTATGTCCAGTTCTTTTCAATTTTGGTAAAATTCTATCCAATAATTCAAACTTTCCTGATGATCTCCAAATTAGATCAGTTGTGCTTTTATCAGGATTAACAACATTTTCAACTTCTTCAAAAACAAATGGATGGTTACACGCTTTCCTCAATTGCATAATTTTATTGTTTAAACCCTTTAAACCTGATTTTGTAGCACCGATTGCACCTGTACCAATAAATAATGCATTGTGGGTTAATAATTGCTTATAAATTTTTTGCTGTAAACTTGAAAATTTACATTTAATAACCTTTTCAACCTTATCAGGTAAATCTTTTGCGACATCTTTCTTTAATCTTCTTAAAAGGAAAGGTCTTAAAACTTTATGTAATCTTCTAATAATTAACAAACTTTCTTCTTCACTTAATTCTAATTTTTCTTGATGACCAGTATTAGCAAATGGTGTATTAAACCATTCATCAAAACTTTTAACAGAATTGAAAACTTTTGGCAAAATAAAATTCAATAATGCCCATAATTCAGGTAAATTATTCTGTAATGGGGTACCAGTTAAAATTAATCTATTTCTTGTATGATAATAAGTTGTTAAAGTTTGAAATAATTTAGAGCCAGTATTTTTTAGTCTATGACCTTCATCAATTAACATATGCGCCCATTTAAATTTACTTAACATTGGTCTATCACGTATAACATATTCATAAGTTGTTAATAAGACAGTGAAATCACCTGATCTAACTTGATATTGTAATTCTCTACGTTGACTCTGATTACCTTTATAAACAATTGTTTTTAAAGATGGAGCCCATTGTTCAAATTCTAACGTCCAATTTGTAATTGTTGATAATGGAACAACAATTAAAAACTTACCAGTTTCATGTTTCTTTTCAATTAAGTAAGTAATTAAACCAATTGATTGAATAGTTTTACCCAAACCCATTTCATCAGCTAAAATACCATTCAAATGATTATTATATAATGAAACCATCCATTCTAAACCTTTAACTTGATATTCTTTCAATGTACCATTAACTAAAAGTGAAGATTGTTTCTCCACTGGTTCTTTAATTTTATGTGCAACTTCATAATAATCAATTTTTTCACGTTTATCGTCATCATTTTCATTATCATTATTATCTTTTTGCTCTTTATTATCTTTTTCCTTTATTGGTTTCTCACCTTTTTCAATTTGAGTTAAAATTTTACTCTCATTCTGTTGGACTTTAACAGCATTTGCTAAACTATCAAGAAAAGAATTGGTTTGTTTCAACAAATGAGTAATTCTTTTATCTTTTGTTTGATCTAATAATTTAATATAAGCTTCTTCATCGTTTGCCTTTAAAGCTTGTAATCTTTGTTTAGCATTTCTTTCGAATTTTTTAGATTCATCCCTTTCACACTGTTGATGGTATTGATACACTGATTTACCTAAGTGGAATCTTTTAAGTTGATTTTGTGAGATTAAATTTTGAGTGTTTGTTGCAAATTCAATGAATTTATTAACATTTTCATTATGAATTGATTCAATTAACTTTTTCTTTTCTTGTAACTGTTGCTGTTGTAATTTTTCAGCTAATTTAGCAGTTTGAACAACTTTTTGTTTCGGATGAACACAATACGTTCTTTTCCAAGTTTTGAAAACAGAATAATTATTTAAATTTTCATCATGATAAATGGTATTTGTTGCTGCTTTAATTAGTAAATGATTTCTTAATTGTTTTTGTAATGGTAGTAGCTTTAAACCTTTCAATTCAACAAGTGAATCAATTTTTAATTGATCAACATTGTCAATTACTTTATCATTCGAATATTTCAAATCATTTTCAAATTTATTGAAATCGTATGAACCTAAATTTGAAGGTAAATTTTCTAATTCTTTAATTCTTGTATCGATTTTTAGTTTAATCGAATCCTCCATTTCAGGCAAACCGACAGAATTGAAATTTGGATCAACAATAGGTTTATTTGGAATTAACCCTAACATTTCAGCTTTTTGATCATAATCATCTAATGATAACAATACAGGGGAAGTGGAGCTAGTATTATGTATCTCACTTGATGATAATATATTGTTTATTTCATCTGAAATGGAATCATTTGAAGACTTCAAGTATTCCAAACTTAGCTCAGTTGGTAAATCAAAGTCCTTAGATAATAATTGTAAACCTAATAATTGATCTTTTAATAAAGGTATATTAACAGTTTCATTATTTAGATCCCAAGATGTCTTTAACTTATCATTGTTAATATTTGAAACTTTAACCTTTTTATCAACAACTTTTAAAGTTTTCAGTATTTGAACCCTTTCAAGTTTGTTAGCATTGGCAACTTCTAATTTTGAGAAATGGTTAAGTAAAACTTCAATATCATGACGATCTTTAGGAAAGGGTATTTTTGGAGGTTGTTTAACTTCTGTATCTTGGATGTCAACATCCTGGCCATTGACAACATCAGCCGTAATGTGTGCGGTGTCCTCAAAGACTGCTGGAGACATGTTTTTCTGTTCAAGGAAACAAAAATCAACTAATTGGAGAATTTAACGTGTTTGTTTGTTCTAATTCACAAATCAGGCAAAACAAAACGAAACACGAACTTAGCTGAGCATGTTGAAAAGGAGTGGAATTCAAAAGAACTGGAAATGAGAAAGTAAAAGGCAAATTTTGAAAAGCGAGGAAAAACAAAAAAAACAAAAGAGATTCGCGCTCAAAATATAATGGTGTACAGGTGTAAAAGTTTCAGAAAAGAAAATGATATGTAAACTATATAGGGTCCACCCTTGGGAATCAGAAAAAGAAGCCCTGGTTAGGATCCATATGATGAGAAGAAGACAGCTGTGGTTTCTGGGTGTATCTGCCACTCATGATTTGTCTGATAGTCTGCAAAAGAGACAAATAAGTAAATTGTTGACCAGGTTGAAGTCTGCTCATCGCTCCCAGAAAGGCCCAACTCATAGCACCAGTAAATGATCCTGCTTCGTTAGCATCGGCACTGGTTTGATCGTCCCTACATCCCGAAAACATGATTACATCTGCATCAGACATCTTAGTTTTTCTGATAGCTTCGACCTGACTGTTAGATTTGTAATTAGATGCTTTACTAAATAACGATTTGGCACCTGTCATCATCATACCAACATTTTTTGTTGCGTAACCCATCATGATTTCTAAACCATCCGTTCCAGTACCTTTCCAAATACTGTACTCCTTTAATCCACCATCTTGTGCTCTATACATATATGGCAAATCCATAACCGTCCCACTATGACAGGAATCAAAAATTGCTGTTAATTTACAACTTGGTGGTAATCTCTTAACTAGTATATCATGTAATACATCATCGATAATTGAACCGTTTTGTTGGAAGTCAACAGGATAGATACACTCATCATTACCATCGAGTTCATCACCATCTAAATCCTTTTCCTCACCACCGTGTCCAGAATAATGGAAAAATAAACAATCTCCCGGTTGTGCATCTGAAACTAACCATTCCATTGCTCTTAACATGTTATACCTAGTAGGAATATTCATTTGATTTGCACTATCATCTGTTAAAATAACCATATCATCAGGTTTATAACCACCTGCTTGAACTAAAAACTGTTGCATGTTTCTAACATCATTAATGCAACCACGTAATTGGTTACTTGAATTAAAATAGTTGATACCAATCAACAAAGCCTTCCTTTTCCCTGTATTGTAGTATTGTTGTTGTGGTGCTCCCCTGTTCTGGTTGTACATGATGCTTTTATGATGGAGAAACATCACATACAAAACAAAAAAAAGAGAACTTCCAGTCATTTTGACTTCCTCGCTGGAGGCTTAATCATACAAATCCTATTTACTATGTACTATTTACTGTTTACTATTTACTCTATATTACTTTAACTATTACTACTACTTAGTACTTACATACTATTATTAGTCTTTGTCCTTTCCATCTTTTCTATATCGTACTTTTAACCAAACAAGATCTTTATAAGCCACAACTTTACGACACATTGGACACTTCCCACGTTTCCCACCGGGTCCATTCCCCCCTTGACCTGGTACTTTCGAGGATGCCAGTGCTCGATATATACACTCTGCACAATAAACATGCCCACACGCAGCTACAACAGCATCTTCGATCATATCCATACAAATCGAACACGTCACATCTTTAAATGTTTTTTTGTTCTCCAAACTGGAAGTTGAAACGGCCGTTTCTGTTGATGGTTCGGTTTCCTTTTGTTTGATTTGTGAAAGTAATTCGTCCGTTGTAGGCGCTGGCTTACCATCAAGTATGATTATATCATCATTATTATCATCATCATCATAATCAGAAGCATCTTCAGACTCAATTTGTTCAGGTTCACTTCTTGGTTCTGCAGTGCCTGTACTATTATTATTTATACGAGTATTAGTATTGGTATTAGAGTTAGTTGAAATTTCATTTTCTGGCCCATACCAGTCATCAATCAATTCAACAGATACACTTGGTTCATTGCCAAAATTTTCAGTAGCTTCTGTGTCCTGTGTTTCAACTGTAACCACAGGCGTATCCCTTGCCGCTATAATTTCAATATCACTATCGGTGTTATTGCCATCCTCAATATTTTCACTATTTATTGTATGCACTTCAACATTTTGTGTATTTAAAACAATCACATTATCTCTATCATCCCCTGTATCACTCTCTACATCTTTATTTTCATCAACTATGACGATTTCAGAATCGTTTTGTTCATCTGTATCACTTGAATTATTAAGCAAAGTGCGATTAGCTTTATCAATATCCCTTCGCCCTAACCTATGTCTTTTGGTAGGCTGTATTATTTCATCATCATCATTATCATCACCATTCTTTTCAAATCGGCGTTTCCTGTCCATGAGTATAGTTTTCTTTATAATATTAAAGAAAATTAAAGAAAAATGAAATAGTTAAAATACTTATTGCGAAAAATAAAATTATAGCCCAAATTAAGTTTTTTAAACTAATTCATCATCAGGCTTACAGAATGAATTAAAAAAATAAGTTTAACTATTAACTGATATAAAGCCATATATAAGAGTAATTATATATAAATCATATAAAATCATGTTTAAATGAATCTACTAAGTAAAAAAGCTAAGATGATAAAAATAATAGCAATAAAATAAATACTTGTTTGATTTGATGAATTAACAGATGATGGAATTGTTGGAGGTGCAATTCCTGTTTTAGTTGTTTTAACTGGTTCAAAATCATTAGATGATTCTTTTTCAATAATTGCAGGTTTTTCTTTAACAGCAACTCTTTGTTTTGACTCCGTTATATTTTTATTAATACTTGATGAATTTGTGTTTTGTTGTTGTTGTTGTTGTTGTTGTATTGTTTGAGGTTCAATTGAATAAGCAGATTTTTCTTCTTCGGTAATTGTATTCATTGGATTGTCATAATTGAAAACAACTTTTAATTTAACATCAGTTGAATTACCATTTGATGCCTTTTCTAATTCAGACCATTTTAATGAAACATCTTTTGCAATCAAATCATCAGGAGCAGGAACAGAAACAAACAAGAACTTGTCCTTACATTTGGAACCCAATGCTGGTTCATCTGGTAAACCTTGGAATATAATAGTGACTGCTTCAGCTTCACCTGGTGCCAGAACACCAGAATTAGGACGAACACAGTAAAGTTTTGGCGCAGTGGTTTTGACCTTGAATGCCATAGAGGCATTGGTGTCGTTCTTAACTTCGACGACCTGAGTCTGCTGAACGGATTTGAAGGGAGCCCTAAGCTCAATGACTTTAGAGGATACAAGCATGATGGTATGCGTGGGAAGGGAGACAAAAAGAGAAGAGGAATAACAAACAATGAACAACAAACATCATTAATAAGAGAAGAAACATCGCCATCTTGAAATATGTACAGAAATAAGAAATATGAAATAAGAAATAAGAAATAAGAAATAAGAAATAAAAAATAAATTCGCTCGCTCTTCGTTTTTTGTACGGGTGTCTTTTTAGGTGGCATTTACGAGTTACTAGTTAATAAGCGATGTTGATAGCTACCCACTGATAGCTGATAACTGATTGTTGACCGTTGATAGTTGTTAGCAAGATTCAATATATACAATGGACGATATGAACGTGGATACAGACATGGATATGGCCATCACACCCACCACTTCCCATCAGAACCTTCCAAGTCAGTTTTCTTACAGAAATAGAGCCGATTCTCTCGTCAGTATAGACACAACCTATACTGTTCGTACTAACGTTGAACAAACCCAGTTTCCTAATGGAGTGAATCCATATCTTAACTTTCAAAGAAATCGTCAAAATTCAGATGTTTCCCTAGCTTCTTCCGTTTTCTCTGAAGTGCCCAAACCTCAGATGGAGAATTATCAATTTACTAGCGTTTTCGATGACGAGTTGTATGCTTATTATATTGCTTATTCCCAACAACCTAATATAACACCATTTGATATTAGTTTCCCTCCATCTGGAATTTTATCGTTGCTTTCAAAATCATTTTTAGAAAATTGTATTTTAAATCCTGAATACACTCCGATTCAAATAGATTTTAGAAATGATGTTAATAATGAAATTTTGCTGGATTCAAATAGACATTCATGTTTAACCATCATTCGTTTACGATTAATTCATTTATGTGATATTAATTTAAGAAATAATCATGGTCATCAATTTATGTATAGTGATCAATTACCAATTTCAAGAACAAATTCAATTGCAAGTGCAGTTTCTTTCAATGATAAGGTTGCACAAAATATTGCTGGTGGTAATATTGTCAATAATGATCAATGGTTTGCCCAATCATCACAATTTCCATCACAACAGCAAGCACCACAAATGGCTCGTAGACCTTCATGGTTACATTTCCCATTATCTTCAACCAAATCAAAAGAAAATTCATTACTTAATAACATGAGCCATAATATGATGTTATCATCAACAGATTCATTGATTGATCGTACGCAATTACAAACTAGTGATTTCAATGAAGATTCAGCACTAGTATTCACACCATCAGTACCAGTTCCAAAAAGTCAATCACAGTCATTAACACCACCACAATCGTCAACTAATATTAATCCTCCAAAGCGGGACAGACCATTATTAAACTTAAACATGCCTTCAATGCTTCTAAGTAGATCAAATAATAATAGCAGTAATAATACTAATACTAATAATAACAATAATAATTTATCATTCCTTCCACCACCAAGACCAATATTTAGCATGCCTGGCAATATCACAAATTCAACACCAGGCACACCGGGCACACCATGTACACCAAGTACCCCAGTGACTCCATTAAATAATACAAATATTCAACGTAATCCTAGAGGGATAAGATCAAGTTCATTAACTAACGCTGGTCCAACTTACTTTAATTTACCCATTGCAAGTGCAGCTGTGAATGGGAATAATACAAATGGTATCTCCAATTCTAATACGAACCCTAAATCCTACATAAATCCAACATTAAACAACATTCTGGGATCCCCAAATGAACTAAACTCGCCATTTGAACAATCATTCCCATCCCCAATTGGATATGCTATTTCACAGAATGTACCACAACCAGTTACACCTGGTGGGAATGAAGATCTATATAATGCGACTGTTTCTCGTAAAAGAGACAGTTTAAAACTGAAAAGGGGGTTGAATTGATTTACAGCTGTCCCTCTTTTACATTTTCCCTTTAACTTTACATTTACACTAACATATACAGTATCCATTATTTTTGTACTCTACTTGTAATCAACAACTAACAACAGTAATAACAACTAACCACTATTTTATTTCTGGGCCAACGTGGACCGGAGAACTGAAAAATTAAAAATCTTGTGCTCGGTTTTCACCGCATTAACGTGATGTCTGCCATAATAATATAATAGTTATATGACAGGATATATCGTCAGGATCATTTCATTTCTTTCTTCTAAATATTTTTCTGTATTTTCTTCTTCTTCTACTTCTTCTTCTTTGTAAACACAACACTACAAATAAACCATACAATGTCCTCTCCTATTAAATTGAATGCGTGGTCTCAATTGCAAACTCTTTTTGAATCAAAGGGTAAAACTTTCTCCACAAGAGATGCTTTTGCCTCCGATTCATCTAGATTTGATAAGTTCTCTGAAACTTTCACCAACTACGATGGCTCCAAGATTCTTTTTGATTTTTCTAAAAATTTAATTGATGAAGAAATTGTTTCTGCTCTTATTGAACTTGCTAAGGAAGCAAATGTTGAATCCTTAAGAGATGATATGTTCGCCGGTAAACATATCAATACTACCGAAGATAGAGCTGTCTATCATGTTGCTTTAAGAAACAGATCTTTAAAACCAATGTCTGTTGACGGTGTAAATGTTACTCCTGAAGTCGATTCCGTTTTACAACATATGCAAGAGTTCTCAGATTCTGTTAGATCCGGTGAATGGAAAGGTTATACTGGTAAAGCAATTCAAACAGTTGTTAATATTGGTATTGGTGGTTCTGATTTAGGTCCAGTTATGGTTACTGAAGCTTTAAAGCCTTATGCTCATGAATCAATTAAAGTTCATTTTGTTTCAAATGTTGATGGTACACATATTGCTGAAACTTTAAAACTTTGTGATCCTGAGACAACTTTATTTCTTATTGCTTCTAAAACTTTCACAACTGCTGAAACATGTGCAAATGCAAACACTGCAAAGAATTGGTTTTTAAACAGTGTGAAAGATGAATCTCATATTGCAAAACATTTCGTTGCTTTAAGTACAAATGCAACTGAAGTTGCTAAATTTGGTATTGACACTAAAAATATGTTTGGTTTTGAAAATTGGGTCGGTGGAAGATACTCTGTTTGGTCTGCAATTGGTTTATCAGTTTGTATTTATATTGGTTTTGAAAACTTTGATGCTTTTTTAAAGGGTGCTGAAGCTGTTGACAACCACTTTACTTCAACTCCAATTGAAAAGAATATTCCATTCTTAGGTGGTTTACTAACTATTTGGTATAACAATTTCCATAAGGCTCAAACTAAATTAGTTGCTCCATTTGATCAATATATGCACAGATTCCCAGCTTATTTACAACAATTATCAATGGAATCAAATGGTAAATCAGTTACAAAAGATTCACATTTTGTCAATTATGAAACTGGTGTCGTCTTATTCGGTGAACCAACTACTAATGCTCAACATTCCTTCTTCCAATTAGTTCATCAAGGTACCAAATTAATTCCAACTGATTTCATTTTAGCTGCACAATCTCATAATCCAATTGAAAATAATAAACATCAATTAATGCTTGCATCAAACTATTTTGCTCAAGCCGAATCCCTTATGTTAGGTAAAACTGAAGAGCAAGTTGAATCTGAAGGTGTTCATGGTTCATTAGTTCCACATAAACAATTCTCTGGTAATAGACCAACAACTTCAATTTTAACACAAAAAATAACACCTGCAACCTTAGGCTCATTGATTGCATATTACGAACATGTTACCTTTGTTGAAGGTGCTATCTGGGGTATTAATTCCTTTGATCAATGGGGTGTTGAATTGGGTAAAGTTTTAGCAAAGGTTATTTTAAAAGAATTGGAAACTAAAGGTGATGTTTCAAGCCATGATTCAAGTACTCAAAGTTTAATCAACCAATTCAAGGCTTGGGCTTAAATATTAATATTTTGATACTTTATTAGTATACTTTATTAGTTATTTTTTTATAGTTTATATAGTTATTTTTTATTTACTTTATGCAGTTTAATATGATGAAATGAAAGATAAAGCATAAAGCTTACGCAAATTGCAAATTATCGTTTTTCGTGCGAACATGTTTTTGTGTGTTTAATATTTACCCTTAATTTAATATTGTAGATCGTTTCTGCATCAAGGCAATAATGTCATCATCAGAAAATGAATGTGAAATAACAATAAAACCATCGAAAGAATTACAAAATCAATTTTTAAATATAAAGAGTTTGAGAAACTATAAATCAATTAATCATTTATCACCTATAACGTCATCTGATAAATTTGGATCAGATGAATTCAAACCAAATAGAGATACATTGAATAAATTCACATCGGAAATACCCACAACATTGTCAACGGGATGGAAAAAATTACTATGGCTTAAGCAACCCTATGATGATAATTATACTGATAAAAGCTTTCTTTCGCAACTGAAAAGAAATTCGACAGTCATAAAATATTCATATGCTACATTAGTTTCTGATTTCTCGATTATTGTTTTACATCTGTCATTAATTATGTCGGTTATAGTTGTTTTCTATGGAATTTATAGACTCAATTGGAACCCATCAAAACCAACCATATTAAGTACAATTTTAACGTTGATTGGATTTATTTTTTATGTTGTTACATTAAAAATTCGTAGAAATAGAGAGCTAATTGAACTACAACAATTTAAAATCAGACAATTATATATGCTATCATCAAACAACAATGACACGTTGACAATGAATACGATTAATAGCACAACTCTTAATTTTGATGAATTTGATATGGAGGAATACTTAACCGAACCATCACCACCAAATTTTTTTGAAACTTGTAAGTCATCAATTTTAATTATACTTTATTTGTTAACATTATCACCTGTTTTGAAATCTTTAACAAATTCAACATCATCAGATTCTATTTGGGCATTGTCCGCTTGGTTAAGTTTTCTGAATGTTATGTTCAATGACTATCAAATTGATTTTCCAAAAGTTTCAAATAAGGAGAAGAAAATTCATTGGCAAAAAATTCTTTTACATAATTTTACGTTATCTCAATCACCATCCGTTTCACCATCATCAACACGATCTTCATCACCTATGAGATCAACTACATCCAATATCAATAATCTGAGTAATGATTATTTAAATTTAAACATCAAAGATTTTCATATTCAACCAGCTAGTTCAATGAATATTTCGAAAAATATTGCAGTTTCAAATGCAATTGTACTTGCTTCAAGACTCAAAACCAATGCAGCTGCCTTTTCATTTATTTTATTTTGTATTCAAGCATGTGGATTATTTCCAATATTTAATAATTTTACAAGAAGATGTGGGTTTCAAGGTTTTCATAAATTTCAATTTCTGATAATCATACTATCTGTTGACTCTTTAGTTTGGTATTTATTTGGAACTGGTTGGTTAATTACTTGGATCTCTTTACATTTTATGATTATTGTTGTTGGTCCTTTATACTTTTTAAAGTTACAAAAATATAAAAACGAATTACAAGGTCCCTGGGATCCTGCAAAACCAATTGTTAAATCAATTTAGCTTTTCAGGAAAGAATATATAATCTTAAAATCGAAATATTTTGAATGCTTGGTAGAAAGCTTATGAATTGAACGGCTCATGTTGTTTTGATGACAAAACGCAAAGAACTTAGATTATGCAATTGAATGTGATCTAGTTGGTACCATTTATATGGGTTAATCCTTCAATTTAAACTATTAGAATAAGTATGTAGAAGTATTATATAATCTGAATCATACACTAATAATCACAAAAACAAATAAACTAATTATACAAAACAAAAATTTAAAACTTTTATATCTATCTATCCTAAGTATGGTCCAGCTGCAAGACATAAGTTTCTTCTTGTAAATTCAATCTTATAAACAGGAGTTTTCTTCGTAAAATAAACACCCATATGATCACTTGATCCATAGTGTTGAATACCTGAATTATCATTACTGGTAGCAACGTTCTTTTCTTTACTATTTGTACCAACAGATTTGTTAATTGGATTAAATCTTTCAGGTTGTGTATTTGATATTGAATCAATTGTACCCTTTTTGACATCCCAAACTCTAACACTATTATCTGCACCACCACTTACTAAAACTTCACTACCACGACTCCATGAAAGTGAATGAATCCCACCTGATCCATGACCACGTAAAGTTTTTAGCTTTCTACCAGAAGCAATATCCCAAACATGGATCACACTACCTGAAAAGCTCATATTTGTAGACGGTTTCAATTTATTTTTTTCAGATGTTGCTGCATCTCCATCATTATTTTCTTTATCTTTTGAATCTTTATCCTTATCATCAGATTTAGCAGTTGGTGCACCACTTGGTTGAAACCCACCACCAATTGAGTTGTTAATCCAATCATTTATACCAAAAGAATTATTTAAATAGTTTTCTTCATTATTGGAGCAAGTTGCTAACCATCTACCATCAGGGGAACATGCAATATCAGAAATTGGTGAAGTATGTCCGACAAACAATCTAACACTTTCAGCTTTAGAAACATCCCACATTCTAACAGTTTTATCACTTGAACCAGTGAATAAATATGTACCATTTGGATGAAATTTGACAATATCAACATCATTTAAATGTCCAGCAAATATACGTAATGGATAAATATGATCACAAGACCATAATCTTGCAGTTTGATCATGTGAAGCAGTGGCAAAATAATGCCCCAAGGGTGAGAATTGTACATCCCATACAGGAGAGTTTGAACCACTTGAGCTACCTGCACCTCCATGCCCCTTATAAGAAACCAATGCAGTATAAGTATCTAATGACCATAACCTAACAGTTGAATCTGCCGATGATGATAACAGATAATTACCATCAGGTGAATAAGACAATCCATAAACTGGACCTGAATGACCAATCAATTTTCTTGATGAAGTATCATCTAAATTATATGAATCATTTTTTAGAATCGAACGTAATGGTGAACCATCAATACTCCAAATTTTAACAAATGAATCTTGGAAACCACCTGCAATCATCGTTGAATCAGGATGAAATTCTAATGATGTTAAATCACTGTTTGTGTTATGAAATGTATACATACACACAGAAGGTAATGAAGGCTGTGATATGTAAACATTGCGTTGATTGTTTTCATTATTGTTCAAATGTGAATATGATAATGATGATAATTTGATTCTTGATCTTGAGTCTTGAATTTCTTGAATTGCACGTTTTAAATCATAAACCGTTTTCTGTGGTAATGGTAAGGCACCTCTTGCAGGAGAATCATCATTTTTTGGGTCAATTTTGAAATTTTCATTATATTCATCCATGAGTGTAGGTTTATCATCATCTTTAGATTTATTAGTTTCATCTTTATGTTTTAATTCAGCTTCTAATTCTTTTGTAAAATCTTCATCATTTGGATAAGGTCCCAATTTAAGTGGCTTTTCATGTATAGTTTGAAAATTTGAAACTGAAGTTTTAAAGTTTTCGTCATTTTGATCATGTCCTAAATTAACCAATTGATAAATCTCAGGTATACCTTCTAAGTTATCATGTAAAGTATTGGTGTCATTATTGGAAATTTCCAATTGATTATTAATTTCAAAATTATTATTTAAAAAATTAACTAATATATTACCTCCAATTGATTGATTTTCATTAAGAAAACTTAAAATTAAGTTAAGAGAAGTGTTTGATAGACCAATTTTGTATTTGTTATTTAGGAACAAGTTCGAATATTTATTTTCAAGTAGATGGTCTGGTAAAGTAATTGCTAATAAACTTTTAATTTCTTGACCATGAATTAATAAGTGATCCGATTTGAATTTTAATAAAAAGTTATGTGCACTTTCACTATCATTCTTTTTAACTAATGTTAGGTAAGAATATATGAAAAATGGATACAATAATTTTTCTAGTTCAAATTTATACATCTCTAAGGAATTTTCACACCATGATCTATAAAGAATATAAGCTCTTGAATACAGTTTAGGATCGTCTGTATTTGCAGACTGTTGTTGATTTTGTAAAAATTGCTGTTGTTGAAATTGTAAATTTGAACGATCTGGTATTGAAGTGGAAGGTTGCGTGTAATTTGAGTTTGCATTCGTAGTATGAAAAGTTTGAGCACCTGGAATTTTAGTTGATTCAATTCGCAGGGTTGCTTCTGTTTGATTGAAACCTTTTCTTGTAAGATATTCCAAGACCAACCTATTCAAGTTGAAAGAAGTATCAACATTAGAGGCCGGTTGAGTACCAGGTTTTTGCTGAAACTGTGTGTTTGATGTGGGTGGCGTTCCAGCTGGAGAAGATGTGGTATTAGATTCCATTGTGAAGGATACTAAAGGTGGAAGGAAAACAGTAAAATCAGTATCAAACACCTAATTGTACCTATTTCCTATTTCTTGAGCTTTTTACATTATAAACATGGAAAAACATGATGGCAAACAAAAAAACGACGACCGACGCAAAACTAAAAAAAAGAGAAAAAAAGGAGAAAATTAATTTCAAATTTCAAATTTCAAATTTCGCTTCGATCGATCTTCAAAAAGTGAAAAGTGAAAAATGGAAAAGTTGGGGAAAATGGGAAATAATTTGGAAAATGAAAAGGCAAAAGTCTTATCTGTTTGATTTGTGATTTGAGATTTGCGCTGATTGTTGGTTTTCCATGAAACTTCAGAAGGCGTTTCATTTCAACTTACTAATTTTTCTTCCAGTTTTTCACTCTTAATCTTTTCCTCTGGGTTCAACTCCATTACCCATCCACAATGGTTTCCCGTTTTGACTCTGCCATTACTGTTGCAAACTTAATAACCATCATTTCATGCTGCTTTTTCCTTGGTCTTCTTTATTCGAATTGGCCATATAATCACTACTTGTTATGGGAAAGCACAGCAGATGTTGAATTGAGAACAGAACTTGCGAAAAAGGCACTTGATAATTATGTTAGGTGGTTGGAGGTGCCTAAATTCATTCCATATACTATGTATGGTGTTATCGCTTTTGGCTTTTTAGGTTTTGTTGTTAAAATTATTAAGCCTGCTGAAGAACTTAAGTATTTTGAATATGGATCATTTCTTGTTTATGTTATAGCTGTTTGTTGTTATGTTTCAAATATTAGATTTGGTGTTTTCTCCGCTCAAGCTGGTGAATGGGGAGATGTTGATGAATTTACTGGATTGGCAGTTATTGCAGCTAGTGAAGTTATTGTTGTTTTCTTATTACTCGGTTTAGTTGTCATTCAATCTGGATTATTTTATGCCAAGTATGAAGATGATATTGTTAAATCTGAGTTTTTACTCAAAGAATTAAAGACTAAAGTTGCACAGGCTGAAATGGAAAAGAACGCATCCAGCGCAGGTTCGAAGTCCACAAAGTCTAGTGGTGTATCCACTTCTTCTACTACTGCTACCAAGAAGAAGGCATAGTTTTCTATATGTTATATAGTTGTATTATCGATTTTACAGTTTCATTCGTTCACTATGAAAAGTTAATCTGAATCTTCTTTACTAATGATTATCGCCATTTCTTAGACAATGCGACATGAAATGAATTCTCTCTTGATGTACACTAGAGCTACCTACAACCATTATTACACTACAAGACTAAAAAGCATTATTAGACACCGCCCTTCTTCTACAATGATCACACTTACCCCCAACACCCGTATATCAAACCTTCCGCAAACCCCATCTCTCCCTTTTGATCTTCCGCATCTCACATCTAACAATAATCTTGTTTCCACTGTGCAATCCCAATTTCATCACATAACTTCTCTTGTTGAATCCAGCACCAATATCAATTCTGCATCTACATCCAATACTTCTTCTGATACCACCTATCTCCAATGGCAAACCCAGATTCGTCGTCTTAACCCTGGCTTCTCCTCATCAGATTCTGTGATGAGTCCCACTAAAACTATGTGAGGTGCACAGGTGTACAATTTTGGTTGACAGGTTATTTTTTTTTTTTTTTTTTTTTTTTTTTTTTTTTTTTTTTTTTTTTTTTTTTTGTTTTTTACTTTTTACTTTTTACTTTTTACCTTTCGATCGACGTTCATGACCGAATTTCTTTCAACAGCATTTATTTAAGTCTATATTTCACTCTTAGATTTTATAACCTAAAATAATCTTTTTTTGTTTTAGCAGTAACGATGTCTTATAAACTTTACCTTTCAAAGGACACAACTCCATTGGCATTAGTTGATAATCTTAAGATTTCAATTGCAACTTCACAATTTAATTCAAAATTATATAATGAATTACAAACTGATGAATTTAATGAATCTCCAATTTTTTCAAATTTAAAACACCCAATTTTATTGGATTCAAAAAATACTCATTTTCATTTATTCCATTCGAATACAATCATCAAATATTTGAAAGTAATTTCAACATCAAAACATGAAAATGATTTGGATTACTTATCAGTTGAATCCACATTATATAATCTTGTTAAATCTGGTAAAGTTTCCAAGGAAGATACTGAATCATTAACCAATTTTCCTTCCGTTGATTCATCTTCAATTTTGCAAATCGTTACCTTTTCTTCAATCTATCCTTATGTTTATCAAAATAGTGATATTTTAAATACCAACAAATGGTTAAAAGATTTTGCAACTTTAGTTAACGCTCAAATTGAATTTGTTTTTAAAAATACCACAGTGAAGAGGGTTATTAATGTTCAAAATACTGGAAAGGTTAATGTTTTACCAAATTATGAAGTTAAAACTCCATCAGAAAAGTTAAAGCCAATCAAAAACGAACGTAATATTCTGGTTACTTCTGCATTACCTTATGTTAATAATGTTCCACATTTAGGTAATATTATTGGATCTGTTTTATCTGCAGATATTTTCGCAAGATATTGTAAAGACAAAAATATTAATACATTATACATTTGTGGTACTGACGAATATGGTACAGCAACCGAAACTAAGGCTTTAGAAGAAAAAGTTTCACCAAGAGATTTGTGTACAAAATATCATAAGATTCATAAAGATGTCTATGATTGGTTTGGAATTAACTTTGATTATTTTGGTAGAACAACCACTGAAAAACAAACCACTATTGCACAAGATATTTTCATGAAATTATACAACAATAAATATTTAGAAGAACAAGTTATGCGACAATTATATTGCCCAAAACATAATGGTTATTTAGCAGATAGATATGTTGAAGGTGAATGTCCAAAATGTCATTATGAAGATGCAAGAGGTGATCAATGTGATAAATGTGGAGGTTTATTAGATCCATTTGAATTAATCAATCCTAGATGTAAATTAGATAACGAAACTCCAATACCTAGAGATTCTAAACATATTTTCCTTTCATTAGATAAATTAGAACCTGAATTAAAGGAATGGGTTTTAAAGGCCAGTGAAGAAGGTAAATGGTCTAAAAATTCGAAAACTATTACAAATTCTTGGTTAAAGGAAGGTCTTAAACCAAGATGTATTACAAGAGATTTGGTCTGGGGTACACCTGTTCCATTAGAAGGTTTCCAAGATAAAGTTTTATACGTTTGGTTCGATGCAACTATTGGATATGTTTCAATTACCGCAAACTATACAGATGATTGGAAATTATGGTGGAAAAATGAACAAGAAGATACAGATGTTAAATTATATCAATTTATGGGTAAGGATAATGTTCCATTTCACACAGTTGTTTTTCCAGCAAGTTTGATTGGTACCAGGGACAGCTGGAATAAACTGTACCATTTAAATACAACAGAATATTTACAATACGAAGGTGGTAAGTTTTCCAAATCTAGAAATGTGGGTGTTTTCGGTAATAACGCAAAAGATACCGGTGTGTCATCATCTGTTTGGAGATATTATCTAGCAAGTATTAGACCAGAAAATCAAGATTCACAGTTTTCATGGTTTGAATTTGTTACCAAAAATAACAGTGAATTATTAGCAAATCTGGGTAATTTTGTTAACAGAATTGTTAAATTTATTAATGCTAAATATAATGGTGTCATTCCATCAACAGATCTTGGGGATTTACCAAATTTCGAATCATTTAATGAAGATATCAATAAATTAATTTCTACTTATAATGATGATATGGAAAATTGTAGATTGCGTAAAGGTTTAGAAACTGCAATGTTGATTAGTTCAAGAGGTAATTTATTTTTACAAGAAAATAAATTGGACAATTCAACATTTGAAAATTCTCCATTAAAATCAGATGCAATTGTTTCAATTGGTATTAATTTAGTTTATCTAGTAAGTTCAGTAATTGGACCATATATGCCAGAAGTAAGAGATGATATTGTTTCAATTCTTAATGCACCAAAATTGATCATTCCTGATAAATTTGAAAATTGGATCGGTGAAGGCCATTGTATTGGAAAGGCTAAATATTTATTTAATAGAATTGATGAAAGTAAGATTGATGAATGGAGAAATAAGTATGGTGGTAGTGATGATAAGAAAGAATAGATAAATCCTTGTTTTATGTTTTATGAAGTTTCTCGTGTTTGTATTGTTTGTAGCGCGTATAATGCTTACAGATTGATTTAAACCCTTATTATAAGGTTAGCGCAAATCTTCTCGATTTTAGCATGGGGAGATTTTAGTTTCCAGTTTTCAGTTTTCAGACAAGATGCGTTGCATAAAAACAAGCTTCCATGCAGCAGGACCATGCATGAGAGTTACGATGGGCGGTTTTATTGATTTTGACCACCATTTAATCTTCCCCTAGATAATAACAACAAAGACTAGTCACATAAGAATATTCTGGTATAGTAAAGTGAAGCACATATAAATGCAACGGCGATGGAACTCGTAGTGGTTCACAGGACGTTCGGGTAATGCAAGTCGGATTACAAGATGAAAGCATTTGTTAGGAAGAGAATGTTTATAATAACTTATCAAGCTCAATTTAAAGTTCGTTTGTTCTTTTACCCTTTTAATTCCATTTTATTCCGTTTTTGGACTTGTTACAGATGCAGTCCTGCCGCAGATCAATTTACGTTGTCCGATTATAAAATTTATCTTTTATTACTTTTTATAACTTGCTTGCAGCGTAGCTTATAAATACCAAACCAACCCACATTATTTTTTTGCATTTCAAGTCTTAACTAGTCTATGATAGGTGACCATGCCTTATGTTAGAAAACCTCATAAAAAGGCCAAAACTGGTTGTACTTCTTGTAAAAGAAGAAGAATTAAATGCGACGAGACCAAACCAACATGTTTAAGATGCCAAAAGAGAAATTTAGATTGTATATATTTACCCGTACCACAAAAAGGTAGTGGTGGGGGTGTTAGCTGTAATAAAAAAAATCTTTCAACAGATGAGTTTTTAAAAATATTAGGTTTTTCAAATTGCAAGAACAATACTAACACGAATAATGATAACAATACCAATAATAATAACGATACCAGAATTAATAACAATTCAAACATTATTATTAATACACAACTACCAATAGTCGATTTACAGGTTGCATTGACTGATCATCAGTATCAACAGTTACAACATCAAAATGACCAGCAACAACACGAGCAGCAGCAACACTTTCAGCCCCAACACTTCCAACCGCAACACTTCCAACCGCCACACTTCCAACCGCAACAACATCTGCAGCACCTCCAACAGCAATTCCAAGATCCAATCCAATGCAATCAATCAGTTTCATCATTCACTCAAGGAGCACCTTTCTTGACATCATCATCATCATCAAATCCTTACACTAAGGATTTTATGTTTTCAAATAATCTTGCTCTCCGTCAAAATCCCTCCATAATATTTTCCAATTTGAATCACTATACAAATACTGATCAGCTCCATAATGAAAATTATTGTAACCAGAATATAAAGTCCATTCAATCACCGACAACAAGAAAATCAGATTCATCAGGTGTTTTTTCGAACAAATCATCTCCAACATCGTATGTTGGTTCAGCTTCGTCTTTAGAGACTGAAAATTTTTTAAGACCAACCAAATTTTTTAAAACACTCTCAAGTGATAACTATGAAAAAAATCGTAGAGGTATGCTTAATAAATGTAGTCACGATAGACATGATAACCAAGAAAATCACACTTTACAAAAAAATTTTTCATTATCCCAAAGTTCAATTCAACACATTAATGAAAACTCCAATGATGTTAGTGAATTTTTTGAAAATGTTAAAATTAAAGTTTACTCCACAAATTCAAATGATGATTTAAAAGTAAATTTAGATTTGAATAAATATTTTAACTCAAATTTTATAACTTCAACCTTCAATTTATCAAATATATCAGATTCGCATATAAATAATCAAATACTCCCATATGTATGTTATTTTGAATTGAATATGAAAGTTCAGAAATATTGTAAAAACAATTTACCATTTAAAATGACAAATGATAAATTTGTACTTAAATTAATTCTAGCATTATTAGAAAATTCTCCATCAGATGAATCAATGTATCATATTTTCAATTCATTAGCATATTTATCTTTATACCATGAAAATATATTAAGTAAAGATAATATTTTAGGATTTGATCCTCCGGTTTACTTATTATTATCAGACTATCATTTATCAAGATCAATCCAAAACTTAAATATTGATATTAGTATGGAAGAAACAGGTAAAAAATCATGCTGTTTATATTTTACATCGTTATTACAAACTTTTTGTTTGTTAGCTCAACCAAGTTCAAAAATTGCATCAAAAAATTTTCTTATGATGTATAAAAATATGGAATTAATTGGTGAAAAATTCGTTTCTCATTTCAATGGATATTCAATATTTACTGAAGGTCTAAAAATGGTACATATTATGAATTATAGCAAATCTGCTAATGTTTATTTTCCTTCCTTTATTTATGATTTAGTCGATGTTTCATTCCTAAGACTTCAAAATTCCGAAAAAACATATTTCCCAGAATTAACTAATACAAATAAAGGCATACTAATTGATGTGATTAATAAAATGCAGATTTTATATAAATCATTGAAAAATAAAACTCAATTTGTAGATAATTTTTTTGGAAATCAGTATGAGGATGAAAATAATGGAGAAGACGTATGTAATGATGATAACGAAATTTTTGAAAATGACTTATTTTTTACAATTCATAGATTGTTTTATCACATATCCAACGAATTTATAGAATTAGTATCAATTGGTGATCCAAGAGCTTTGATTCTTATTGGCTATCATTTATTATATTTATATTCCACACAAAACCATTTTCTTTCAAAATCATTTTTTACATCCGAACTAAGTTTTATTTTGAACAAATTATATCGTGCCCAACATAGTGAAGTTTGGATAGCATGGTTAAATCCGGTCATTGTTGCTTTAAATGATAACGATTTCAATGTAAGCTACAATTCAATTGTTTAGATTTACACCTTTACCTTAAACTTTACGAATCGGCTTATTATTTTTTTAACTCTTTTTGTCAAATAGTACATTGGTTAGCTTATTTGTTAATATTAGCTTTACTTTAATTTATTCTTTTTGTATTTGCGCTTTTTCAGTTCTTGTTTTATAAAAGTTTTTTAAACTTTATTAGAAAATATCATGTAATATTTTTTTTGAACTAACATTGCTTGGATTTCTCGATAACCTCAGGATAACAATTTCAAATTAGGTTCTTCACTTTCTTTAAATTTGTTTCTAGAAAAATGCACAGGCGTTATATTGCAAACACTTATTTTTTTTTAAGTTTGGTTGCTTAACCAAGGTTATCGAGTATAAATTATAGAGGAACCGAGGGATAGATTTTTTAATACAGAAAGCCAAGAATATTTACATCTTTAAATAAAAACTTAATCTTTAATTGATAAAACGTATTTATACAAGCAGGGCGTAATAGCACTTAAATGTTAAGTTAGATCACAAAAAAAAGATCATACCTCCTACAAAATTTCAGTGCAAGTGTGATTTTGATAAAAAAAACTGCAGCTCTTCTTGATAAATTCATGTTTTTACAGATTCTTAAAACACAGCACATTTTTATATTTTGAAGAATTAAAGTAAATTAAGTTAAAAAATAGAAAAAAAGTTATACAAACACATAAATTATAAATAATAATTAGTAAATTATAAAGTTAAGGATTTACCAGATTCTTTAGCCTTTTCACCGTATTTTTTAATTCTGATTGCTTGAATTGCAATAAATCCAGTGGTATCTTGAGGTTCAAAACCGGTTAATTCATCCATGGAAGATTCAGTTGCATCATATAATTTTTCAGTGCTTGAAGATCTACCTAAAATGGATAATGAACCTTTGTAACAGCTTGCTCTAACAACACCATTAACAGAGTTTTGTGATGGTTGAATCATTGATCTAACATATTCACATTCTGGAGTGAAATACATACCATTATATAAGAACTTTGAGTATGCTGGGGTAACAAATGTATCTCTTAAAGCTCTGACTTCTCTATCTAAGGTTAAACCTTCTAAATCAATATGAGTTGATCTTAAAATTGTTAAACCTGGAGTTTCATAACAACCTCTTGATTTAATACCAATAAATCTATTTTCAACAATATCAATTCTACCAACACCATTTCTTCTTGCAATGGCATTTGCAGTTAAGAAAATATCTAATGGTTCAGTTACTTCTTTACCGTCGTTTAAAATTAACTTTACTGGTTTACCCTTAGAAAATTCAACAGTGAACTCTTCTGGAATTTCTGGTGCAACTGTTGGATCAACGGTTAATTTCCACATGTCCTTTGGTGGAGTAGTATCAGGGTCTTCTAAGATACCTGCTTCAAAAGAAATATGTGCCATGTTTTCATCAGTTGACCAAGGCTTTGATTTGGTTTGAGTGACTGGAATACCCTTTGCAGCAGCATATTCTAATAAATCATTTCTACCGGCAAATCTTTGGAAAAATTCAGGATCTCTCCATGGTGCGATAACCTTAACATCTGGTTTTAAAGCATAAAAGGAGAGTTCAAATCTAACTTGATCATTACCCTTACCAGTACAACCATGTGAAACAGCAAAACAACCTTCTTGTTCAGCACAATCAATTTGTGCTTTAGAAATAACAGGTCTTGCTAAAGAGGTACCTAATAAATAAACATTTTCATAAATACCATTAACTTGAATTGCTGGGAATAAAACATCTTCGACGAATTCTTTTCTGACATCAGCACACACAAACTTGGTTGCACCAATTGCTAAAGCTTTCTTTTCTGCAGCTTCAAAGTCTTCTTCTTGACCAATATTTGCCATGAAAGCAACAACTTCATAACCTTCTTCTAATAACCAAGCTAAAATAACAGAGGTATCTAAACCACCAGAATATGCTAAACAGACCTTACCTTTGGACATTTTTATAAAGTATTTATAAGTGAATAAACTTGTTTGACAAGGAAAAAAGAAGAGATAAAAAAAGAAAAGAAAAAAAAGAGGAAAATTTTCGAATAAAAACCTTGCAACCGACAGCAAACTGTCCACTCTTTATAGATCGGCACTTTAATGACTCTAGTAGGTTTAATTAATATTTAATATTAGATTCGCGGGCCAGTTCTTTTTTTTTTTAATCGCCAAAACGCCTTTTTGTATCAATTAATTGAAGTTTTCTTCAATTCATAACAATGCTTTGGTATGTAATTTTGTACAGGTTTTACGGTATTATTATCTATTAATATCAGTAAAAACAATATCTTAAAAAGTTTTTTAAAAAAGACCGGAAATTGACAATAATCAATGCTTTTTAAATTTTAAGTCGATCGACCGTAGATTGGCAAAACCAGCCGAACTAAACCTGGAACAATAGCGACGAATTAGACGCGCTTGAAAAATTGCCTGAAGCAGTAACTGACTCATTTTAACGCCCAACTATGGGAAAAAAAGCTAGAAGAAATTTGTTTCTTAATTATTCGAGGTTAAAAATCTTATCACTTCTGATTGGCACTGGAAGAACCCGGAAGATCATAACGTCTTTAATAACTTGTCAAGATCATCAATCTAGGGTAACTTATCAAGATCATCAATCTAGGGTAACTTATCTTATCTAACTTCAATCCATCCTTTTAGATATATTTACGATTGAATTAATCTATGAACTGCCTATGATCGCTTCATCAACAATCATCTTGGATATACGCTGTCGTTGTATGTATATATATGTGCCTAGTTAACGGTCTACTCTATAGACGCTCTACGAAGATTATACATGTTCATTGATGATCAAAATATAAAACAATTCGTCGACTGTCTGTCGAAATTCATGTCAAGAAAAGAAAATTTTTTTTGCGTTGAGTTTTTTTTCAGAAAAAATAATTTGAATTGTTATAACTAAGGTCTTGGTAATGTTCTGATAATATATATGCGTCACTTATTCTTGTTAATTTGATGCTTCAGTCCTTGTATTAAATTTCAATCTGTAAAACACCAATATGCATGCTTATTATAATATAGTAACGTGGGAATTTTTCTGAGAATGTAATGGGTCATAATCTAATTGCCTTTATAGGAATTTTGATCCTTGTGTCGTGAAGTAACATGTAGTAAAAGTACACACTACAGATCATAATTTTACTACATGTTACTTTAAATGGATGCGGCACAGATTTTAAAGACATGTACTGAAGCTTGGAGGCTCAGCTTTTTAGACTGGAACGTTGTCGTTAGCGAAGACGAGTTTTTAATGTGGAGTGAAATCCCTTCCTAGTTGAAATGTCTTTAATACTTGATAACATACATTTCGACTTTTTATAATGTATAATTTTGCAGAAAAATTGTAGGTTTTTTAAAAATAACTTTTAGCAATAATCTTTGACTAATCACTTTACAGTAAAAAAAAAGTAACATCACCAAGATCATCAAAAAAAATAAGGTGACATCTTTTTATCATGTTGCTACTCTATTACTTCTTTTTCTAAGAAAAAAATTCCATACACCAGTTTTTCAACAATTCACTCATCAATTTGATTTATAAGTTATTTAATTTACACCTTAGAACATATTGGTCTGATCAGATGCGCACCCAAAGCACATATACATGTAAACTTGTTTTTTACTTCGTTTACTTTTTTTCAGCTGGTAGTATCATACTAATGTTTTAGACAAGCCAACAGCTACTACATCAAATCTGGCTTTTTCAAATAATTGATGTGGGAAAATCAAATCATGAAAAGAATGTTACAAAATGTTTTCGAACTCATAAAAGTCAATGTGATTTAGCTTCACTTCAGAGGTAAATCAAATGACTTCACCAACAAATAAAATATTAGATACTGTTATGTAACATGAAAGGGATGGGTTGTAAAAAAAAACTAAAGTGAAAAAAATCAAAGGCCAAATTTTTACAGAACGAAGATACAAGAATAATCCTAATACGCTTCAAAAATGTGGAATATTATGCCATAAAATAGATGAAAGTATTATATTTTGAGTGAACCTTGAAAACTGTTACTTCATGTTTAAATGAAAATTTAAAAGAACCAATAGTTAATATAAATTTTGTATTCAATTATAAAATGCAAATGCAAAAACTAGAGCTTTAAAACACTTCTGCTTTTGCATAAAAAATCTGAGCACAATTACCTTTGAATATACCGTTGTTGGAATTAAATGCATATGCTTTACAAATACAGGATGATTTGGATTTCATTCAACATAGTTGATTTTGCTATACATGAGATGAACCTCTGTTATTTAAAATACTAATCATAAAAAGTTTGAAACAAAACGTCATAAAATTTAAAACCTGAACTCCATGTCAAAAAGAAATTGTTGTCATTAATTTATATTATGTATAATTTTGCTACATTTCATAATAGTAACTACACTTTAAATGAATTATGTAGCCAAACTCTTGTGTCTCAAGAACTCGCTATATACATTTAGTTTAGATTTTACATTTGAAAATTTTAAGGAAAACCAAATTACGATCACTTACTGCATAGCTTATAAAATCAAAATTATTGTCAACAATTTAAAGATCGAGATCTGAAAACTTTTAACAAAGCTCACAAATTTGAACATTTACGATGTAAGTAATAAACATCAAACACAAGTGTATGACCAAAATCAAGATTTTGGTTCCAAATTAATAAATTTTATATTTTTTCCTAAAATAGAAATAACCAACCAAATCAACAAATACAGAAATATAAACATAAAATAAAATATAAAACATATTCAATCTCAACAATCCCTTAGAGTAGTCTTTTCTTTTAAAAGGAATAAATTGAATTTTATTAAGGCTATAGACGCTATACGATAATTTTTTTTTACACAGCTGCAGCCATGCTACTGCTTATTTAGAATAATGTATACCTCTTAAATTTTCCCTTGGTTTACACCATATCTTGTCATGACTTCTAAATTGAAGTTTACTTATATTTTATTTTTTATTACGTCTAAAAAGCTATTTGGCGTTGGTAGGCGCCACAGTAGGAATTGTTAAAAAAATTAAAAATGTTTTAAGCGGCTCCTCACGCTTTGGGAAGTAACCGCTATTAGATCGCTGATTCTGATTTTCTTAGCATGAACCTGTTACCCCATAACCGCTATGATCATTTGTATTTAAAACAGCCGCAATTCCCAAATCAAATTTTTGGTATGATGCAAACACTATCTTATTCCTTTTTCTATCATTAGTTTATCAAGTTAACTTTTTATTAATTACATACAATGTCTACACAACAGGAAATCCAAAAGTTTGCCACCAAATATGGTATTAAAAACATCAACTTAATTCAAACCGGAGCATTAGTTAACGGCGAATGGATTAACGATACTACTGAAATTTTTTCTGTCGAGGATCCTGCAACTGGTGAGCATTTACTTAATGTTACAAACACTAAAATTGAACTCATCGAACAAGGTATCAAGGATGCTGAAAAAGCATTCAAAGAATTTCAAAAGAACACAACCGGCAGAGCAAGAGCTAAAATTCTAAGAAAATTTTACGATTTAATGATGGAACATTTTGAAGATTTAGCAATCATTTGTACAGTTGAAAATGGTAAATCTTTAGCCGATTCAAGAGGTGAACTTAATTATGCTGGAAGTTTTTTTGAATGGTTTGCCGAAGAAGCCCCAAGAGTTTACGGTGATGTTATTCCAAGTGCAGCTGGAAATAAAAGAATTATTACTGAAAAACAACCAATTGGTGTTGTTGGTGTCCTTACTCCATGGAATTTCCCTTCTGCTATGATTACAAGAAAATTGGGTGCTGCTTTTGCAGCTGGATGTGCAACCGTTATTAAACCAGCAACTGAAACTCCTTTATCTGCTTTAGCTTTAGGTTACTTAGCTGGTTTAGCTGGCTTCCCAAAGGGTGTTTTACAACTTTTTCCTGTTGATCAAGATAGAACTAGAATTGTTGGTTCATTATTCTGTGAATCTCCAATTATTAAGAAAATTTCTTTTACTGGTTCAACTGCTGTCGGTAAATTATTAATGAGTCACTCTTCGTCAACCCTAAAGAAATTATCCTTTGAATTAGGTGGTAACTCTCCATTTATTGTCTTTGAAGATGCTAATTTAGACGAAGCAATCCCTGCTGCAATTGCATGTAAGTTAAGACAATCCGGTCAAACTTGTGTTTGTGCTAATAGATTATATATTCATGAAAATATTTATGAAGAATTTTCTAAAAGATTTGTTGCCGAAGTCGAAAAGCTGGTTTTAGGTCATGGTTTACATACTGAAACAACACATGGTCCATTAATTCATCAAAGAGCTGTTGAAAAAGTTGAATCTCAAATTCTTGATGCTACCTCAAAAGGTGCTAAAGTTTTACATGGTGGTAAAAGAGCTGAACATCTTGGTGGAAACTTCCATGAATTAACTGTTTTAGGTGATGTCCCAAGAAACGCAATTGTTAACAGAGAAGAAACTTTTGGTCCTCTAGTTCCTTTAATCAAATTCACTTCTGAAGAAGAAGTTATTGAATTAGCAAATGACACTGAATATGGTTTGGCTGGTTATTTCTTTACTCAAGATTATGCAAGAGTTTTCAGAGTTGGTGAAGCGTTACATTGTGGTATGGTTGGTGCTAATACTGGTTCTTTAGGTGAAGCTTCTTTACCATTCGGTGGTGTTGGTTGGTCTGGTTTTGGTAGAGAAGGGTCCAAATATGGTCTTGATGATTATACAGTTATTAAAACAATTGTTATCGGTGGTATTTAATTAGGATATTAAACTTTTGTCATTTCATATTACTTCTCTTATTCATAAACATATCCACTTCTTTATAAACATTTATAAATTCGTTTCTCAAAAAAAAAAAGTTAATAGTTAAAATGATTAAATGAAAGCCAGTTTATTTTGATAATCTTGCTTCAACACTATCCACTTTATCTTGCATACTTTGATCTTTATCAACTCTTGTACCAACTCTTATATCGCTTTGAACCCTTAGAATGCCCATATCATGCACTTTTTGGTGTAATTCACCAATTAATTTCATGACTTCATCCCATGGTCCTTCTATTGATGTTCCTGCACTATGCAGTTTACTTTTTAATCCACTTTTTTGAATGAGTTTTTCACATTCAACGATATAATCCGAGACTGAAGGAGTAGATGTTCCAATTGGAATCAAGCATATATCCGCAATACAATTAAGTGCAACCATTGTACCCTCTGTTGTCAAATTGTGAAAGAAATTAGTAGCAAGATAATATTGTATGTAAGAAAAATCAAAATTTTGAGATTCAATTTAACGCCACCCTACAGTAAAATTATTATAATATCAATATTACAATACTAAATATTAAATAAATATGCTTGCAATCTATTCGCAAATTATTCAACAATCTATAAAATCATCTTTTGTTTAACAGTATCTATTTTGTCTTGCATACTTTGAGCCTTGTCAGTTCGTGTACCCACTCTTAAATCACTATGAACTCTAACATATCCTTGTTTGTGTAAAAATTGGTGAACTTCACCAATTAGTCGCATTGCATCTGACCATTCTGCATCAATTGTGAAGCCACCATCATGTACAACATAGTCAAGTCCACTATTTTGAAGTAATGGTTGGATGGCTACCAATGCTTCTTCAATCGAATCAGGTGATGGTCCAATCTATAATATTAATAAATGTTAGTATTCAACATTCAAAGTTTTTGGCTGTTCTATTTTAAAACATACCGGAGTCAACCCAACATCTGCTAAGCAATGCATGTCTAATATTTAAAGTTTTATCTCCTTTTTATAATCTATAAAGATGGATCAAATATTTATTAACATTACATATGTTATTTGCTTTGGACTTTTGCAACGTGAATTTCAACCGTCGCGTCGGCATTTTAAGTCTTGAGTATATTTTGTATTTTGTATTTTATTTTATATTTTTAAGTAATACTTATGTGGAGAGTCTTCATACATTAGTGAAAAAGAAATACATCTTTATATAGTAAAGTAGCAGTCAGCTAACTATGGATTTTTCTTTGCCTCAAGATGCGACCCCAGAAATAAATTTCCAGCTTACAAGATTGTCAAAGGATTTTCATGATGGTTATTTAACTGAGAGAGGTTATACAAAAAAGAGAATGGAAGTATTAAGATCAATTGTAAATGATGGTACAGAACCCAATTCAATAAATTCAAAACTGACAAATGCAGATTTATCAATGCTTCAATTAACTGGCACATTATCGTCAGTTTCAAATTCAAATTCTGATTTTTTGACAGATGACTTTTTCCAACCAATAAATTCAAATACCATTGATAGTAGTTCAAATAATCATCCCGTGTTTTACAATGATGAAACATTTGCAAGGTATAATAATATGCGAAATCATCAAAACTCAAATATTAGGAAAGAGCTACAAAAACCTTTAGATCCAAGAGACGTTTCAATTCATATTGATTCAAATAATAGTAATAATTTTGATAACTTGGCAATGATTTTACGTAAACGAGCTAGTCTAAACGACAAGGAGCCTGCATTATTATTAATTGATGAGAAAGGAAGAGAAGACAAAGTAATAACATGGGATAAAGTTTATTATCGAGCTGAAAGAGTTTCAAAACAAATCAAAAATAAAGCTGCTTTATATCCGGGTGATAGAGTTTGTTTAATTTATCAAAATGTTGAAGTCATCGACTTCATGGTTGCACTATATGGTTGTTTTTTATCAAGTGTTGTTGCCGTACCCTTAAATAGTTCAATTCCAACAAAAGATTTAGTTGCCATTATGAAAGATACTCAATCACATTTATGTTTAATGTCTGATTCAGTTTTCAAATATTTTGAAAAACAATCCAAGCAATCAAAATCGTCAATATGGCCAAAGGGTATGAATGTTTGGAAAACTTCAGATATGGGTACATATAAACCACCAAGGAAGGACGGTGACCCCCCAATAAAAGTTTCCGATTTAGCTTACGTTGATTATACCAAAAATTCAACAGGAGAATACAAAGGTGTTGTTATATCTCATAGAACAATCATAAATCAAATGCAAATGTTAAATAGAATTTTATCGACGTCACCTGATATAAAATTACCACTAGTTAGATCAACTTTAAAACCGTCATATTCAAAAAATACAATCGTGAGTACTTTGGACTCAAGAAGTTCGATTGGTTTAGTAGTATCAATGTTATTTTCTGTCTACAGCGGTAACTTATTAGTTTGGATACATTCAAAAGTTGCTGAAGTTCCTGGATTATTTGCAAATATGTTGACAGCCTATAAAGCATCCATAATTTTGACAGACTATTTTACACTCAAATCAGTTGCATTTAATTATCAGTCTTTTCCTCAAAGCACAAGAAATTTTTCAAAACGAAAAGTTGATTTATCATATGTTAAATGGTGTTTAATTGATACTTTTATTATTGATTGCGAATTTAACGAAACTTTAAGTGATCGTTGGTTTAAACCATTGGGTAGTAAAAGCTCAAAAAGAATCATTAGTCCCATTCTGTCTTTAAATGAACAAGGGGGTGCAATTGTTTCAATGAGAGATTGGTATGGTAATGAAGATCAATTAGGTTGTATATTTATTGAAAATTCTAAAAATAAAATGTATGATACTGACGATAATGAAAACGATGATTGTGCTGACAAAAAAGATGACACCAGTGATCATGATGATGATACTGATGAATTTGTTGATGATGATTCAAATGATAAATTAACTGAAATTTTAATTGATAAAGAGTCATTATCTACAAATTCAGTTAAGGTTATTAATGATTCACCATCGAACTTTTCGTCATATGATTCTAAAAAATCAAAATATATTAGAATCGGATCATTTGGCTATCCATTACCGGATTCAACGTTAGCATTAGTCAATCCGGAAACCAAAATGTTGAGTGGTGTTTCAGAAGTTGGTGAAATTTGGGTTGATTCAAACTGTATTTCTGGTGGCTATTGGGGATTGCCGGAAGATACTGAGAATATTTTTCAAGCTGAGTGTTCTGACTATGAAGGGATTTTGAGCTTGAAGTTTGTAAGGACAGGATTACTAGGTTTTATTTATAACGGTAAGATTTATGTTTTAGGTTTATATGAAGACAGAATTAATCAACGTGTTACTTGGTATGATCAATATTTGGAAATATCGAATGAAGAATCAAAGGATAAAGAAATAAGTAAGTCTCATTATCGTGATAGTTCCATAGCATCTGATTTAGAAACCTACTACAAAAACCAGAGAAAGAAAAAAATTCATAATTTGGACTCTATTGACTTATCACAAAATCTATCAAATAAGTACATTTATAAATATCATTATGCAAATCATTTAGTGAAGTCATTAGCTAGAAGTTTACCAGATTTTAGAGATTGTGCCTTTTTCAATCTTCAGGTGAATAAGGAATATTTACCAGTTGGTATAATGGAATCTGCATTAGCCGATAGTAAAACTAAATCAGCACAAGTTGAATTGCAATCAATTTTAAGTGAGGCATTTGAAATATTAGAAAAAAATCATAATGTTAGGTTATTTTTTATGGTTGTAACTAAAACAGGTGCACTTTCAAGATCAATGAAAAATGGCCGTATGGAAATTGCAAATACAATTACAAAGAGAAGATTTCTAGAAGGTAGGCTGGCAAGTGTTTATGTTTATTTCAAACCTTATAATTCATTAGGTTCAATTTATCATGGCAATGATTTAATTGGTGGTATTTGGTCTCCATATAGCACTTCAATTAGAAACGACATGTTAAGTTATGCAACTTTTCAAAATTCAGGATCAGATAAACGTGATTCAAGCGTTGACGGTCGTTCACATATCAATTTAACAGATTTCAAAAATCCAATTGAATTATTAGAATTTAGAGCAAACAAACAACCTGACGAATTGGCATTTGCCCAGCTTGAAGGTATTACAATTAAAGAAAATAAACAGCTGACTACGTGGAAAAAGATTGAAAGTAAAATCTTTTCAATATGTGCCTATCTTTTGGAAAAAAAGCTCCTAGTTTCAGGTGATACGGTTATTCTTATGTATTCATTATGCGAAGAATATATTTCGTGTCTTTTTGCTTGTTGGATGGCTGGTTATATTGTTATTCCGATGACACCATTTACATCAGATGTTAAAACAATGGATGAAGATGTTGAAAAATTAGTTAGTTTAATTAAAGATTTAAAAGTTCAAGCAATTTTTGTTAATAGTGATACAGAAACTGCATTTAAAACTAAACCAATTAGTTCAAAACTGAAAGCTTTAGCTTTGAAGAAAAATGTGAATATTCCAAAAGTAAGAAATACTACAAAACATTCGAAAACTTTCTCAAGTGGAAAATCAACATATAAAAAAATGGAGCAGTATAGAAAGATTCAACGTTCAAAAATTGTTAGTGAACCATACACAATTTGGTTAAATTCATTAGGTGATAATAATTACACATGCATTAAAGTTACGTTTCCCAAATTAATGGGCATGTGTTTAAGCTTAAAGGAGACATGTCAAATGAATGGTACATCACCATTGATTGGATGTTCTAATTTTACACATAATTTGGGATTTTTATTGAGTAGTGTTATGGGTGTTTATACAGGCGCTGTAACATACTTGATGACAAGAGCACAATTTGCACTTCATTCCAGCACGTTTTTCCAAGCCATTGAAAGATATAGAATTGAAAATGTTTATCTTGACAACACTATGTTTTCGTTTGCAGTGAACAGAAATTCAATGAATAAAATTAATTTGAAAACAATGAAAAATTTAATGATAGGTTGGCAAAATGAAAGAGCTAATCCATTACTATTAGCCAAAAATAAAGAAAAACTTGAACTTTCGAATATTAAACTTGAAAGTATTTGTAATGTTTTTGAACATCCTTTGAATCCATTAATTACTACAAGATCATTATTAACATTCGAATCGGTTGTTTTATGGTTGGATCCGCATGCACTATCACAAGGTTATATCAGTATTGTTAATCCAAAGGATTCACCAAATGCTATCCCAATTGTTGATTCTGGTATTGTTTCCGTTAATACAGAAATTGTTATCGTTAATCCACAAACTGAACAACTTTGTAGAATCGGTGAATTTGGTGAAATATGGGTTTCATCAAATTCCACAGCTGATGGCTACGTTGGTAAAGATAATAATTCATCAAACAAAGATTTTGTTAACGGCAAATTATCAATTAGTGAGAGAAAGTATCTACGTACAGGACAATTTGGATTTTTACATACAATTAACAAAACCGAAAAAAATAAAATCGTTGAGATGCAATTACTTTATAATTTGGGTAACATCGATGAGACATTTGAATATTGTGGATTGCAATTTTTTGCGAAGGATATTGAACATTGTATGGAGACTTTTGATGGTATTGATAAATGTTGTGTTTTTAAAGCTGGTGAATATACAATTTTAGTTGCTTCGACATCCACAGAAAGAAGTTTGAGTACAATCATCCCATTAATGACGCTTAGGCTGTTGAATAAATTTAAATTTGTTGTAGATATAATCTCATTTGTTAATTTAGAAGATTTAGATGTCTCAAGGGGAAATAGGATTCAACGTAGAATGATTGCTTATAAATGGATGAATCAAAAATTAAAAATTAATGCAAGTTTTGGTGTTTCATACGGTGAACATGAAATGATTAAAGCAATCAAAATGCAAGAATGGGTTGAAGATAATTTGTCTAAAATAAAGCAATAGTAAAAAACTGTATATTTCTGTAGCAATTAATTAATTTTTTCTATTTCAAGTTTAAATTGATCTCTAATGTTAAACTTCGCGTTTCTATTTTCAAATATGATGATATTCGTTAAGCATGTTTTTTTTTCAGTTTATTCTTATAGCCATGGATACCGACTCAAAATTAAAGATACTAAAATCCTCATTTCCACATTGTTCTCAAGAAGTTTTATTGGATGTGTTGGTAAGTTGTGATGGGTCAGTTAAACAAACAGTAGAATTATTAGGTGGTAAAATTTCTGACCCGAAACTTGATTCAGTATTGAAACTGTCAACTGAAAACGTTAACAATAAAATACCTGTGATCACAGACGAGGCAGCCTTTTCTAAAAACTTAATACCCAAATTCAAAGATAAAATACCTATACCTGAAGAAGAAATCAATAATAATCCATGTATTCCACCTAAAACATGTGATGCTAAACGAAACATTTCAGATATCTTATCAAAGAAAAAACGACCTAAAACAAGTCCAACATCAACAGATCAAACAATCACATTGAGAACCAAAGAAGAAATAGAATCCACATTATCAAACATCAAAATATTTCCTAACTTTTTATCCGAGGAATTATCTGAAGATGTGCTAAATTCTTTGATGTCACAAAAAATGTTATTTAAGGCAAAGCAGTTTTATATTGCTGGTAATTTATGCACATCATCACAAAAGAATTTATTTTATAGCAACTTATCAAAAGCAGATTATGATCCAGTTTATGCAAGCTCAAAATTTAAAGTAAATAAGTTCCCACCTTCAATATACCAATGCAAAATACATATAGAAAACAAAGTCAATGAAATATTAGAAAAGGTTTATAAAAACGATAAAGCTAAACCAAATTATATAATTTGTGAAAAATGGAACAGTGATTTTTGTGTTGGTAATTACTATCCGAATAATAATTCACATTTGGATTGGCATAGTGACAAACTTACAAATATCGGTCCACTCCCAACAATTGCATCTATTACTTTTGGATCAACAAGGTATTTTAGGTTACGTAGAAGCAATCCATCAAATTCAACTATTTACAATTTGCCAGTTCAAAATAATACATTAATTTTGATGTTACCATCAACCCAAGAGTTATTTAAACATTCTGTTCCTACGTTGAAAGATTCATTGATCAACAAAAATAATATTGCTGGAGACATTAGATTTAACCTTACATTTAGGATGGAATATCCCTATTTCAGGAAATTTAAAGTGTATTGTGATAAATGTGAAAATAGAATGATTCTTAGGAGACTTTTCAAAGGCGAAAATATTGGATATTATGTTTGGATGTGTATGAGTAGTTTTAAAGGTACAGACTGCAATGGGTTCAAATATGCAGATTTTAATTTAGTTAATGGTAAAATGAAACTATATACAAATGATAAGAGTAAAGCAACAAGATGGCTAAATGATGACGAAGTAAAGTTGGCATAATGATTAAATTTATAGTAGTTATTACAAATTGTATACTTTAATATTTCGTACACTCTTAAAAAACTTACACATAAAATGCGATTAATAAAAAAGACAACTTTATTAGTGATCCAGTTGACCGAATTTTTCATCTAGTATTTTATTTTTCATAAAACGATACCATGTGTCCAAACTATTAAGATCGCTGTGCAAAGCAACAATAATAATTGTCATGTTATCGAAACCTATACCGGTAATTGTATTTGCCATTCCAATCGAGTTATCTAAAATTATTTCATTAATTTCAGGTAATTTTTTACCCAGTGATAGTTCATGCCTTATCAAATCAATTAAATCATTTGACTTATAACAATCCCAAATACCATCACATGCAACAACCATGAATTCATCTTCACTTGTGTTCAATTTCTGAATTATTATATCTGGTTCGACGGTAACTTGAAACTCTTCAGGGGCTGTTAACATTATTCTTCTATTATTTCTTGACAGATGGAACTTCCCATGATTATTATTGTTATGTAATTTAAAATTAAAATCTCCAAATGCTCTACTTAATGCCAATATTGAGTTGACTCTATTCTGTGCAACATAACCACCATCACTGTGAATCCTCATTAATTCACCTAGGTTTTTCGGTTTATGATCAAATGACAAATTCTTGAGATCACCATTTCTTGAAAGTATACACCTTGAATCACCAGAATTTGCAGTTATAATGTAACCCTTGAAAATAATTACTACAACAGCAGTTGAACCACTATTATTATTTGGATCATAATAAAATTTTTGATCAACTTTCATAAATGAATCTTTTAAAATTCCAGAGAAATCAATTAATTGCAATGTTTCTTTATTGCTTGGCTCAAGTAATTTTAGCTTTTTTTCAATTGATAACTTATTAATTTCATCGGAAAGCCGACGTTTAATTGTCATTGGTAAAATTTCACTTATGTAGTTAGAAGTACTTGAACCACCATGACCATCGAATACACCATATATATTAATTCTAATTGATGAAGTGTTTGGATCTATTTCAGAATTTGTAGTATTAGTAGTGGTTGATGTAATCACGCTTATATTTCCACTACTTTCACTATGAATTGAGGCATCTGTCTTTATTCTATCAATTTCTGGAATGGGTGGGGGATCTCTATTATTATTACTATTATCATTATTATTAGGGGTATTTTTCGAATTTATATTGATTTGTATAACGTCATCCAGGTCACAAAATGCATCTTCCATTTGAAATCTGTATCCTTGCATTTCGCCGATAGCATGTGATATGTGATCATGCTGTACCAGAGTAATGTTTTTTTCAGTTACAGGGGTGGACATTAAGTTTCCCATGTTTGATATATATTTTTATGGTTATTACCTGGCCCAATAAAAGTGATGAGGCCTATAGTAATGGAAATAAGTCAGAGATAGCAGTCAGTCGCCTTTACTGATTTCAAGCTACAAATTCGAAATATTGCAAATTCGGTTGGGTTGATAAAATAGAAAAATAGAAAAATAAAAAATGCACAAAACAAAATAAAAATAAAAATAAATTAAATTAAAAGACATATATATATATATATATATTTCGATAAAACGCACGTGACAGCATGGATTTTTATATATATATATATATATATATATATATAAACTGGCTTGTTATCGCTTTTTAGTGCTTTGAAGCACCACGATTGTCTAGTTATTACCACAACGGGAAAGTTCTTTGACAAAATTACCTCCCCAATAGCTGGCAGTATACTTAGAAATGTATTTGAACATGCTGTTGAAATTTCCAGTCTTCTTTTCGGTGCTCATGGTAAGCCCTTCGTAGATGGCTTCTGACAGTTCTTCGATATTCCAAGGATTCACTATAACTGCACCATTAAGTGATTGTGCTGCTCCGGCAAATTCACTAAGAATTAATGTACCTTTGTTTTCTTGTTGACATGCAATATATTCATAACTGACTAAATTCATACCATCTCTGGTAGATGAAACTAAGCATACATCACTAACAGCATAAAGTGCAATCAATTCTTCAAAAGAAACTGATTTATGTAAGAAATGGAGTGGAACAAACTCAATTGTACCAAATCTACCATTAACTCGTCCAACAAGTTCATTTACATTAGCTCTCAAATTTTGATATTCTTCAACATCACCTCTTGATGGAACTGCAACTTGAACCAAGACAACCTTACCAATCCATTCGGGATGTGTTTCAAGAAATACTTCAAACGCATGTAACTTTTGTGGTACACCCTTAATATAATCCAACCTATCAACACCAACAATTAACTTACAATCTTTACCAAACTTAGTTCTCAATTGTTCTACTCTTTCCTTGACAGATTCTTCCTTGACACCATTAATAAATTTATCAACATCAATACCAATTGGATATGCACCAACATTGATATCTCTACTACCATACCTAATTCCTTGTGGACTGGTTGGTAGTTTAAGAATTCTTTCAACACTCGAAAGGAAATGTCTTGCATAATCATAGGTGTGGAAACCAATCAAATCACACCCTAAAACACCTTGTAAAACTTCTGCTCTGACGGGTAAAATTCTATAAATTTCACTTGATGGAAATGGTGTATGTAAAAAGAATCCTAACTTGACATTGTGCATATTCGCCTTTTGTAATTTTTCTCTCAAAATTGATGGTACTAACATTAAATGGTAATCATGAATCCAAACAATATCACCATCTTTAACATTCTTGAAAATTTCCTCAGTAAACAACTTGTTTGCTTCAATATAAGCAGCCCAGGCAACTTCATCAAAATTCATTTCACCTGGGTGATAATGAAACAATGGCCAAAGAATTGAATTTGAAAATCCATTGTAGTGTAAATCGGCAATTTCGTCTGATATCCAAACGGGATGGCAATTGAATTTGTCCTTTAAATCATCTTCAATTTTCTTTTTATCAACTTCATTAGCAACACTCATACCTGGCCATCCAAACCATTTAAATGATGTCTTCAATCCTTGTAATGCAGTAACAAGACCACCTGATGACATTTTATAAGAATATGAATTTGCATATTGGTTTGAACCATCCTCGGCATTTTCTGAACGTGCTTCTTCATTAATTGTAACAGGAATTCTGTTGGATACTACTAATACGTTAGTCATTGGTTATTGTTTGGTAAAGGATGAAGGATGAATTGTATACTGAGTCTGACCAAGCCCTCGGACAGAAAGAGAATGCTGCTTCTTCAAATAAAACAAAAACTGACATCGCCTCATTGAGAGAACGTAACACATATCTCAAAAATCTACTTTACAGATACATCAAATATTATTTATTATTTATGAAATTATAATTTACTTTGTAATTCATACACAAAGTGTCAATTTTACAGAAACTGTACACATTTAATTATTCAATACTCATATGAGAAATATAGTTGTAGTAAAATGAAATTGATTGTAAATGAGTGGTTAGATCAACCCATTCATTAGGACCGTGGATATTAGCGGCAAAAATATTAACAGATCCTGGCTGAACTCTGAAAATATGATCTGAAAGATCCCAATAATGTCTGGTATCAGTATTGCCGCTCATAATTGATGGCGTAACAATGAACTTCTTGTCACCATCAACAAACTTTTCTGGGAAAACTTCATCTTCATAAAAAGACTTAATAATACCTGTAAATTCAAACCAAAATTTATCATTTGATGGACTTACATGTGCTGGTTCCAATGGAGTATCATAAGATGAAATAATCATTTCACCATTTTCGGTTGCTGGATGTATGACTTCTCCATTAACGGTTAAACCAATATCATACTTTAATGCTGCAACTTTCCCATGGTTTGCTGCCTTATCCCAAACAGTTTGAATATCATTACCATAAACAATTCTGTGGTTGATAACTGCACTAACATTTCTAGGTAATGAGTTTGCTTTATCACCACCATTGATAATGTCAATTGCCTGTGATGTTTTTAGGTTGTACTTCAATAAAGGTGCGTTTTCTTCAACATAATCAAGAATGAATTTTCTTGATTTTTCATCAAATCTAATATTTTTGGCAGCATTTGAAACAGCTTTTGGTAGTCTACCATGCTCTGCAACACACTCAAAAAATCCCATCATTGGATTTTCTTCAACAATAATTGATTGATACATATCTTCTTCGTAATCATACAAAAACTTCGACAACATACCAATTGAAGTATGATCTCTTGGATTTGATGAATGACCACCTGGAGTTGAAATTTCGACTAAAAGATCAGAATAACCTTTTTCACCATTAATAATCATGGAATAGTAATCACCCATTGTTTCAATAAACATAACTGGTCCTTCATCAACAATAACTTCAATTGAGTTTTCACCAAACTTATCAACTAAAAATTTACCAATGTGATAAGCACCATCCCAACCTGATTTTTCTTCATCAAATCCAAAAGCAAAAATAACACTTCTTCTAAAATTTGATTTACCATCTGATAAAAGTAATTCCATTGATTCCATTAAACCAGTTAATAAATTTTTACAATCACTTGCACCCCTACCATAAAAATTTTTACCATCAAATCTACCACTGAATGGATCTTCAACCCAGTCACTTGGATCACCAATTGGGACCGTATCCATATGAGCAGCGAGCATGATTGGTTTCATTGAGGTATCATTACCATGGAAATAAAAAACTAAACCATATTCATTAACTTTAGAAACTTCAGCATATTTGTAAACTAATGGATATGAAGTTTCCAAATATTCATGAAATTTGGCCATCTTTGTATAATTTGTTGTTTTATCGTAAACAACTGTATCAATTTGTAAGGCCTTTGAAAATCTATCAATAACACCTTTTTGATATTCTTCGTCATGAAGAATATATTGAATACCTTCATGTTCTTTAATTGTAACCTTCGAAGGTATTGGACACAGTGGTTCAACATCCTCAATTGTTTTATTATTTTGGAAGAATCCACCAAATGGATTAAACAAAGCGACCAGTAAACCTGCAAATACAATTAAAACTAATCTTTTCATAGTGAAAATGCTGAATTTCTTCTCACCAACAGTAAGCGACTCGTCATCAACAATTGTATTATATCTAGCACGATCGACCATAGTTGATTGTATGATTTAAGGAAGATGAAAAAAAATTAGAAGAAGAGATTCAATCTTTCTTTTATTTCATTTCATGCCAATTGCAGTCATTTCGGCCGAATGTTTTGTCATTTTGATAACACGATAAATGACAAGATTCCCTAGCTTCGAGATTTCTGGAGCGGCTGAGGTGGGAGTTTAATTGGTAGACAATCAACTGAAGACGTCTATATACAATTATGATAGTATTGTGGGTTTGAAAAGTTTGAACATCAAAAATAAATATTTAATATCATCAACGTAGTTTCATACTAAATAAATATTATTCTGTTTTATATAAACATGTATATATATATATATTACACTTCAGTAAGTTTTAAATATAACTAGAAATAACCCGTTTCAATACTATTAACATCATGTTTAAAATCATTCTCGGGTTTAGTCATCCAACTATTTCTGAAATCAAAAACATTACAAGTATCGGATATTCCATCCTCACTAAACCAAGTATGAGAATTTGCTTGATAATTCCAACCACGACGATTTAATTCCTTTGCCATTATAAATTGCAAATATTCATCGTCATCATTTGGCTCAAGATTATGAAAATTTGAAAATTTCGATGGTAATCGTATATTATTGTAGTAAAATCCATAAAACAATGTATCCAAGTTTATTCTATCTAGTAATTTTGTTGATCCAATTACTTCAGGTAGTTGATCAGTTGGGAAACTTGGTTGTGTAATATACGGGTTTGCTGGGATATAATTATGAGGTTTATCAGAATCAAAAGAGTCTGGACAATTCAACAATGAAGATTCCAAATAAACTGATATTTCCTCAATTGTTGGTAGTTTTAAATCACAAATCATCGGAGGTGGCTGTGATTTTTTAGATGGAACGTGCAATTCTTCCGGTTTTTTAAATTCAAACAATCTATTCTTTGCAACTTCTAATGCTTCAACAGACTTATTAATACCCTTTGGTAGATTACTGTATTTTCCAGAATCTAAAAATGACAATGATTTTTGAATATCCAATATTTGTTCATTATTAGCATGCGAGTTATCTAATATTCTAGACGCATTAACAGATGCTAAGTGTTCAATTTCTTTTAAAAGAATTTCATCAGTTGGTTGAGTTAAGTGAGTTTCTGTTAATTTCATTTTTTCATTTGATCCTGATGATGATGGCGATGACGATGAAGCTGGTAATTCATGTGGTAAAAATGAGCTGGCAGTTACCGAAATTGGAATTGATTGGGCTAAAGGTGATTGCTTAGGTTGTTGTTGTTGAACAGGTGACGAGTTAATGCTTGGAGTTGAACTTGAATTGTTTATATTCGATTGCTGTACAGATGAAGCCAATGAAGCATACGATACCGGTAAAGGTGTTGAGTGAGTTGATGAAGGATTTGTTGGTTGCGTGGTTGCCTTTTTAATACCCGATAAAACTGCAGTTGCATATTTTATCTTCGGCGTTCCCGCAGGAGTTGCAGGTTTGAGACTACCAGTATTAAAAGTATTTGGCATATTTGAAATTGATGACGGTGCAATTTTGGTATGAGATGATGATGATATTGATGTTTGTTGGAGTTGTGAAACTAAATCATTTGCCTTTTCCTTTTCCTTCTTTTCTTTCTGTTCTTTATCTAGTTGCCTATGTCTCTCCATTTCTATTTCTTTATCTTGCTTATCCGACTCACTCTGAATTATTTCTTTCTCCTTTTCATTTTCAACCTCATCAGAAACGGAATGCGATCTTGAATTAATTTGTATTTCAGATTCATCACCTGGAATAACCGCAAAACTGTCTTCCATATCATCCAATCCTAACATTTCATAAAATGTATCATCCTCTATAAAATTTGGATCTTGATTTGACTCAACATAATACTCAATATCTTCTTTAATATCATTTATTTGTTCAACATCCAAATTATCATTTTCCAAGTGTCTTAATATTGATTCCAACATACTTATGTGCCATTTATGTCTAGTTAAACATTCCTGTAAAGCTACAATTTGAGATTGTTTGGCAGAATCTGATTTCTTCTTTTTCATAGTTAAAGATATTTGGTCAATTTGGGCTTCCATTGACTCCATTTGCATTTGTAGTTCTTCAATCTTACCTTCAATAAACTCAGCTGTTTCCATTTTTTCTTTCTTTTTTGGGTCTACAACTTCATTAGTTGACGCCAATGCTTCATTTGAAAAGGCTTTGGTTTTCATCATCTTTTCAACTTCTTTGAACCTTTCCATTTCTCTTTCAATCAATTTTCTGTGTTCAATTAAAGGTTTCTTATCTTTAACCTCGGTTCCAGACATCCAATTTTTAATCTGTTCCCTGGACCTTTGTAACTTCTTAATTTCTTTCTTCAAATCAGCTTCAAGCTTTTCTTTTTGTGATTGGTTATCACAATCTTGAAGCTTTTCATAAATAAAATCAAAGTCATCGAGACCTTCTTTGACCTTTTTAAAGACACGGTCAATTTCCCTGTAATAAAAATGAAAATGGATATAGTGTTAGTACTTCTACCAATAAGCAAGTAATGATATTTCTTTAATACATACTGTAATAATTTTCTTTGTGACATCAAGCTATTGTTTCTCCACTCAGTGAAGCTTCATTAAAAAACACTTTTTGGTAGTTAAAGAAGTACCAACTCAAAAATGACCTAACGCACTCGCCGTCAAAAGTTTGAGTCGACCGTCGCAATTCCTGATTTTCAGCTTCCAGTCTTGACTCTGAGTCATTTTTAGTGTTGGTTTATGTTTTATCAAGAGGAAAAAAACTTTTTTTTACCTATCTGGCAAGAAAAAGGACTAACCAAGATAGACACTATGACAGACATTGATTTCTGGATTCAGACTTTAGATTCTCCAACTTTGAATGTTCTTCCTTTTGATTTTCAAAGACCTACAGATAAAACTGTTATTCAAGACACTTTTAATGTCGAATTACCAAAAGGTACCAGCTTTTTAACTGCTCTTACGGTATTTTCACTGTTAACTTATAGATTAACTGGCGATGATGATATTACGATTGGTACTAATTTAGAATCTTCAAATGATGAATTTGTTTTAAGATTTTCAATTGATCCAAAAAAGACATTTGCCGAATTGTATGATCAAATTAAATCAACCTATGAAGAATTTCAATCTAAAATTGTTTCAATTGAAACAATCGTTGATACTTTGAAAAAATCTAAATCTTTAGAAAAAGCCCCAGCATTATATAAATCAACATTTCAATATTCCACCAATTCTGACTCATTAGATACAACTGTTGAAGGTTCAACTAAAGATTTATCGATTTTTTTCAATAAATCAGATTCTCATTTATCAATTTTATTTAATACTGTTTTATACAAGAGATCAAGAATTGAATTTTTTGCTGAACAATTTGTTCAGGTTATTGAAACAATTAATAAAAATCAATCGTTAATTATTTCACAAATCAATTTAATTACTCCTGCTCAAAAAGCAGTTTTACCTGATCCAACAATCGATCTTGATTGGTCTAATTTTAGAGGAGCAATTCAAGACATCTTTTCTGACAATGCAGATAAACATCCTGAAAGAACATGTGTTATTGAAACTGCTTCATTCCTTAATCCGGGTGCAAAAGACAGATATTTTACTTATAAACAAATTGATCAAGCTTCAAATATTGTGGGTAATTACTTGGTTAAAACTGGCATTAAGAGAGGTGATATTGTTATGATATATGCTTATAGAGGTGTTGACCTTATGGTCTCAGTCATGGGTGTCTTGAAAGCAGGTGCAACCTTTTCTGTAATTGATCCAGCTTATCCACCAGCTAGACAAACTGTTTATCTTAAAGTTGCTAACCCAGCGGGTATCATTGGTATCAAAAAAGCAGGAGTTATTGATGATTTTGTTGAAGATTATATTAAGGATAAATTAAGTGTTATTACACGTATTCCTGAAATTGAAATTCAAGATGATGGAACATTACTTGGTGGTAATGTTAATGATAAAGACATTCTTGCGGATTATGAACAATTCAAATCACAAAGAACTGGTGTTGTTGTTGGTCCTGATTCAAATCCAACATTAGCATTCACTTCAGGTTCTGAAGGATTACCAAAGGGTGTTTTGGGTAGACACTTTTCATTAGCTTATTATTTCCCTTGGATGTCAAAAACCTTTAATTTGTCAGAAAATGATAGGTTTACAATGTTATCAGGTATTGCACATGATCCAATTCAAAGAGATATGTTTACACCTCTTTTCCTTGGTGCAACTTTATTAGTTCCAACACAAGATGATATCGGTACTCCCGGAAAGTTGGCTGAATGGATGGCTAAACATGGTGCAACTGTTACACATTTAACACCTGCAATGGGTCAATTATTAAGTGCACAAGCAACTTCAGAAATTAAGGCATTACATCACGCATTTTTTGTCGGTGATATCTTAACCAAAAGAGATTGCTTACGTTTACAAACATTAGCTGAAAATTGTTTCATTGTTAATATGTATGGTACAACAGAAACTCAAAGAGCTGTCTCCTATTTTGAAATTCCAAGCCGTAATAGAGATTCCCATTTTCTTGAAACACAAAAAGATATTATGCCAGCTGGTAAAGGAATGCAAAATGTTCAATTATTAGTTGTTAATCAAAATGATAGAACTCAAACTTGTGGTATTGGGGAAGTTGGTGAAATATATGTTAGAGCTGCGGGTTTGGCGGAATGTTATAGAATGAATGATGAATTAAACAAACAAAAATTCGTTAATAATTGGTACGTTCCAATTGATAAATTTGTCAAAAAGGATCAAGAAATCAGTAAAAACGAGCCATGGAGACAATTCTGGAAATTACCAAGAGATAGATTATATAGAACTGGTGATTTAGGTCGTTACTTACCTGATGGTAATTGTGAATGTTGTGGTAGAGCAGATGATCAAGTTAAAATACGTGGTTTTAGAATAGAACTAGGTGAAATTGATACTCATATTTCCCAACATCCGTTAATCAGAGAAAACGTTACACTTGTTAGAAAAGACAAAAATAATGAGCCATTATTGATTACTTTTTTCGTTCCAAAACTGATTGACGAGCTAAATCAATTTAAGACTATTAATGAAGCTATCGAGAAAATTGAAGATCCAGTTGTTAAAGGTTTAGTTGAATTCAGTAATTTAATCAAAGATTTAAAATTGCATTTGAAGAAACGTTTAGCATCATATGCTATTCCAACTTTAATTATTCCAATGACTAAATTACCATTAAATCCAAATGGTAAGGTCGATAAACCAAAATTACAATTACCATCAGAAGAGCAACTGTCAAAAGTTGCAGAATTTGGATCCTTAAATGATACCAACGATGCTGGGTTTACTGAAATGGAATTAAAGATCAAAGATTTATGGATTTCTGTTTTACCTAATAGACCATCATCAATTCAAGTTGATGATTCCTTCTTTGATTTGGGTGGACATTCTATTTTAGCAACACGAATGATTTTTGAATTAAGAAAGCAATTATCAATTGAGGTTCCATTGGGAACAATTTTCAAACATCCAACAATTCAAGGCTTTGCATCTGAGGTTGAACGTCTTTCCAAATCAGAAGACGGTGAAGAAGTTTCTGACGTTTCAAATTATGATAATTCTGCTAAAATTGATTATTATGAAGATGCAGTTAAACTTTCAAAATCAGAATTAAAATCATCTTATAAAACATTAAAATCATTAGATAATTCAAAACCAATTAATGTTTTTGTCACTGGTGCAACTGGTTTCCTTGGTACTTTTATTATTAGAGAATTACTTTCCCGTGAACAATTAAATATTAATATTTATGCGCACGTTAGAGCAAAGGACGAAGTTTTAGGTTTTGAAAGACTAGTTAAAGCAGCTAAAACTTATGGCGTTTATAATCCAAAATATGAATTTAATGTTAAGGTTGTTTTAGGTGATTTATCAAAACCTGAATTTGGTTTTGAGGCATCTAAATGGAAGGAATTAACTGAAACAATTGATGTCATTATACATAATGGTGCATTAGTTCATTGGGTTTATCCATACGATAAATTAAGAGATGCCAATGTTATTGCAACGGTTAATGTTCTTAATATGTGTTCAGAAGGTAAAGCAAAACAATTTTCATTTGTTTCATCAACATCGACAGTTGATGTACCACATTATGTTAAATTAGGAGCTGATTTACATTCACCTGAAAATGATCAAGGTGGTATTCCAGAATCTGATGATTTACTGGCTGCTAAACATGGACTAGGTACTGGTTATGGACAATCTAAATGGTCTGCCGAATATATTATTAGACGTGCAGGGGAAGTCGGTTTAAGAGGTTCAATCATTAGACCTGGTTATGTTCAAGGTTTTAGTGAAACGGGTGCATCAAATACTGATGATTTCTTATTGAGAATGTTAAAAGGTTGTGTTGAAATTGGATCATACCCAGAAATCACTAATACTGTTAATACAGTTCCGGTTGATCATGTTGCAAGAGTTGTTGTTGCAAGTTCATTAAACCCACCAACTGCAGAAACTTTATCAGTTGTTCAAGTCACTGGACATCCAAGAATCAAGTTCAATGAAATGTTAAATGCATTAAACGATTTTGGTTATAATGTTTCAAAGGTTGATTATAGAGAATGGTGTAAATCATTAGAAACTTATGTTATTGATGAAGGTAAGGATAGTGCATTGTTCCCATTATTACATTTTGTTTTAGGTGATTTACCGGAAGATACAAAGGCACCCGAACTGGATGATAAAAATGCAATTGAAGTTTTGAAAGTCGATCAAAAATGGAACTCAAATGGCATTGATTACTCATCGGGTAAAGGTGTTACAAAGGAAGTTTTATCAGCTTATGTTTCATACTTAATTCAAATTGGATTTCTACCAAAACCTGAATCCGAAGGTTCATTTGAACTACCAGATGTTAAGATTAATGCTGAATCTTTAGAATTAATTAAATCGGGTGCAGGTGCAAGAACGAGTGCAAATTAATCACTAATATTATTAATCAATGTACATAAATAATTTATAAACAATTTTATAAACAATCCTAATGAAGTTTAATTTACTTTAGTCTAATGTAATATCTAATCTAATACATGCTTAGTATCTTGATAATTCATCAATAACAACATCATCCAAAATTGATTTTTCAATTATACCTTGAACATTTTCAGGTTTAACCATGCCATACCATATCAAATCTTTACCGGGTTTTAAAATGATTAAATTACCAGCATAAACATGACCACCAACATGACTTACAAAACCAACGTCAATTGTATTTTGCAAACCCTCTTTTTTTAAAACTTTATTGAATTCGTTATATATCAATGTACCTATAACTCCACATCGTTTATCTCTTTGCATATGACCACAAATTAAAATTGTTGGTTTAGACACATGAAAAGTTGCTATGTTTTTCGTATCAGTAATCAAGTTTGATGAATTTACCATCTTAAATAACTCAATGTAGGATTCTTCATGGTTTTTATTAAATTTAACAACCTTTGAATCGGGAAATATCAAAAACTCAACATCATTATCACTGCCAGATGTACTTGGTGGTAATGATGACATACAAATCAAATTTCCGTTACCTCTACCAAACTTAGTCATCAACCTCATAACATCAAAAAATTCAACTTTTTTTGGCCAATTAGTTACATCTGAATTATCACTTAAATAAACAATTATTTTATTCAATGGTGGAGCTGTATTTCTGATTGATTCCGGTGGTGTTTTAAGTATTATCTCTGGATCGTTTGATTGACAATATGTACACCCTGAGTCATATTTTGGAGTTGGACATGAAGGTGTTGATTTTGTCGTATATTTTTTCAATGATAGTTGCTTTATGAATTTTAAATTTCTTATGGGTATCATTGATCGTTTCGTGACAATTCAGTTAAATGGAAAAAAGAGTTTTATTTGATTGTAACATGGATTTAATATATATTCCCTCCATGTATCACACTAATTTTCAAAATTTTTGGAAATTCGTTTCGGCTTAGTGTCCTAATTGGGAATTAAATCATAACTAATCGCATGTACTAATTTTAATTATTCAATTTTGCAGACTTTACGAGCATATTAGATAGTCGATATTAATAAGTTTTTGAATTGGTATACAAGATAAACGAGAATAAACGTAAGAAGAGTAAAGAAGTGAAAAACCCAGACATTAGAAGAAACAAGCATTAAGTAACAGATTAACACTTAAGCAAACACATAAAGAACCTAAACATGCATAACAACAATCTTCATTATTGTGAGATTGTGGTGGTTGTTGTTGAACATACACTGGTGGAGACTGGGGTGGTTGAGGCGGTTGGGATGGTTGCGGTGGTTGGGATGATTGAGGTGGTTGGGGTTCAGGTGGTTGAGGTGGATGGGGTGGTTGAGGTGATCGATAATGATTAAGTTCTGGTTGAATGTAATAGTGTACGTTTTCGTAATATTGTACAGCTGGTGGTCGTTGATAATATTGATAAGGTGAGCCTTGCTGTGGAGAATTATGATATGTATCTTGAAACTGGAAGTGTGGTGTTTGTTGTTCGTACATTGGCTATTGTTTAAGATACTACTTTGAACCAGGAAACAGAACAATAGCATATTTCACGTAATTAACCGAGGCTGTTTCCGAAAATAATCTTATTTTTTTATTTTTCAAGGCGGTTTTGGCTGTCGTATATTTTACTGCTGGGTCTTGATTAAGAGTTTGTTTCCTTCAAGATTTTATTCGTAATCGCCCACTTGCTTAAGTATTAAGCACCGTTCACAATGTCTGCAGTTACACTTTCTAAATCGTTACAGGTTGCACTTTTACAATTTTATGCTGGTCCAGATAAAGCGGCAAACCTGGCCAAAGTAACTGATTTCATTCAAAAGGCATTGAAACACGAACCGAAACCAGATTTGATTATGTTGCCTGAATGTTTCCAATCTCCATATGCAGTTGATCAATTTGCTAAATATGCAGAATCCATTCCAAATGGTGAAACTACAAAGTTATTATCATCACTGGCCAAAAGCAACAATGTATCTATTATTGGTGGTTCGATTCCAGAATTTGATGAATCAGATAATGGATTATATAATACATCCATTGTATTTGGTCCAAATGGTGATATTGTTGCAAAACATCGTAAGGTTCATTTATTTGATATTTCAATCCCTGGCGGAATCACATTCAAAGAATCGGATTCCCTTAAACCTGGTAATAAAGCCACAGTTTTTGAGATTCCAGAATTGAAGACAATGTTTGGTTTAGGTATTTGTTATGATATTAGATTCCCCGAGTTAGCAACAATTGCATCAAGAAAAGGTGCTGGTATAATGGCATATCCAGGTGCTTTCAATACTGTTACTGGACCTAAATTTTGGAGTAATTTCGCAATTGCAAGAGCAATTGATAATCAAAATTATGTTCTGATGTGTTCACCTGCAAGAAACCCTGCTGGTGGATATCAAGCATATGGACATACTATGGTTGTTGATCCAAATGGTGTAATTTTAGCTGAAGCTGGACATGATGAAGAAATTATTTATTGTGAATTAAAGAAAGATGTTGTTGATGAAGCTAGAAAAAATATTCCAATTACGTTACAAAGAAGATTTGATATTTATAGTGATGTTTCAAAAGATCCTGTTTTTTCAGCTAAATAAATTATTTATATAGTTTTTTATTTAAATTAAATAAATATAGGGATTTCGGAATTAGCCCAATTCCATGGATCGTTAAATCTTAGTTCAATATCCAAGTCAGATATTTTATTGATTTCATCATCAGTTAAGTCAAAATCATTAACTTGGAAGTTTTCTAATAATCTCTCCTTTTTATTTGATTTTGGGATAATTAATAAACCTCTTTGAGTTGCCCATCTCAATAAAACTTTACTATTAGGGACATTATGAGCTTTTGCTATATCATTAATTAAATCGTGTTCAAATAATGAAACAACATTTTTGACCTTTGGATGGTTCAATTCAACAAAAGATTGTGGACCAAATGAAGAATAAGCAGTAATTGCAATACCATTATCTTGAGAAAATTTGATCAGTCTAGGTTGAACCAAATAAGGGTGATGTTCAATTTGTAATAATTGAGGCTTGATCTTACATCCTCTTAATAAATCGAGTAACAAAGAACCATTAAAATTGGAAACACCAATTGATTTAACTTTACCTTCATCAACTAATTTTTCCATTGCGCCCCAGGTTTCAGCAATTGTAACTTTTTCAAATTCCCAACCATTTGAACCACAGTAAAATCCTGGAGGGTATTTTTCTTCAATTGGAACAAATTTTTGAGCGATTGGGAAATGGATATAGAAAACGTCAATATAATCTAAACCTAAATCGGATAAAACTTTATTAATTGCAACTTCAACACTCTTTGGAGCATGGAAACTATTCCATAATTTAGAAACAATAACAAGTTCTTCCCTTTTAACTAAACCATCATCAATCGCCTTTTTGATACCTTGGCCAATTTCCTTTTCATTACCATAATCCATTGCACCGTCGAATAATCTATAACCAACTTTAATGGCGTCATAGATTTGTTGAGCAGCGGTGTCATTATCGACCTTCCAACAGCCAAAACCAATTTGAGGAATTTTAATACCGTTATTAAGAGTAACAAGAGGAGCAGACATAATGCAATGATAAACGTAAAAGAAAATAAACAAAAGATACAAGGAAAAAATAGAAGGAGAACTGGTGTTTATATGCAAGTAGCAACTGTGGATGTGTGGAGCATTGAATGGGAAATGACGAAATGACATATTTTTTCATTTTTATGAATTATTTTCAGCTTTCACGTTTTTTGAGCCTCTTCGGGTGGCAACCATAATTTGTAATCTGCAATTTACTTTCTTCTGTTTTGCACAAGCATTTTTATTATTAAAAACCAACGGCTCTCATCCAAAATGAACTTGCCACCACCATATGCTGAACCTGTCAATGGTTCCCTACCGCCAGAATATGATGAGGATTACAAATATTCTTTCGAAAAACCTGAAAAACCTTCCCCCTGTCCAGAATATTCACAGGCTTTCCCAATAAACACCTCAAAGTACAATGATACCATATTCACTTCTATTTTCCTAGCAACTTTGATAATATTTCTGTACATTACATATGCTTCATATGTTTCCACTCCCACATATTTAGATTTCACTGTTAATTCCAAATCTTCAAATGCTTTAATTACTTTGATCTCTGTATCTATTTTAGCACCATTGCTTTCTTCTTTCATATTAATCATATTTGTTTATTCATTCCCAACTTTATTCATATATCTTGGGTTTTTACTCATTCCATTGTCTTTAGGTGCTTTATCTTTAAGTTCACTAATGGCAGGTGCCATTTTTCCTTCAATTATGTTTGGTGTTTTAACTCTCTTTTCAATTATGTTCATGCTTCAAAATTTCAATAGATTTTCATTTTCAGCTCTCATGGTTAAATTGGTTATCAATGCAATGTCCAAATACCCTTCAACTTTCCTAATTTCAATAATTTCTTCACTTGTAACTGCAATGGTCTCTCTTTTATTTATTGTTTCAGTCTCACTTATTGTAAATTCAAGAATTTTATTGGATGATTCAAATTGTCCACATCCAAATGGTAATGATATTTGTATTTCAAATACAACCATTGCAATATACATATTTATAACTTTTACAGGTTGTTATATTTTACAAGTTGTTCAAAATACAACACATGTTATATTGTCTGGTATTTTCAGTACTTGGTATTTCTTTGATACTTATGATTCTGCCAATAAACCTAAAAATCCTTCTTTTGGTTCGATTAAGAGAGCTTTCACTGTTTGCTTTGGTAGTATTTGTTTTGGATCGATGATTGTTTCAATTATCCAAACAATTAGAATTTCCTTACAAGTTTTAAAATCAAAATTACAAAACCAAAGATACAATAATAATGATGAAGATAGAGATAGTTTGTTACTATGTGTCTTAATTTGTATTGTTTCTGTTTTGGGGTGGTTGGCTTCTGAATTTGAATATTGGATACAATGGTTCAATAGATATGCATATTCTTACCTTTCAATGTATGGTAAACCATACTTAAAATCTGCAAAGGATACTTTTGAAATCTTAAAGTATAAAGGCATCGATATTTTAATTAATGATTCATTGATTAATTCTGCAATTAATTTATATTCAATTTTGTCAGTATTAGTTACATTTTCAATATTGTTTGTTGTTTTCAATTCAATTAATTTATTAAAAGAAATGGGTCCAGAAATGTTAGTTTTGGGTGGTATTTCAAGTTTAATAATTTCCTATTTTATTGTAAACTCAACAATCAATGTTATTGATGTTGGCTATGTTACAATTATGATTGGTTTAGCAATTGATCCTGATTCCTTTGCAAGAATCAACACTTCAAATACTTCAACTGAAGGAATCCAAAGATTACAAATTTGGGAAAAGCTCAATATTTATTATCCTGGTATAAGAGAAAGGGTTATTGTCGATTGGCCTGAAAATAATTAGGCATATACTTTCTTTCCTGTGTGCAATTTTTATATCATTACCATATTTACTTTTGTAAATGTTTATTATAAAAAAAAAATATCTTATATAATATAATGTTTATTTCTTCTTTTTTTCATTATTTTCAATAGCTTTAATATAATCTCGTTTTTTATCAACATTCATATCATTACCCAGAATTTTCATTCTACCATTAAACGCTAATTTTTCTCTAATTTTAGAATCGGATAATAAATCAATATCTTCAACTGTACTCAGTTTTAATTTATATTTTAAGTTCATACTTAAACTACCAAAATTCATAAAAATCCAATACAATTTGTTTGTTGGTATGATGGTTTCACAAATACCAGATGGAGAAACTCTTGTAGACATTAACTTAAGATTTAATTTTTCAAATTTGATCATTTTGATAAAAGCACAAGCATCAAACCCATTAGGTACCGATAATATACCTTTACCATTGGAAATTGTACCTTCAATAATTACAAACAAAGTATTACGTGAACCAATTTCACGTAATTTAAATAATCCATCATCATCACTTTCAGAAGCATCAATATCATTGATATGAATGATATTTTTGAATTTTGATTTGGATAATGTTAATGATCCGCTAAAACACCAATTAATCCAATCTAACCAATTATCAATTATAATGATCCCGTAATCACTGGCAACACCAACCTTGAACTTATTTGGATTTTCACAGTTGATCTTCCAAATAAACCAATCCAATGGACCAGTACCATTAGTTACAATGATATCACCAATTTTAGGAGATGCATTAGCTATCTTGACATAATCGTTTTTACGTATACCTTCGATTTGTAAATTTGTTTCAGAAACGTTAAAAAAATATGCAAGTATGACATCAATTAATGTTTGTTTAATACTTGGTATTGTTGATAAGATGGGAAACACAATTAAAATTGGAATAAACATGATTAATTTAATTGGTATGATTATTGAATGAAAAATATAGGTTGGTATTGTTGGCTTTAAGGAAGCTGGTAAAAATGGTGAGATACCTGTCGTTTTGTCAGAATACACTGAAAACTTTTCCATTTTTAGAGACCTTTGGTGATGTGTTTGGTTTATTCCTTTAAGGCATAAAAACATAAAAAAAGTATTGTAAATATAATGTTTTCCAACTTTTGATTTTTTGAGATTGTAGATTTGAGATTTGGCATTTGGCATTTGTTATTTGGCGTTTTTAATTTTCATTTTTCATTTTTCAATTTTCGACATCAATTTGGTTCATGATTTGTCAAATCTATATAACCATTTTGCCACATATGGTTTTCTTTTTTTTGTTTCATGAACTAATCAAACATGAGTTCAGTAACTGAAGCATTTACAAGTACAGCAGATTCCACTGCATCGGCTACTGCAACAGCTTCAGTTGAAGAAGAATTTATAAAAAATATCCCGAAAATTTCACTAAAAACGCCATTATTATATTTGGGTATTTTAATAATCACATTAATATTGTTCTCAATCTATCATCGTAGAACAAAATTCAACAAACTGCAAAAATTAACAAACTCTTCACTGTTTTTAACAGATTTAGAAATTTCAGATGATAAACAATCAGAGATTGAAAATTTCACACCTACAATTGATTCAATTTCATCAATTTTATATAATGATTTAAAAGGATTAAAGAGCCATGATAAAATGATTAAAATTTCACTAATTCAAAGATGCTCTGAAAGTTTACGTAGAATAATCAAATTAAAAGAAATTGAACAATCAATTATGATTTTATATACACGTGGATTAATTGGTGATGATTCATTTAAAAGATTTCAGTTACAATCAAAATTACAAGAATTAGAAATGTTGGAAATTTCAAAGGAAGCAGAAAGTATAAAACCTGGTTGGTCAAGAATTTTATTTGCTAATTCTCAAGAAGTTATGATGAATCAAGCTTTAAGACGTAGAATTGGTGCTATAAATGAAAGAATTGCAGCTGTTAATAATGTAGAAATTAAAGGTATTGAATCCATTGTTAATGATCTTCAAAAAAGAATCGATGTTCTGAAAAAGGCATAATACATTTGCGATTTTATATTAACATTACATAGGATTATATTAGTACATAAGTTCTTTACACAAGTAATCATTAATTCAAATGAATTAGTTTCGTTATTTCGTTATTTATGAAAGGATTTTTTTTTTAGTTACCCTTACGATTTTTCTTACTTTTAACAACAGTAAACGCACCATCCCAATCATCATCAGCTACATTGGTACCACTACCCGGAATTGATGATTGTACTTTAATATTTTTTGTACCTCTTAAAGCTTCATTCCAATCAAATGACCAATTTCTTTTGCTTATTAAATCTTCAATCTTGGTACGTTTAGTCATGAATTCTTTTGAAAATCTTCGACCATCCATTGTACTTGAATTTGAATAAACTGTATCTGCAATAATTTCATTGGTTTCTAAACCAATTGGTAATTGTAGCATAATTGTTAAAACGTCTTCTTTGTTAACTGTTGAGTATAATCCTGATAATTGAGATCTTGACCAGGTTAAAAATTCAATCACTTGTGGTGGAAAATTAGCAGCATTTGAAGCACTAGGAACTGCGGGTGCAGAATATACTGGTAAGGTTGTGGTTGTGGAAGATGATGATACAGATCTAAGTGAGGTTGGGTTTAATGCAGGGTTTTTAACTTGTGGAATTGCAGGAGATGATGGTGAAGGATTTGATTTTAACTTTTCTTTTTTGGAAACAACGGTCCATGCATTAGTAACGATTTCTGGTTGTTGTTGTTGCTGTTGTTGTTGGCCAGATGCAATCGCATCAGCAATTGATTTTTGATGTTTTGCAGCAGCTATTGCATGTTCTTGTTCTAATTTAATTTCATCAATTGATTTAGTGACAAAATTGGAAACGCCATTAACTGCCCATGTTGATTTTGGTGGAAGTGTATTTGTAGGCTTTAAAGAACCTAATTGAACAACTTTTTTCTTATTTATATTAATTGTTGGTAAAATTGAATCTTCCAATGCCAATTTTGATGCTAGTAATCTATCAGATTCTTCTAATTTTTTACGTTTTTCTAACTCTTTTTCAGATTTAAGTTTTTCTTCATGTTGAATTTCTTCTAAAGATTTAAACGGTTTAATATTTTTTGAAACCGATGCCCATGGTGCAATATCTGATTTTGAAGAAGATTTTGCTAATGAAACCGAGGCTGGCTTAGGTGTAGTTAATATTTGCTCTTTTGCTTCCTTTTCAGTTAATTCTTTAGCTAATTTTTCACGTTCCATTTTTTCTCTTTCCTCCTTTTCACGTTGCTGTTGTCTTAATTTTAACTCTTGTTTTTGTTTCTTTTTATTTTCAATTTCTAATGATTTCATATGTTCTTCAAGATCAATTGAAGGAGTGATTGGTTGTAATGTTTTAATAGATTTAACCTCTGGAGCTAGCTTAGTTTCTGGAATTAAAGTTGGCTTTGCTTTTGAGATTGGAGTTGGTTTGATTTTTGAAGGTAAAGCTAGCTTGGCAGTTTGGTTTGACTCAACAAATTGAACTGGATTTTCAATAGCTGCTCTAGCTTCTGAAACAACTTTGACGGGTTTAGTTTCTGGAACTGGAACGGTAATTGAATTTTCTTTGATTTGTACATCAACCGATTGTGTAACTTCTTGTTGGTTGACTTGTTGACTTGGATCATTAACTTGATAAACTGGACGTTGAGTGATTGAATCAATCAAAGAAGATTTTGGAACTAATTGGTCGACTTGGTTATTTAAATGTGAAGATAAATCCGGTAAATTATGAGAATTTGATCTTGAACCTAAATCTAATTGATTCAATGGGTTGATTTGATTTAATTGATTAAAATTGCTGTTTATTTGATTTAATGGATTAATTAATGGGTTCATAAAAGAATTTAAAGGGTCCATATTCAGATAATTTAACATACTCATATTCATGTTCATATTTAATGAATCCATCGAATTCATAGAATGTAAAGAGTTTAACTGATTAAAATTATTATTTAGAGGATTAAAATTCATTGTTGAATTCATAGAATTTAATGGGATAAATGCAGATGATGAAGCGGATACAGCAGTTGGATTAAAGTTTGAATTTGATCTGGAATTTAATTGTGTATTATCATCATCTAGAATTGGAGTTGAATTATTTGTGTTAAAAGAATTAAATAACGAAGATGATAATGTGTGCTGAAGTTGGGGTGGTAAAGGTGGAGGTGAAACTGTGAAATTCAGTGGCAATGGAATATTAAACGGTGCTTGGGACAAGCTAATATTCGTAAAATCTAAAGATTTAATAACATCCCATAAGTTTGAAATTGTCAACCAACTTAAATCGTTTTCTCTTCGAACAGATAAACTTTCAATTAATAACTGTTGTGAATACCAAGATTGCATTGTAGCTGAATTAAATGGACCTTGTTGGATACCATTCAAATCAGTATAAAACCACGAAATTGAAGATGGATCCGTTAATTGAGAAGGTGGAGAAAGTGGTATTTCGCTGGAAACCATTGGAGAATTCGATTCATTCAATAATTCGACAGACGGTGGTGTTATTAAAGATGACGATCTAGCTGAATTTTCAATTGCCGCTTTTGAATCAATTGTTAGGTTATTCTCATTACTGAGCTTGTTATAAACATCAACAAGATTTTGTTGAGAATAAATATTGGATGAGGGAGAAGAAATTGAAGAATCGATCCATTTTTGAGATTGTTGTGACATTTTAGATATTTTGGAGTTGACGAAAGGTTTTGTGTTTTCGGACAGTGGTGTGTTTGAGAAAGAAAATATAATTACAGGTGACCAAAGGATTGAATTGTGTTCAAACCGGTGAAAAGTTTTTTTTTGGTTTTCAGGATCAAAGCGGTGAGGGTTTCTTTAAGTTTTAGAAATTTTATATATAGTATATAGATAGAGAGAGCTCGTACACGTAACAAAAATCAATTATATGTTGAGACGAGCTTCCATTGTAGAATGGATGTCATTGTAGAGAGTGGAAGGGTACTGTTGAGGGTAGACATCTTCCCAATCAAGAGAAATATCTTTGTTTTGTAGAATATCGGAGTGGAGATTGGCAGATCCATTAAGGCCGAGTAGAGAAGGACGGAATTCACTGTGAGAAACCATTGAAGCATCCATTTCACGCTTGATTGGATCGGCAGCACCAAGCAGACGTCTGTGTGTTTCCATCTTCATATTTTGTTGAGTTGCGTCCCAATTGAGAATGCGTGCTTCGATTGGGTGACGGTTGTTGATGGCGTTGACGACATTGACGGGACCTTGCGCACGCAGGGTGTCTGTAAGGGCTGGAGCGGACGGTGCCGATGGTGCAAGATCTGTGTTTCTGATTGCAGAGGATGGTGTTGTGTTGGGGAGGAAGTTCATTGCTGCAGCAGAGGTATTAGTGGAAGATAGGGCCACAAGGGCAAAACATGCATCAGCTAAGAAGGGAACTCGAAACGAGACGCAAGTTGAAAGAAAAATGAAAAATGCAAAATGAAAAATGAAAAATCATGTCGAGAAAGTGAGAAAAATTGAAATTTGGTGAAGATTGGTGTTTGAAACAGTTGAGTTTTGTCTTGGGATGGTGTCTTGTGGTGTTTTGTTTTGTTTCTGTAGATTGTAGAACCAGCACACAACAGAAACATCCATTATGTCCTGGGACGACGAAGATTTTGATATTGCTGTTTCTTCCTCTGCACCAGTAGCCTCTTGGGAAGATGAGGCCGTGGACGACGATCCTGTGCTTGAATCTTGGGACGTTGATTCCGATGAAGAGAGAGAAAAGGAGAAAACAAGGAAGAGTGAACTTGCCGCTCTGAAGGCTGCCCAAAAGGCTAAGCTTGATGCAAAGAAAAAGGGGAAGGAGAAGACTCTAATGGAAATTGATCTAGTTGATGAAAAGACAAGAAGAGAAATGCTTAAAAAGGAAGAATTAAATGCTGACTTAAACAATGCTGCCGATTTATTTGATGGTTTAGGAGTTGCAGATCATCCAAGAGCAAAAGCAAATGCTAATAATTCTGGAGCTGCTGTTCTTAAATTATCTGCAGAAACCCCGTTAACTGCACATCCATTATTCACACCAACTTCCAAGGGAGATTATGAGAAACTTAGAAAGTCTCTAGGTTCAACAATGAAAGGGCTCAGTGAAAAATCTACACTTTTCTATGCAAACAGTTTAGCTATTGACTTAGCAAGAGATGTTTGTGAACCGCTTACCGTTGAGCAAATACGAAAGGTCATTTCTACATTAAATGCACTGGTTACTCAAAAAGTTAAAGAAGAAAGAAATAACAGACTCAAAAAGACTGGTGGTACCTCTCTTGGTGGTGCAGGTAAGAAGAAGGTCAAAACTGCACAAGTCAACACTGGACCTTCATCTTTCAAAAAGGATAACCTTGATGATTTTATGGGAGGAGGTGATGATGATCTCTCTGATGATGATTTCATGTAATTGGCTGTTTGTCCAGTTATATGTTAATATGATAATACGCTAAATAACTCCCCTTATATAATTAGTAAAAATTAAAGAGCTATACTTTTCCAAGGGCAAAATATGGTTTTCCCATCAATGTTTTACAAATCTCCCATAAGCTGGAAGACTCCCCACGAATTGTTCCATTTTCATATCCCATTTCCCATTTCCCCACGAAACGAAAACAATCCCATCCCACGACCTTTCCCAATCTTATCCCGCAACATGAATCCATTCTATTTCACCTTTTCCATTCTCTAAACACTACTTTCTTTCTTGAAATTCACCACTTCTTTCTTCCTGTTGTTCTTCTTTTTTCATACTTCAATATTCAATGTCTCTATTTGCACGTCGTATAGCCATTTCACGTCCGTTTGCAGTGTCTAATTCGTTTTTGACCTACAAACCATATTCAACCAATACAAATTCCGACACCAACTCCGGTTCTGATTCGAATTCAAAATCGGATCCTAAATCATCCACTTTTGGTGGTAAAATCATTTCAACATCCGCATTACTTATAGTTGGTGCACTTCTTGGTACTTCATGGGCATCCTTCAACTTATGTAAAAATCCACCTGAATTTTTATTCCCACATACATCAACATTACCTTTGGATAAAACAATTTCTCCACTTTATGGAGACTCGTTAAAACTCATTAATGAATTGACAAAAGTTTTAAATGACGATCAAGTTTCAATTTCTGTGGAAGAATTAAGAAACCATTCAGATTCTTATTTTTCAACTGATCACCCATTGGCTAATGAACATCCAAATGCTGTTGTTTATCCTGAATCAACAGAACAAGTTTCCCAAATTTTAAAGCTAGCTCATGAATATAAAGTCCCAATTGTACCATATACTGGCGGTACTTCATTAGAAGGTCATTATATTTCAACACGTCAAGGTATTTGTGTTGATTTATCTAGATTAAATAAAGTTATCAAATTAAATAAGGATGATTTGGATATAATTGTTCAACCAGCTGTTGGTTGGGAGGACTTAAAAGATTATTTAAGTCCTTCTGGTTTAATGTTTGGCCCTGATCCTGGACCAGGTGCTTGTATTGGTGGTATGTGTGGTACTTCATGCTCTGGTACAAATGCTTCAAGATATGGTACAATGAGAGAAAATGTTGTTTCTTTAACTGTCGTTTTGCCTGATGGTAAAGTTATCAAAACCAGAAGAAGACCAAGAAAAACATCCGCTGGTTATAATTTAACTAATTTATTTGTTGGTAGTGAAGGTACTTTAGGTATCATAACTGAAATTACTCTGAAATTACATGTTTTACCAAAATTTGAAAACATTGCAGTTGTTAGTTTCCCCTCTTTAAATGATGCCGCATTGGCAGTTTCCAAAATTGTACAATCTGGTGTTCAAGTTAATGCAATGGAATTATTAGATAAAGAAATGATGGAATTTGTTAATCAATCCGGTACTGTTACAAATAAATATAATGAATTACCAACTTTAATGTTCAAATTAGGTGGCTCGTCAACGGAAATTGTTAATTCAATTACAAACGATGTTAAAAATATTTGTATTGATTCAAACTGTGGTAAAAGAAATTTTAGATTTGCTTCTGATGAAGAAGAAAAGGAGGAATTGTGGACTGCAAGAAAAGTTGCATTATGGTCAACTTTAGATGCAGGTAAGGCAAAATATGGTAATGATGTTCAAGTTTGGACAACCGATGTTGCTGTACCAATTTCAAAGTTAGTTGATTCTTTAGAAGATACAAGAAAAATGTTAAATGATGAAAATTTTATGTCTTCAATTGTTTCACATGCTGGTGATGGTAATTATCACGTTTTCTTAATTTATGAAAAAAAGGATTATGATAGAGCTGCAAAAGTTGTTCAACATATGGTTACTAAAGCTTTAGAATTAGATGGTACTGTAACTGGTGAACATGGTGTTGGTATTGGTAAAAGAGAATTTTTATTGCAGGAATTAGGTAATGATACTGTTGATTTAATGAGAAAAATAAAGTTTGCCATTGATCCACTATTATTATTAAATCCAGATAAAGTTTTCAAGATTGATCCTGAAGATAAAAGACATTAGATCTATATAAGTGCTTTACACTGATATATAGTATTTAATTCATTATTATTTATTATTAAATTGAATATTATCTTACCATTGGCTGAATTTTCATTACCTTTGATTGGAATTTGTGCAATTGTAGTTATCCAATTACTCCCAAAATCTAAAATGCCGTCATAAATTATATTATCCCCATTCCATTCTAATTTGGGGAATACATCAATATTTCGTGTTTTTAACTCATCCTTCCAATTAATATCTTTAATATGAGATAGTAAACAAGTCGGTACAGTTTTTATATCATTATTGCAATAATAATTTATTTTAAATTCTTGTAATTCTATACTATCGCTAATGATACTCAATGACATTTCATTCCCTGATCTATTAATTATACTTATTAATATTGGTACATTCAATAATTCCCCATCCGATAACTCCTTGACTCTTGATGATGGATATCCAAGCATTGGAACAACATAAATTAACGGGGTTCTCAAATCTGAATTAATTTCTTCTAAACATGACAAACAAATGTCATTCATTTTTTTGGATAATTTTTTAGGCGTTGGGAACAGTTGATCAGTACGCAACTTATCATTAATTTGATTTATTATTTCAATTTCTTTTAAACTTAATTCTTTCAGATTTTCAGATTCTAAAATTTTAGCTATTTCAAAGCTTTGAAATCTTTTTAGTATTTCACTTTTCCATTTCCTTTGTTGCTTTTTATCCAGTATTCTATGATAATTTAATAACCAATCATAATAATCTTTTAAAATCTCATAATTTAAATCAATATCATCTTTTATATTATTCATGACTATTTCTTGTAAAGTCTGAGGTTTTGTTTCTATATTCGTAATAAACGTGAAGTTGCATTGAGAACTTTTACATTTGAAATGAACTGATTTGGCAACGATTTTATCACCTTTGTTACTCTTTCTGATTAGTTCATACTGTTCAATACCATTAATTCTCCCAGAAATTTTGTAAGACAATGGTTTTGTATCTAAATCAGTATCACATAAAGGGCATATATAACATCGATAGCAATAAGTATCATTATTTGAATATTCACGTTTACATCTCAAACATAAATTCTGTATCGGTGAGTGTAATGTACAATTTTGGCATCTTTTAATATTACAAGTTGAACAATATTTTGTAGTTGATAAACTGTTCCATGATCGATCATCCTTTGAATCTATACAGGGGCAATTAACTTTAGCATCATTGATCAAATATTTCATTTCTCAATGAAATAAAAACGTTATGTCAGTAATGTTTAAAAGTGGTTTACCAAAAGGGAAAATTAAAGTTTTGAAATTCATGTTAGTGGATTCGAGACGTGGCAAGATTTACCTTTCTACTATTGGATACGTTCTATTCTAATGAACATTTGTAATATGCAAATACCCATGATTGGATTGATATTGTCCTTTGTACTGGGTGTCTATGCAGTTACTTTTGAAAATGCACACGATGCGTTGAGAAAGTTAAAGGAAGAAAGTCCAATCGTTAATAAATATAATTATGAAATTCCATCACTAGACTCACTTAACAATTATACATTTTTTCATGAATATTTCAACTCCTATAAAATAACAAATGATACAGAGGCTATTGAAAATGGATTTTTAATACAGATTGAAAATGAAACTTCTATATATTTTGATTTAAACGAATTACAGAATTATGGTAAAACTGATTTTGATTTGCCGTTAGGTGAATTACCACAAATTGACTATGATATATTCAGTGAAGTTAATATGAATTTAACGAAAACTCAATTTTCCGCATATGAATACTTATTTTCACTGTCCCATGAGTCTGATATGGATGCATTGAGAATATTAGCTGATATACATACATTCGGATTATATGATATAGCTGTACGTTTAGAATTTGCAGAAAAATGTTATTTGAAGATACTTGATGTAGAGAATGATGATTTAAGGACAAAGGCACATGCTAATTTTATGCTTGGTGTATTCTATACAACTGGCTTGTTTGGTAAAGTTGAAAAGAATATTGCAAAAGGATTAATTCACTATAAATTATCCGCTGACTATGGTAATATTCAATCACAAGTGACATTGGCTCATAAATATATGTTTGGTGTTAATGTTGCTGAAGATGCACATTTAGGTGTCTATTATTTTTCGTTGGTTAAACAAAAAATTGAAGATTATTTGCAAAGTTTCAAAACAGTTATTCCGAATAGAAAGGATAATAATACGCCTGAAAAAGTCGATTTAATATTTGCTCATAACTTTAATAAATTTAATATTCGATGGAGTGATTTAGTAGGTAAATTGTATGGTGCATTTGTCTCTGAAGCAGTTGATACAACTAGATATTTTGAAAGATTTAAAGACTATGACCAAATAAAAAATCATAATGTTAATGGAGGTTTTACTGATGACGAGGTAGGAGAATATTCATTAGGTGATGATCAAATATTAGATGCATATAGCATGTTGTATTTTGGTACACAGAAAAATTATAATGGGGATTATTTGCATGCAAGAGACTATAAAAAAGCATTTGAATTTGCAAATATATGTGTTTCAAATGGAATTTTAGAACCTGGGATTGATTCAATTTTCAATACTTTTCAACACGAACAAAATAACGTGAAAAAGAAAGAAGAAAGTGGTCCCCAATCATCATTTCATTTTGAATTTTCGATTGATTCTTCTTCGCCGTTAGAAATATTTATTGGGAGATGTTCACAATACCTTGGACATATGTATCTTAGGGGTGAGGGTACAGAAGTTAATTATGAAAAAGCCTATTTTTATACATCATTTGGTAAAAAATTAAACTCAGGTTTATCATTTATTAATGACTATAACATAATGAAGTATTATGGACTTGGCACAGAACAAGATATTGAAGAAGCAAAACAAAAATTTAAAAAAAATCTTAAATATGCCTCCTCAAGATACTACCATGCGATTTCTATGATTGACGATGCCGAAAATAATAAAACCTCATCGGATCCTGATGTGATTGATGCAAGTATCTACTCGACTTTATCATCTAGTGCATCATATACGATGTTAGCAAAAAGAAAGGTTTTAGAATTATATGAAAATGGAGAAACTAAAATTGAAAATGATAAAATTATTGGATATTATAATTCATATATAAAGCTGTTTGATTTCTTACTATTTGATTTCAAATTACCATTTTTCGGATTTTTAAATTCAAATGAAACAAACCTAAGAACTTCAAATAATTTATGGACTTCATTGGTCGGTATGGTTATCGGTAGTGAGTTAGGATATGAGAATTCCCAGTCTTCACTAGGTTCAATACTATATCCAACAATTGGAAATTTTGAATCACGTAAAGTTAGGCAATCAAACTCACATATTTATACAGAGAAAAGATATAATGAAGCAATTGAATATTTTAAGTTAAGTGCATTGCATTCAAATAGGGATTCCATTAATTTTCTTGGTGATTTATATTATAATGGCTTATATAACTCAACGCACAATACCAATGATCCAATATGGGATAAATCGTGGATTAATTATGTATTACCAATTTCAAACAAAGAAAATGATGATGGACACGACACTACCAAAAATTTTATTTCAAGTTTCATATTTATTTTAATTAATAAAATTAAATCAATATTAAACTATAAAGAGTCGATTGACTCTTTGGTACCGATTGTACCAAGAGATTTTTCAAAGTCAGTTTCTTACTACCATGATTCAGCTTCAAAGGGTTCACATTTGGGTAGTTTTAATATTGGATGGTCGTATGAATTCGGTATTGGAGTTTCACAAGACTTACATTTAGCTAAAAGATATTACGATTTGGCATTGACTAGATCAAATGATGGATATTTATCTGTAAAAATTGCAATAATTAGAATTAAATTAAAGGCAGTTTTATGGAATTTATTGGGATTTGATGGCAGAGGTGTTAAAGAATTAAACTTGGATAAAAAAACGTGGCATCAAAGAATGTCAATGATTATTGGTTGGATTTATAATAATGAATGAATAAATATAGTATATAATATACAGTTTTATACATAACTTTAATTATTGGTTAATTTTAATTATAACCTTTTGCTTGTCTGTATTTATTGTTCGACTTCACCAGCTGATTCCCAATCACCATTTAAGTTTTCTTTCCATAAAGTGACTTTATCATTACCGGAAATTGCTAAAATGTTACCACTTAAAGACCACGACGCTCTCCAACAAACATCAGGAAATTTATCATTAGACAATAGTTTCTTTTTCCACTTATTATCATTATTTTCTTTTGTCCATATAATAACAGTTCTATCTTGACTTGCAGTTGCAATATAGGATTTACCTAAATTAGTTGGAGACCAAGCAACATCACGTACCCAATCTGTATGACCTTGTAAAATTTCATCTAATACCACACTTTCACCATTATTTGAAAATTTCCAAATCTTAACTAAATTATCACAACCTCCAGTTATAATTCTTCTATCTTCAAATGTTTTACCATCACCTATACATGGAGCCCATGTACCAGCATTTACACCGATTGGATGAGCATTAAATGAAAAAGTTTTTGTATTACCATTTGATAAAAATTCAATGATTGATGCAGTTCCATCGCTTGATGTACATAATAATAAAGCACCATATTCGGAAGGAGCCCAAGAAATAGAGTTAACAGAAGCATTATGAACTTTATGTTCGTTAATAATTGACCATTGGCTGTTTTCTTCCCTCCAAATAAGTACTCTACCATCATATGAACAAGATGCTAAAATTACACCAAATTTTGGATGCGCCCAACTAACTTGCCAAACGGGGCCTTCGTGGCCTGACAAAGTTTCAATCAGTTTATATTGATCATTTTCAATTGAAAAAATTTTAATTGTTTTATCAGAGGATGAAGTTGCTAACCTTTTACCGTAATAATCTAAAACTGCATCATGAATAAGATCGTCATGCGCATTTCCAATTGTAACCTAAAAAATAGAAGTAATACAGCCGTTAGTATTCAGTTAATATTTGATTTTGCTTTTCGGATACATCGTACATACCATCTTGTCTGTATATAAGCTATGTGTTGTTTGAAACCATCAGCAATAATATACACTTGTCAAAATTCAAATCGCCACTTTTGAAAATTGAAGGAAAGCGAGAAACATAAAAATGAAAATTAAAGAGAAATAGGAGATTACAAGATAAAATTAATGAAGGATTTTAAAAAAATAAACAAATTAATTACACAATCATTCTTCTATTTCAACACGATTCCAACTAACAAGACATTTGACATAATAGTCAACCAGTTCAAAAACACCCTTATCACCATTATTATTATTATCATAGCATCCTCTAATTTCATTTTCAACCTTAATTATACCGAAATCATTAATTATTTCAACTAATGAATTTAATAAAAATGGTGAAAAGATGTTATACCATCTATAATCCCAAACTAATAAACCTATGATCAGTTTTAATAATATAAGATCATATTTCATTGGATCTTTAGCTGATTTTGTATTAACATTAACATTGTTAACTGAAATACTAGAAGTATTCAAATGAGCAGTATTTAATCCCTTAATTGATTTAGTTTTATAGTCCAAATAAATTTTGATTAATCTCTTAGCAGATTTGACACTGAATCTTTTTGATAATGCAAATTCGTAGTATCTTTGTGCATCTTTAACATAACCTAACCTCTCACTTAATAAGCCAATTAATTCCCATTCAATGCAGTTATGGGAATCTAAGAACTCATTATCAGTGTCTTCAACTGTTTTATTCCAATTACCTAATTTGTTAATTAATTTTAATGATGATGGTTTGTCGGATATCGAGTCAAATTGTAACTCTTGAGCTTTGAAAACTGTATAAATTTTCATATCTTCATATAGTAACATAAATAAATTGTCTAACCATCTTTCACATAATCGTTTTCTTTTAATTGGTAAGTTATTGGAGCTGGATCCCCACTCCTCTTCCATGACAAAAATTTTAGATCTTGTTTCAAGTAGTTTTTCCCAACCTAGTTTTAGCACAATTTGAGATAATAAATAATATGCGTTACGAAATGTCGATTTTAAACTTGATGCAGGTAAATTGAGTAAGTCTTTATTTAATTTAGCATGTTCGTTTGCAACATCTTGTGAGTTTAAATTGGTTATACCGTTTAAGAAAACATCCTGGGATAAAGGTAAGTGTAAATCTGAATTTGAAGGAGGTTTGGATGTTGATCTTTTTAAAATATACTTATCTTTATGTGTAACCATTGGGCAAGCATTAAGTGTTAATAATGCATCATCGAATTTGTTTAATGAAAGATAAATTGAAACCAAATTTTCCCATGGTTCGAATAATGATGGTGACAGTTCTACCGATTTAATTGACAAAGGTAACGCTAAATCTAAACGGTTTTTACGAATACAATATTGAGATTGTAATAATAGTAATTGGGAAGAACCTGGGGTTGTGTTGATGTTTGATGATGATAATTTTTCATGAATATATTTAATTGCATCAATTTCTTTATTTGCCATAAATAATGTTTTTGCAATCAATACTGAAACTTCTGGATACGTTTTATATAAGTCATTCAAAGTATCTAATGCTAAATCATAGCAATTAGTCAATTCAATAAATTTTAAGAATGCATCGACTAAATGATTGTTTAATAATGAAGGAACTTGAACTAACTCATTACAACCTGATTTTTCACCTTTTTTGAATAATTTTTTAAAGCCAAACAAAAAGCTTTCAATTGAGGAAGTTTCTAAAAACGGATTGATTTTTCTAATTTCAACAATTGATGAAAAATCACCATCATCATCAGAAGTGATCAAAGATCTAATAATAGAAGACATAAAACATTCAGTCCAAACATCATCTTCGTCGTTTTCTTCAATCCTAATATTATTACCAAAATTATCAAAAGTTTCTAAATGAACAGAGCCTGGAAATTTAACGTTGACTCTTAAATCTAACTTTCTAAATATATTATACGTTGAATAAGTTGCATTAGAAACATGAAAATTTTTCAATTTACCAAACCATAATTGAGGTTGTTGATTAATTATCATTGAAATTGAATTAAGTAATGCAGCAATTGTTGAAACATTTGAGGTATCGGTACCAGTATAATAAAAATAAGTACCAATAGTATTACTAGCTGTTGAAACTGTTGTTGAATTACCAATGATTTTGGTTAAATTGATTAAATCTGGCGGCCCAAGGTCATTAATACTTGATAGAATTGAATTTCTACCAACTAGTGAACTGCCTGGGGTGGATTCGACAACTCTATAAGGGATGTTAGTATGAAATTTATTAGTGTGAATCAATTAGGTGGGACATACTCTGGAATAGAAGCTTGGGTGACGTAACTCATGATGTAAAAATAAGTAGTAAATCAAGAATTGATGGAAAAAGGTATACTAAACGCCTACAATTGTTGAATTCAAGCAAGTACATAACCGAGGTTCAACCATTGAGAACTTCGTTTCGTGTTTTTCATTTTGTGCAGGGAAAGTTGAAATTTAAATTTTACAATTGGAGCACCCATGAAATTATGGGCTCGGAAGTTCGGTTACTTCTTGTTTTGGAGTGACCATAACGAATACACAACTTGATGTAGTAGACCACTTTAGATATGGACCTTCAAGCATTAGCTTCGATATTTCATTCATCAAATCGCATTTTTTTGCTAATTATCACACGAATATTATCCACAAATAGATTTTTTTTTGATTATATATCCGCTAAACTCTTTAAGCTTAACATGAGGCACCATTTTTTAATGTAGTACATTTTATGTTAACAGTAACGGTTTTACTTTTGTTAGTGCATCTATTAGAGTTTTCAATCTCGTTCAATTATCAGAGAATCCTAATTATTTTCGGTTGATTGATTAGAAACATTTGTATTTATTTTGTTTTTGGCTTTCTTAAAGGTTTTCAAACTGGTTTTCCAATTTCCGTTTGAGAGTTTTCACGACTTAGTTTTTAGCCTGATATAACTGTATTCACATTTACAATGACATTGCCATTTACCTGGGCCCATGACCAAAACTAGTTGCACACAGTCCAAAATGTCACATCACATACGCCATGATATTACCGCGTTAGGACATTCAGTGGCGAGTGAAACAAGAAAAATGAAAAAAAACAAGGTTATAAAAACCATAACAAACATGATTAATACTTGGGATATGTCTAAAAAATTAAGTATAAGGATACAATATATATAAAGATACAGAAACAGTTTAAATTAATTCACATCGGAATCTTTTGCAGTTAAACAATATTTTTCAGGTGGTAATCTAACCCCCCACATTGGCATAACTGCAGGTAAAGGTTTTTCATTTCTTTCATTTGCTAATTCCATTAACATTTTCTTTGGTGGTATTGGATTAAATTGATAATTTGTACGTGCAGAAATAGCCAATTTTATATCATCATTATTTAACATTGGTAAATTCGAATTATTTGTATTAGAATTGGTGATTGATGCAGAAGTGGCATTATGTGAATCGTCTTCTGATGGTCCACCGCCTATGTTTCCTGCATTTGATTGTGATGGATGTGCATAATCGTTGTATATCATTGCATCCTGTAAGACTTCTCTTGTATAACGATGTGCAAAATCCATTAGTTGTAAAGGTACATGATCTTCATAGGAATCGACACCTTGAGCTGCAAATATGAGACGTAATAATCTAACATCTCTTGGGGTTGTATCTGTATCTGTCTCCGTATCAGTTGACGCACTGTTATTGTTGTTATTAATATTGGAACTTGTGGAGGTATTGGATGCGGCAGTACTACTGGTGCTATTGTTCATTTTCGTTGAAAGAATTCAATCTATGTTGAGCATATTGAGCTCTTCGAATAGAAACAGTGAGAAAATGTTGTAAAAGTTGTTTTGTCGGGGAGAGTTGTTGGTAGAGGGCGTCCCAGTGTGCGAGGGTGGACTCGACAAGTTGTGGTGGGCCGAGGTGAAAAGTTGGGTCGGTGATTTGAGAATAGAGGAGGGTTTCATGGGAAAGCAATGGATTTTCGTGGGAAATGCGAGGACGTTTGGAGGGAGATGGCGGGGGGGAGAACGGCCGTTTAGGCGGCGAGTGAGCAGCAGGGGGTGGAGGTGCCGCATGGGAAGGAGAGGTGGGTGATGACGATGATGATGATGATGGAGGGTCAAGAATGATTGGGTCATCTTTCGTTCCGGAAAGATTGTGGGAAGAATTGGTGTCCATCGGTTGATCTTCCTCTGGAGGATCATAATCTTCGTCTGAAGACCAAGAAGACGTTGAGTCTGGCTCTGGATGAGAATCAGAATTAGAAGCAGGATCTGAAAACGAAGGCACCTGTTGTTGCATTTTTTTCTTTGCTTCTTGTTGTATTTCATAAGCTCTCTTTCTTGCTAGCTCAGCTTCCCGTAGCATTGCAGCTTGTTGTTTTTTCTTCAACATTTCTTGTCTTCTACGTAATTCATTAGTCTGTCGTATTTTATTTTCATATTCTTCACGTTCACGTCTTTGAGCATCTTCACGTTTACGTTGTTCATGTTGTCTCCTCTTTTCATCATAATCATACCTTTGATTTCTTGCATTATTTGAAAATGCATTGAATTCTTCATATCCATTAAACATATCATCGAAAATGGTACGGTGAGATTGATTTAAAGATCTATCATATTTTTTTCTATCTTCTGATAAAACTTTATAAGCATTGGTTATATTTTTAAAGCGTTCTTCAGCTTCTAAAGTTGGATTTTTATCAGGATGTAATTTCAATGCTAACTTTCTATATGTTTTTTTAATATCTTGATCAGTGGCATTAGGGAGTACGCCAAGTGTGTCATAGTGGGTCATCGCCATGAGCGACGTGATGGTTAGGGGAATCGAAGAAATAAAAAGGAAAAAGAAAGGAGGGAAAAAAGAAGGGAAAACACGAAAGATCTGTTTAGGTTTTGTGAATGTATTATAAAATGAAATGACATAAAAGTAAAAATTCGAAAATCATGTAGTGAAATTGTCTCGAAATTTACAAATAAGCTGGTTTCTGGTTTCTGGTTTCTTTACTTCACGTACTACTACTATTTGAAGTATTGCAATTATATATTTTAAGTATATAATGTATTAATCAGATGACGGTTTATTTTTATAAATTCCCTGTTACAACACAAATATTTCATGTTTCAAAACATTCATTTGCATTAGTTAATTTAAAACCCATAGTTCCAGGTCATACGTTAGTGGTACCTTTTAGGAAAGTTTCAACATTGGATGAATTACCAGATAATGAAAGTATTGATTTTTTTCAAACTGTTAAACGGATTCAAAAATTTATTAGATTAATCTATAAATGTGATGCGATAAATTTAGGTATTCAAGATGGTATTGCAGCTGGACAAAGTGTACCACATTTACATTGTCATTTAATACCAAGATATTTGAGAGATGGATGGGGGGATGGAATATATAATGCATTGGAAGTTAATGAAGGAATGATGAAACATTCTTGGTGGAAAGATGTGTGTGAACCTATGGGTGTTGTTGAAGAAGAAGATCGACAAAATAGAACCATGAAAGAAATGGAGAAAGAAACTGAGTGGTTGAAGAAGGAAATGAAAGAATGGTTAGAAAGTAATGATGAATGGAGGGATGAATACGATGTTGATAAAAGGGTGGTGGGGGAGACGAATTGATTTTAGGTGAAGGTTTATTTATTTACTATATATATATATGTACAAGGTTTATAAAAAGGTTTATAAAACATCACCATTTTGGGTATGTAATTTCTCTAAATGTTTGTATTTTAATAATAAAGCATTGTTATCCTTTCTATATTTTTTCAAAGTTTTAGCCAATTCAATGTTATCCAAGATTTTCTTCTTTGCAATATATTGGTTGAATTTCCGTTCACCACCATTCTTTTTTGGGAACAATTTGATTTCTCCAACATCGCCATGTTGTTTGTACTGTTCTACTTGATAAAGGATATATTTTCTAGGTTTGACATCAATACCTGCAGTCTTCATTTCTTTTGAAGATGAGGTGAAGAGAGAATCCCAAGTTGGGAATGCTTCAGAGAATTCGGACGTGGAACGTCCTATTTTGGAAAGAAAAGTAGCAACGTCGGGGATGGATTTGGATGGAACAGGGATCTTCATTATGGCTGATGGGCGATTAGAGTATTGGGTAGATGTTGAATATTTGTGTGGTTGACGAATTTTCCGATTCCATTCGAAAAAAGGACGAAACTGGAAACTGGAAAAAACAAAAAAACGAAAAACATGTCGAGAAACGGGATGCGAGCTTGAAAATTGAAAATTGAAAATTGAAAATTGAAAATTGAAAATTGAAAATTGAAAATTGAAATAATACCAAATAACAAATACAAGTAGCTCCCAGGCACAACAGTGTACTATTACGTGCTACGTGCTACGATCCAGACAACAATCCTCCGAGTTTACTAGTAGTGAGATGGATGAACTTGAATGGCGTTCGCCTGAATGGATCAACCAGTACGGGCTTCGGACAGACAACGTGCTGGAGTACCTCTCGCAGTCGCCGTTCTGGGACCGCCAGTGCAACAACCAGGTGCTCAAGATGCAGAGACAGGCGGTGGCCATTCCCACCTACGACGCCGAGCTCGAGCGGTTGCGGGGCGTCGAATACGTCGTGGTGCTCGTGCGGGAGCCCGACCTGTGGGTGGTGCGCAAACAGCGCCGGCGCGACGCGGCGGTTTCCCCGCTCGCCACGTACTTCGTCGTGGGCAGCTCTGTCTTCATGAGTGGGCGCGTGGGCGATATAGTCGGCGGCGGGGTTTTGAGCGTGGGCGAGGGGCTGGCCGCGTTTGGTGCACGGGTGGCGCAGGAGTGAGGGGACCTAGCGGTTTTTTTCTTTGCAGAGCGTTCCATTGGTTGATGTGGTGTATAGTGTATATATATATACATAGTGTCTAAGTGTTTAGTGCAATATCTGATCAGATCATATCATCTCGGTTAATCACACATCATGAGATTCACACACATCCTCAGACAAGCTGCTAGAACCCCCGTTCTTGTCAGGCCTGCAGCCGGCAATCCTACTGGTCTTACTGGTATCCTTCAGCATCCAAACCCAAGACCTGCTCTCATTTCTCTTTACAAAGCTACACTTAATGAACTTAGTGATAGATTCCCAGCTGATTCCATCTATAGACAATCTGTTGAAAACTTAACTAAGTCAAGACTTTCCGTTGTTGAAACAAATGAAGTTGTCGAAGTTATTGAATCTCAAATCGGTTGTGGTTTGATTGAAGAAGTTGTAATCCAAGCTCATGAAGAACTGGAATTATTGAAAAAAATGGCTGAATGGAAAGTTTGGGAACCTTTAGAAGAACAACCGCTTCCTGATCAATGGGTTTATTTTGGAAAAAAAATCTAGTCTTCTTTATCTATATCTCTATATATATTCATTCTACTCTACTATACTACATTATAACTCTCTTTTATACAATCAATGCAAATATTATTATTATCACTATAATCATTATCACAAACAATATAAAATTCCATTTACGTCTCTTTTTATCCCACATATCCGCCTTATGTAATTCTCTATTTGCTAATCTCGTATGCTCAGCTGTATTATAAATATTACTTTCAATATTATCAACTAATTCTCCCTGACTTGAAACTATGTTATCCATATCTTTGAAAATTGAATTTAATTCAATAACTGAATTAACAATTTTATTAATTTCAATTTCCCTTTGCATTGATTCAAATTCTTGTTGTTCAATTAAGTCAGCATTGACTGGTGTGTACGTTATTTGAAATGATGATTGGCCCGATGTAGTATTATCATTGATATCATCATTATCATCAATACTACTACTTTTATTAATATTATCATCAATCACATTCTGTGGTATCAACATTTCTAATTCATTAACGCTATCTTCAAATTTCCTCACAATCATTTCCTTACGTTCGTCAACAACATCATTATACGGTATACTCCCCCTTAATTCAGAAATATCATCTTTAATACGTTTGATATCTTGTAAATCCCCCTTCCCCGCCTTCAGTTCTTGACTTAACTGGATTATTTTTCTTGATATATTTTCTGCATTTGTTTCAAAACGTTCAACTGGTTTGATTGTATGAAGTGATATGGTACTCATTAGAATTATTGACTAAAAAGGCCTTATCGTTTGCCCTTTGTTCTTTGTACAACTATAATAGTAAATGGCTTCGTTAAACGTCTTTTTTAGTTTTTATTGTTGGTAATCCGGGATCGTCGCGTCGACCAAGTTACAATTTACAATTTACAATTTACGTCACATTTCAATAATCATTAACTAATTTATAAACCTCTAATAACCAAAAAGAATATTACAATCATGTTTTGTATAAAATAAAATAAAATAAAATAAAACTAAATAAATAAAATAAAACTAAATTAAAATAAGATAAAATAAAAAAAAAGCAACACATTAAAAAAAATTGAAAAAAAGAACATTTTCATTGCTTTTACAACCTACCATTTTTAAGAAATTCATCTAATTTACAATCCATTCCATCTTCTTTTTTAACGCCTACTGGTATTACCGGTACTGGTGCTGGTGCTGGTGCTGGGGGTGGTGGTGGTAGCATCATTTCCTCAATGTCTTCAATTTCATCTTGTTTCACCACCACTTTTTGATTATCACCAAAGAAAACTTCTTTGCTAACACCAAATTCATCGCAATAATTTAATATCCTTCCCCTTAAAATGGACAACATTTTATTTAATTCATTATTTCGAAAGTTTAATAAACTAACATCATCTTGTAGTTTTTTCTGTAAATTTTTCTTCTTTGCACGACATTTACTTGCGGCTATCCTATTACGTTCTAAAATTTTAGCTCTTTTCCACGCATTTGTACCAGGAATTGGTTCATTTGGATTAAATATCACTTCATTATTATACAGTAATGCACGGGTTGGAACTCCATTATTATCAACTTCTATTTTATTAATAGCTATGTTAGAATTCCCATTATTATCACTCTTCCTATTATGAATAACATTTACATCATTACTATTGGTTATATCAGGTTGTCCAATTAAATTATCATTCAGTAAATTTCCTGATGAATCATTTGATGTTGGTGTATTATCTGATGAATTTATATTATTTATTTCTAATTGTGAATGTACTATCATACTAATCTGTCCGATTTGTCCATTTGAAATCGATAATCTACGTGTTGGTAATGGTAAATTATCATCAAATGGGAAATTATTATAAGATTGTGATTGTGGGACGTATGATGCTGATTGTAAATGCCCATGTGATGCTTGTTGTGTAGTAAGTTGGGATGCCGGTGGTGGTGGTTGTTGTTGTGATTGTTGCTGTTGTTGCGGTTGTTGTGGCTGATTGTTCGGAAATTGTTGAATTTGTTGAACTGGTGAAATAAATTGTAAATCTAAATACGCATTACTACTAGTTTCCCCATTAGTATTTCTATATTCATTTGAAGAAACTGGTGGTGAAATTGGTTGGTTAGATAACGACAGCTGATTTAAAAGCTCGGATTCGGGTATTTGTAACGATGTAGCAGCAGGTTCCTGTGGTGGAGGTGGAGACTGCTGTGGTTGTTGCTGATGCTGATGTTGTTTATTTTGACCATTTCTGTGTCCGTGTCCATGTCCATGTCCATGGCCATGGCCGTGAGCTTGGCCCTGTTGTAAATTCATGTAATAATGACTGGAATATTCGGTAAGTGGTGGATTTATAAGTAGGAAATTTTGAAAATCTTGTGGATCCAAGTGAAAATTCTCAAAGGATGAGTTATGGTTCAAAGGAATGGAGGCATGACCTTGTTGTGTGTTGTTGTTATACGACATGGACGGTTTGCGGTTGGTTATGAAATCTTCCATGATTGCTGAAAGGAATATAAATTAATGTAGTGGCAAGATAGCAATCAGAGAAGTTGACAATTAGCAATTCAGAAGTTTTTCTTCCTCGCTACATGAATTTACACAGGCGGGTTTTAGACTTTCCTCTTTTTAGAAGGTGGTGGTTTTGTTTCCTGTTCTTTCACAGGCTCTTTCTTTTCTCTATCCCAGGACTGTAGAAAGGCAGAAATACTCGATGCATTGGCTTCACTGGTGTTCTTCAAATAAACACCCCTATAGTATTCTAAATCTTGTATACTTTCTATGATATCATCTCTCGCAGTATGTGCAGCTTTCTTTTTCGGTCTGCTATTTGCAACTAAAGGATGAAATCTTTTTGCAACTTCCATTACAGATGATACATCAATGATTCTATATGTTAAGTAATCAACTACTTTAGGCATATCTTTTAACATGAATAATCTATCCATATGAACACTATTTCCCGCAAGTATGCCAACACCTTTATTCATGAATTTTTGTAAATATTCAACCAGTTCATTTTCAACTTGTTCTTTGGTCTTTTTTGATTTAATTACCTTATCAGTTAACCCTGATTGACCATGATGTAAAACACACCACTCATTCATATTATCCATAACTGATTTATCCTGATGAATTACACTTTCATATCCGATTGGATCAATTAATTTTAAATTCTTATCAGTTATTAAACAACATATTTCAATAATAGAATCTTGGTTGTGATCTAATCCTGTCATCTCACAATCAATCCAAACAATTGGCTTTTGTGAATCATGTTTAGGATCTTTAACTTTCTCTTGTGCTTTAGAAATAATTTCTGATGCAGAGAGTTTCGCAGTTGTCTTTGCAATATTTACCGCAGCACCATTAGAAGAAGGAGTAGCAGCTGATTGTTTGCTGAATATGCTAAATGCACGTTTTAACATGGCTGAGTGGTAAATTGCCTGGAATAAATAAAGTGTTTTCGTGTGTAAAAGAAAAGTTTTCTTTTGATTTTTCATATTGAGATCAAAAATATAAAATATGAGAATTCAATGAAGCTTTTATTTGATGTTTCATGATTAGTTTTCTTACAATATAAATGATATATACAAATATGTAATGTAATCTCCTTTCGATTGGTATTATTCTACTGGATTCTTCCATATTTTAACGCTTCCGTCATCTCCACAACTCACAATATTACCATTATTCATAACGACAACATGATTAATTTCATTAACTCCATGTGCTAGTCTCTTTAATCCTACATTTTCCCACTTATTATTAACCTGTCCATAAACAGAAATAACTCCATCCCTACCACAACTTGAAATTAATTCATTTTGGGAATCAACACTATAAACACTACCTGTGTGGATTTTACTTAAATCTGAACGAAATTGTGTTTGAACTTTCCAGTCTTCAACTTTTTTAACGGTATTTGGTAAACTGGAATCTTTCACTTCACTTTCCGTATCTATTCTTTCATAAATTAAAACCTCACCATCATCAATACAACAAACAACTGTGTTTTCATTTATCCATGAACAACCCCAAACAGTACTTTCAAATCTTATAATTGCCGTACAATTCCATTCATCGGTATCATATTCATCTTGTCTCCAAATTCTCATCGTATCATCATATGAACAACTAATAAATGAATGACTATCATCCCATTTAATAAATTTAACATCTCCTTCATGTTCATTCAAAACTGAAATACATTCGAATTCTTCATTCATATCATCAGTTTCCCAAATCCAAATGGTCTTGTCTCTTGCACAGGTTGCTAAATATTTTCCATCTTTTGACCAATCGATACATTTAACTTCATTTTCATGACCTTCAACAACAGCTAATAATTCCCAATCACTTTTGAAAGAATCTGATCCCCAAATTGAACATGTGGAATCAAAACTACCTAATGCTAGTGTTGGATAATCTTTAATTTCACTAGGTTTAAAACTAACGCTTCTAATAGTTTTTGAATGAGTTTGTTCATCCAGAGTCGTTAGAAGTTTAATATCTGATAGATTTGAAATATCATATAATTTACATGTTTTATCACTTGAACATGTGGCTAAAATTGGTAGCGTTGAATGAACTGAAACCGACCACGCTGGTTCTTCGTGTGCTTGTATTTCTGCCAGTAATTGTAGTTCCTTTGTCATAACAATGGTGATTATAGAAAAAAATAAAGAAGAACCATTAATAATTCAGTTTCCATTATTGATCAAAATTATTTCTTTTCTCGCAAATTCATGAACATGTTTTGTCGATTCTGTTATTTTCTATTTTCATACGACATCCTTTTCAATTCTTGCCCGGACACAACTATGTATTTGAAACGACAGATACTAAAAAATACTAGAGTCTGTAGATTTCAACAGTTCAGGTTTAAGTCCTCAGAAAATAATAAAGATGATGCTAAGGAAAATACCGATTCAAACCTTCCCGTCAATAGAAGTGAAGGATTTAATGAATTAACTGAGAAGTTTAATCCTGATTTATCATCAAAAGTTACAAAACCTTCAGCATCTTTACCTGCAATGAATTCTTCATTAAAGGAATTGATGATTAAAACTAAAACTGACTATGATCCAATTTTAAATGTTCAAGATAAATCTTATGAGTTTAAGTCTCCTAAAAATCCAAAACAATTATATAAGGAAAAAATGCAAGAAAAATCAATTCCTAAATCAAAATTTATGAAGATGTTACCTTCTTTGCTTATTTGTGGTGGTCTTTGTTGGGGTATTTTTACTTATAAGTATTTAACAAAAGATTCAAATCCAAATGTTGATAATGATTCTGCTTTATTAAAAGATGATAAATTTTTACCTTATGTTGTATCTTTCAAATATCAGATTAACGATGATCATTATCTAATTGAATTAACAAGAAAAAATAGAGCTGAAAAATTGATTCATAATGAACAGCTATTCAATGGTGATAAACTCTGGAGTATAGAAATAATGCAACCAGATATTAATATTGTCAGAAACTATACTCCTTTACCAATGTATGTTGCAGGTATCGACCCAAACACAAAAGAACCACATTTAAGATTGGTAAAAGAGTTGGAGCAAGAGGGTAAATTTATCATAATTGTTAAAAAGTATAACAGTGGTGAATTTTCACGTTGGTTAACAAACCTTAGCCTTTTAGAAGAAGTTAAAATTAGAGGACCAGTAGTTGAATATAAATTTCCATTTCATCCATTAGATAAGTTTGATGGACGTCCACAGATGTCAAATACTTTATCAACTATTAAACCTGATCCAATATGGCCTGAAAATTTACCAAAACCTGAAAATTATTCATTTTTTGGTGCAGGTACAGGAATTTTACCATTATTTCAACTGATTTATTCTCCAAATCCTCCAAAAGGTTTTATTGATGTTTGGTATTCACTCAATAGTGAAGATGAACTGTTGCCACAACTAAAAACTTTGAACTTTTTTGCCGAAAGAATTGGTAGAGTTAAGTTTCATTATACTATTTCAAATAATGAAAATAAAAATCATTTAACAAGCGATCAGATTAACTCTCCTACCTTACCTAATTTTACAGGAGGTTTGGATTTGAGAATAAGTGAAGAGATTTTTAAGCAAAAATTATTACGTGAAAAGAGACTCGAAGTTCAAAACCAATTACAAGGTGAAAAGTCTGAATCTAATACAGAATCTATAAATGATCAGGATAATTTAGTCATTGTTGATAGTGTAACAGGTGATAAAATTAAAGATTCAATAGATATTATTAAACCTGGAGATTCAAAGATTAAACCTGATAACGCATATCAACAGTGGACATTTTTCAAAAGAAGCAAAGATAAAAACTTATCAACACCAGCAACTTCATTTGCATTTGTTTGTGGACCTGAAAATTATATTTCTGATATAAGCGGTAAGCCTGATTTAAATAATCTTGAAAAGAAGGATAATGGCCCTATTGGTGGTTTATTAAAGGAAAGTGGTTGGGATTTGAAAAATACTAAAAGACTGCAGTGAACCTTTTGATACTGGCTACTTGTACATAAATAGACACTTTACTTTATTATTATTATTGCGATCATTGTTTTTATGATTATATTTACACGCTATTAATACACTATTTAACTAATTAAAACATCAATCATGAAATCTTCTTCTAATTCAGTATTTTGGACAATGTCATTTAAATCTAATTCTTCATCATCGAATAAAAGCTTAACCTTTGTAGATTCTAAAAGACCTGCCTTTTGAAGATAATATTTTGCGATATCCATAATTTTAGTACTTGGTTTTATATCAACTTTAAATCTTTTCTTATCCTTACCTACTACGATAACTGGAAAATACTCTTCATTTGAGTCATTATTATCATTATCATCATCACTATTTGCTTTACTTCCATCTTTTCGTATTTCTATATCATCATTATCTGATTCCAAATCATCTAAATCAACATTCCCATCAAAACCACTTTCCAAGCTTAAGCTTTTTAATTCTTCGGTACTATACTTTACTTTTATAATATCATTTTCTTCAATGTCATATTTGGCTAAGATTTGACCGATATCTAATAAAGTATCATCATTCAGATACATTGAAATATTTAAATCCATAGGTAATCTAACTTTATATTTATAAACATTTATCAACTCAGAAATAAGCATAGTTTTATCTATAGCCATTTTAGTAATTTTTGGTTCTGGAATATTTTTTTCCTCGACATCTATAACATTAATGTCATTATTTAATAAATTTTGGTAATCATGAACTGCAATATTGAGTAATGTGGAATCTTTGTCTTCTTCTTTATTATTTAATAGATGTTCTTGTATGCCTGCACGTTTTTCCTTTTCAGCTTGATATAACATTTGTGCATGATCTTGAACCGTGATCATGGCATAAACTTCAAAACCAGTTATATTACTGGACAACTTTAGTTGGTTTTTATATGCTAATAATGAAAGACATTTCAAACCGGGATTTAAAATAATATTTAGATTTTCTATATATAAAACTAGCGATGACCATTCATCTTCTGGAAATTTTGGGTTTGCATCTTGATTAAATAATGGCAATAAAGTATTAATCAATTTGCCTATTTTAGTTGATCCTTTAACTTGTAAATCATATGACCCAGAAATTTGACCTGCAGCTTGAATAACTATATGAAACTCAAATTTGACGGATTTTGACTCTATTATTTCTCCATTTATGGTGATTTGTTCTTGTTGTTGTGTCCGTAAAAGATTTTTAGTTTCTGAATCTGCTTTCTTAACCTTGTTCATATAACTATTTAGAGAAGCAAGAAATGCATCATCCATTTCCGTAGAATTATTGGTGGTGTTCTCACTACGTGAATTAAGTATTGGTAAGTCATGTTCAGAACGTGATGAAGTTGTTTCAGAAAGTCCAAGTAACTTCGTTAATAGTTCTTCTTCTTTGTTAATACTTCCAGTAATTGAATCGTTACTGTCTATTTGACCTTTAAATAGTGGTGTGGCTGTTGAGCCTGATGTAACTTGGAATACACTTTTGGAGTTCGTATTTGCACGGGTATTTGCGTTAGTTGTTGTAGATATCTCAGATTTTGGACTAACTAACTTCTTCTTCTTCTTTTTCTTCTTCTTTTCACTGGGTGCACCATAATCAGCAGTAGTAAACGCAAACAAATCCTCGATGGGGTTCATTTTGACCTATTTTGCTCAATCTTTCAAGAAAACATTTTAAAAAAAAAGGAAACTATCTGAAAAAAAATGACTCGCCGTGTTGAACAAAATTCAAAAATCATGTGTAAAGGACTTTCTTTCTCTCTGATAATAGTATATGTTTTTTGTTGTTCGTTCAGAATGATTTACAAATTCAGCCATGTTTAGAAGTAAACTTATTAGACCTTTGAACTTGTGTTTAGAAAACCATTATAGGTTTTACTCAACGGTTGAAACAGTATCTATTACAGACCCAAACTTTCGATTACCTGATGATTCTACAATTTTAAGTGGTATCCAACCAACAGGAACTTTCCACCTTGGTAACTATTTTGGTGCAATTAAATCATGGCACGATTTAAATAGCTTAGCTGAAAAAAGTTCGGCAAATTCTTCATTATTTTTCTTTGTTGCAGATTTACATTCGTTAACAGTCCCCCAAGATTATAAGGTATTACAGAAACAAAGGCTGGAAGCATTTGCATCAATCGTTGCGTGTGGAATTGATCCAAATTTATCTACTATTTATTACCAATCAACAATTCCAGAAATCGCTTCAATCCAATGGGTGTTTTCGTGTTTCACTGGCATGGGATATTTAAATAGAATGACTCAGTGGAAATCAAAAGCAAATTTAAATAATAAAGCAAGTGTTACGGATAATAATTCTATAAGTAAAGTTAAGTTAGGATTATTTGGATATCCTGTTCTTATGGCATCTGATGTCTTAACATTTGGTGCGACGCATGTTCCGGTTGGTCAAGATCAAAGTCAACATTTAGAATTAACTAGAGATATTGCCGAATCTTTTAATAAAACAGTGGGTGAATCATATTTCAAGATTCCAAAAACTTTATTAACTCCGACAAAAAAGATTTTAAGTTTGAAAAATCCATCAAAGAAAATGAGCAAAAGTGATAAAGAGCCATTGTCTAAAATTTTTATAACTGATTCGCCAAATGAAATTATCACAAAATTCAATAAAGCAACAACAGATTCTTTGGAAGGTAAGTTAACTTTTGATCCGAATGAGAGACCTGGTATATCTAATTTGATAAGTATTTTAGCGGCTTCTCAGAATAAATCAGTTGAAAAGATAACGAAAGAAGTTGAAAATTTTTCTAAGAAAGAGCTTAAGGAATATGTTTCCCAAAGTGTTATTAACGAACTTGAGGAACCATCAAGAAAATATCATGAATTAATGAATAACTCTGAGTACTTAACAAAATTGAGTAATCAAGGTACTGATAAGGCTAGAAGCGTTGCAAATAGTACACTAAAAGAAGTTATGAAATTAACTGGTATGGGATGTTATTAAATTAAATTTTGTACATAGCATTTATAAAATAGATTAATCGTGTAAATAGAATGTGTTGTTAATAATTAATATTAGATACATTTGGAAATAAATTGAAAAAAAGAATATAGTTTTACATAAAATTACAAGAATAATATTGTTGCGTGGTTAGTTCATAAAATATCATCATCAGCATTCAAAATACCGATGGTTTCACTATATTGTACAAGTATATGCTGAACTTCTCTATGTTTTGAACAACTTAAAAGCAATTCCTCTAATAGTTTACTCTTTGGGTGACCACAAATTTTACCGTTCATATCCATAAATAAACTATTTAAAATTTCTAATAATCTATTTTTCAAATTGAGTTCACTCAAACGTTTTGCATAAATGATTAAAAATGTTTTATAGTTATCAAAATCGTTCAGAAACATATAAAAATTAATTTTATTCTCTAGATGATTTAATGAAATTATTGTTTCCAAGTTTTCGTAACCTTCCCTCATTAACATCATTTTGGATATTTTTGTAAAAAACTTAGCTTTACCTCGACGATTTATTTCATCATTTGTATGAGATTCCATATAATCTAATAGTCCAAAATCTTTTGTGTTGTCGATTGATAACGAACTATCCCAATATTCTGAGCCAAATGCCCACCAAGAATCACTGATTAATGACCAAGTGTTCATCATTTTATTAAAAAGATAACCATTACCATTACTTAGTGTGACAATTGGAATACCTTGTGAGGTAATTGAGCAAACTGTTAAGTTTTCACTTCTCGTTAATATTTCTCCATTCACAAAAACTAAACCATTTTGTTCAGCAGTAATGTTATTAATATTACTAGCAGTATCGTTGTTGTTCAAATCTGAAGAGGGTTGGTTACTATTCACCGATGATGCTTGACCTGATGAATATAATGGCTGAAGCAATGGGTATAAAGAAATTGGTTTGAATAATGATTTTTTTTCTTCTAAATTCCAAACAAACAATTCACCTGTACTTGTTACTGCTAATAGGTAGGAATCCTTAATTTCCAAAAATGATAGTGGAGATCCTAAAATAATTGGTGGTAAAACTCTTCTACCTGATTCAGAGTATGTTAGAACATAACCTGATGACGTCGATAACGCAATAAACTTTAACGATCCACATACAATATGAATTTTATGTGGTATAAAATCAACAAAAATCTGTTTATTCTCACCTTTGATAATCTCTTTAATTAATGAAATTCTTGTGGGTTGAGATTCTAACCCATTACCATTTTTAATTTGTAAAACTACTGATTCGTTGTCAGGTATTTTATAATTAATAGTATTTCTTAACTTTGGAATTGCAATACGGATATTACTGAAAGAAATCTGTGGATTTATAACAACAGATCCCACAAATTCAACATTTTCAATTTCCCTTTTCTTCTTAGTTACTGGCACAGCAATGGATGCGGAAGATGTTCCGTTGGTAGTTTGGTTTGAGTCTTTTTTTGCCATCTTAACAATTTTCCCGTTGATATCTTTTGGAACCTGATTTGATGGTAAATCGTAATTTGAAGCAGGTGCTAAACGCTTTTTTGGAATTTCTTTTGTAAGTTTTGTTGCTGGTGTAGCTATTGTTGGAGTTACTTGTTTCTTTAAAGATTCAAGATTATTAGGAACTAATTTGTTTGGGTTAGTTACTTTTTCATGCGAGTTTTTCTCTTTAACTTTAATTTCTTTTATAGGTTTGTCCTTCGGTCTTATATCTTTGAATCTATTATCGTTCGATTTTTCCTTGATTGTTGATGCAATTGAGTCTTTGGTATTTTCTTTTCGCTTTTCCTCTTCTTTCATACTGCTAGTCAATGGTTCTGGACTTTTCTTATCAATACTATTAACATTATTTGAGTTTGTTGCTGATGTCATATTGATTATTTTCACTTTTAATTTTTTCTTTTCTAAATCTGATAACTCTAATTCTTTTTGTTGAGCTTTCAGTGGGTGGTCTTTTACGTATAATCTCCATTTGGTCATTCGATCAAACTCAATAGGTAAAATTTGTCGTGTGACTTTATGTAATTGAACTGATAATTCATTATTTTGATATAATGGCTCACCAAATTCCTCTTTTTTGAAGACCAAAACTGACATACTACCATTATTATATGTTAAAAATAATAAGGAACCATCGGCACTCCAACACATATCAAGTATGGAATTTGAGGAATCAATATAAATATATAATGGAATTGTTGAATCGGATCTCCATAATGAAAATGCATTATCAGGAGCTAAGGTTGAAATTAAATAAAATTTCTTATTTGTTGATGAATTCTTATAAACATTTGGGGAAAAACATGTCATAAAAGATTTTAAACCAGTTGCAATAAACTCATTCGTAATTTTCCAGTCATCAATTTTATCAGTATGCGATAAAAGGCTAAGTTTTAAAACCTTACTTTTCGATGTATTCGGACAAACAAGCACTTGATCATCAGGAGAAATTGAAATTTTTTTGATATTTGCTTTGTTTAGTTTAGCACTTGAAATTATATCATTGATCTCATTCACAATTGAATATTCAAATCTTCTACCTAAAATTTCATCATAAACAAGTCTATATTTAATAATATTAAGAACTTTATCATCGCCCAAGGTGAACAAATGATTGTTATTTAATTTATCAAAAGTAATACCCTTCACAGGTGTACTCAGTTCTTCAAGTAAACGTTTGCCATCCTTGGTAGTAACTACTTTTGAATTTGTATGTAAATATAAGGTTGCAATCACTTTACCATAAATAACATCATAAATTATAACTTCGTTATTCATTGAACTAAAAGCCATTAGTTGATCATCAGCAGACCATGTAAAATCCAGTAATAAACCATTTACATGTTTGAATATTTGCTGTATTCGGCATTTGTTAATATCTTGTGGATTTGTTATTATGTAAACTTCCCCATTTTTATAAATTGCAGCCATTAAATTTGCATTTGTTAATAAATTTGCATACCTCAATGATGTAATTTTACTCCTACTTCTAACACCTACAACATTTAGGTTGTTTTGTGCAGTTTTTATTAGAGTTGGATCTAGCTCTGGAGCTTTGGATATTTCGAACTGGGTTGGCGTATGATTGGTTGGTGGTGTTGGTGTTGAAGGTGTTGAAGTGGATGCTGGCAGTTGTTTAAACTTACCATTTCCTGCAATTCCAGAAATTCCATCAGTTTTTGAGTTTCCTTCTGGATTTAGTCCATTAATGATTGAATTAGGAACAGATTCATAGATTTTTCTAATATCAGCTACTGACCTAATTGAAATATTGCCATCAATATTAGCAGTTGCAATATACTGATTTGTTGAATTTATTGAAACAAATAATGAAGTTCCTTGACCTAGAAAGTCATTATGCATGTACATAGTTTGGCCTCTATCTTTATTAAATGGTGATGATTAACAAAGTAAAAATGAAGTAAACTAGTCGATCTGTATGATCATGAATTTGGTTGCAATATTTTTCATTTTTCCATTTTTCATTTTGAATTGTTTATTTGTTTTTTAAACTCGAATTTGATTTTGAAAAATTGAAAATGAAAACTAATTAAGAAGTCTGATTGTCGACGGCGTAAACTTTCTTTAATCTGAGAAGAAACTAGTAAAGCAATTTCTGGTTTGAAAGAAAATACAAAAATGGCATCTCAGGATTATGTATCTGGGTCAGAGTCTGAATATTCGGAATATTGGGTAGACTGGTTTTTAGGCACAAAGGGGAATGAATATTTTTGTGATGTGGATGTTGAATATATTGTTGATCGGTTCAATCTAACGGGATTAAATCAATATGTTGAAAGAGTATCACTATTGGTTGATATCATATCTGACCGTCAACAGATTAATGAAGATCAATCAGAAGAAGTTAAACATAGACTAGAAGAAGATGCAAAACTATTATATGCTCTAATTCATGCAAGATTTATTATTACAATGAGAGGGTTAAGTAAAATGTTTGACAAATATAAAAATGGAGATTTTGGATTTTGCCCAAGAGTTTATTGTAAACTGGCACCACTATTACCAATTGGATTGAGTGATACACCAAGAGTTGAAAGCGTTAAATTATACTGTCCTAACTGTGAAGATATTTATAATCCAAAATCAACAAGACATGCAACAATTGATGGTGCATTTTTTGGTACATCATTTCCTGCCATGTTTTTACAAACTTATTCAGAAATAGTGCCACATCATAATACAGATATTTTTACCCCAAAGATTTTTGGATTTCAGGTTCATGATTTGGCAAAATTGACAAGATGGAGAGAATTACAAAAAATTAAATTGATTGAAGACTTAGACCAGAACGGTATTGAACATGATGATAATGTTCCTGGGGGATTTTCTAAACCAACAGTAGAATATGATCGTCAAGTAAAGTCTACAAAACGTAGTAGAACTATTAGAAACAAAAATTGAAATATATCTTTCTAGGTCCTTACTTATTGATTTATAATTGGTTGTATATTTTTCCTTCTTATGTGTATATTGTTCTTAAAGTATTTCGTGAAATAAAAAATAAAAAAAATCTAATTCTGTTTAGACACTTTTGAAAAAGGAGGGACACACTAATCTGAGTATATATATATATAAGGCGCGTACATTGGCATTTACAACTATTTTCTCTTTTTTTTATTTTTTTCAAAAGCGAAACTACGCGCTTAATGCCCTTATTATAGCTTGACACATTTGTAGATCAACTTAATAATAATACTAATAAGTCTATTTGAATCTCTTCTTTTTCTTCTCTAACACCACATTGAAGATCATGGCAAGAAAATCTTGGCAATAAGATCATGGCAATAAGACTTATTCCTATAGAAAAAACGGTTGAATATGGTGTTAGTGTTTCAAACAATGGTGATTGTGTTGAAAGGTATGAATTGGCACAGTTAATGAGGAAGTTCAACATATTGTTGGAAAATGTATCTGTAGATGATCTTTACGAATATCATGAAGAAAACGGATTGCTGATAGATAGATGAAAAACTAAACAAACTTATTAATTTATGGGGTAATAATGATAGTAACTTTCTTGAATCATTTGAAAAAACATTTGAAGAAGAAGAAGAACAGTCCAGACACTTAGAATTTCTTAAAGATTTTTTGACTACTGATTGCAACAACTCACCTATTGAATATAAGAGAAGAGTTAAATTTATTTTTGAAAATTTGGGTATAAAATCTGTTCAAACTATGGATATAGTGGCAGATGAGGTTAGTTTCATCTCAATTCACAGAAATGAGCACTGTAGAAAATTTGCAGTTCCAGGTGATGATTATTTTTACACATTCAATGATAATACTGATATTTAAAAAGATTTCTGTTTAAATGTTGTTTCATGCTTCTTTTATGCACGTTTGAAAAAAGATGGTTTCAGATATGATTCGCGTATGAATTATATTTGTAATCAGTTCAATCTAAACAAAAAGAAAGCATTAATATTTTCACCCATAGAAAGAAATGAAAAGTAAAGTGAAATTGGACCCAAAAGAGGCAATTGTTGTACATGGATTTTGAAAATTAGAGGATGAATATTCGATAAACGCAACTAAAATTTGGGAGATTTATAAGTACTTCGATGATCCAATCAAAAACTATATGTTTTCCACAGGATATTCCTAAGCTTTGCTTATTAAAATGATGGGCAATGCTGATGAGTATGCAGTTTTGACATTTTGTCAATTTCAACAACTTTATGGATTTAGGACAAACAAGTTTTCAAAAAAATTGCAAATGGAATGCTGTCAAAAATTTAGGTAACTTTGTTTTCTCAAGCAGAATGAAGTGTAACTTTAACCAAAATGATAATAGTGAAAATTTAGCATCAAATGTTGAGACTTCTTGCACCTAAACATACTTTATTTTAATTGATTTTTACACAGAGTAGTTTTTAACAAACATGGTCCAACTGGCAAGAAAAGAACAGCTAAAGTTGTTATGGAGCATATAGAAATATGTTCACAGCGTTGTATCCAAGTGACCCATTCAAAATGCAAATTTAAAAATTACACGGTTGAAGAAGTTGCCGCCTATATTGGTTCTATTGCCTCCACACAAGGAAGTGAAAGTATACATAGTTTGTTGAAACACTCAGCCAAAATTAAGTATCTTAGAAATATGATCGTTTTTTTGTGATAAGATTGAGTTATATTTTGAAAATCAAGATAATAGAATGAATGCAGGTCCAAGAGTTAGAAGAACTAAAAGTGAGCTGGTTGGAATGGACTTCATGGAACAGTTAAACCCATTTAGCAAACGTCTGTTTCAAGCAGAATTTACCAAAATTATGAGTAAGATTTACAATATTTTTAAAAACAAAACAACTTTGAACGATTTAACAATAAGGCAAGATATTAATTCAAGTGTTGGTTGTATTTATTGTTTGAAATGCGGATATTGTGATGTTCCGTGTAGGCATGTTTTGTCAGATATGTTTCATGGTTTTATGCTTATTCACAAATACACAGATAGAAGGCAATGTAGTCATAAATTTATAAATTATATAGATCTAATTCTAATGAAAATCGTTTTTCCTAAAGATATTGAAAGAAAAAGAAGAAAAATCAAGAAGAAAAAACAGAAAAAAACTTTATTACAGAATAAAACAGAAAACAATGAAGTTCATAACACGACAATTGGTAGAGACTTATCACAGGCTGGTTTGACTTTACTCTTCCCTCTTTATCCAGACACCAAAAAGCATGTACATTGGGCTGTAAAAGCGATTTAAGATTGTACACAACTGATTCTACAACAATATATTTGTTGTAAATTCTTTGTAGATCCGCACATCTATCTTCCTGAGTCGTAGTAAATCCGCCGAACCGGGCTGGCCAGCCAGCCGTCAGCAGGCTTTTGCTTAAGTCATGCAATTGGTGTTTTATTGCAATTAGGTTTGGAAGTAAAATTTAACTAAAACAATCATCAGCACTTCATTTCAACCTGTAATTTTTAAAGTTGATTGCGACGCTATATTGCCGCTTGATAAATCGAACGATTTTATTTCCGGCCTGTTTCACGTTTCACGTTTCACGTTTCACGTTTCACGTTTCACGTTTTGCGTTTTGCGTTTTTATGAGTTTAAAAATTAGGGTTTTTTTATTTTTGGTATCCAAGTAAAGAGTTCATAAGTTATAAAGTAGAAAGTACAAAATTGTAAATAATTACACAAGAAGTACCGAATTGAAGAAAAGAAGTATGTTATATAATAAAGCAGAACAATAGCAGGTGTAAATGTAATTAGTTAGTTATGACATTAAATTGTAATTGCATGTAGTTAAGTTAAGCAAAGGTAACGTCAGGGGAATTGGAAGCAACACCAAGTCTTTTGTTATCAATATCGAAGACGACATTAAGGTTCTTCATTGCGTATTGTCCAAAGGCAATTTCAAAATTGACATCATCAGGTAACTCATCAATCATTAATTGACATAAGTCATACTCTTCTTTATAATTATTCCAAGATATATCAACAATTGGAATTGAAAAAGTTGTAGTTTCATCAACTTTGAACGTTAATTTTAAATCCTCGTAATCTGAACAAGTGAAAAAGCCTGGAAAACCTTCTTCAAAACTAAAACTACTCAAAACTTCATCTCTATAAGCTTTCTTCATTAATAAAGATGTTGAACCAGAATCGAACACAGCGGTTTTTTCACCACTCAAATCAACCGAGCTACCCTTTGAATTTCCAACTGAATCAATTTTAATTGCTAAGTAATATTTAATATCATCCACCATATCAAAAAATTTGAAGTTTTTAGAAGTATCATAACCACCAATTGTTAAACTACCATGACCCATAATTTCAGAATCCCAGTCATTTATTTCATTATATTCAATTTGGAAAACTCTTCTATCAATGGCACCGCCAGCTTTTAAAACATCAACTAAATGAGTTGCTGAATCAGTATTAAATTCATCCGAATCATAGCCAAAACCAGCCCAAGAATAAGCACCAGTTGAACCTCGTATGGTATCAGCTAAACCGAATTTAAAATCAACTATTTTGGAATTACCAATGGATAATGGAGCAGTTGCCCATTTACCAAAAGCACCAAAGTTACCTCTATAATAGATAGCATATGATTCATCTAAAACGTTAATATTATCTAAATTTTTTAGACAAGAATCATACTGACATAAAGCATTATCTTGATCATTGACACCATTATAAATCCAAGTTGATCTTGAACCAGTATCAACGACAGCTTCAATTAGTTTGCCACCTAAAGATAGTGGGAAAGTTAATAAAATTTGATGAATATCAACTTGAGTTTCAACAGAATCTCTTCTAAGTAGTTTAGGAAAATCTGCATTATTTTTAATGGTCGTCGGAAACTTTAAAATTTTTGGAAAACTTTCACTAACAGGTAAGGAATTTGAAAGTGATGCAAATGTTGATATTATTACGGATAATATCAAAGTATTCAAGAACATCATTATTCACTGATTGTATTCACTTATATTTTTATTCAAAATATTGAAATTTATCAACAAAATTAGGAAAAGATAAAGAAAGAGAGAAAACGAAAAGTAAATAAGCTAAAAAAAATTAAATACGGTAATTAACCGGAACTTTCAGAAACAAATGTGCAAATCGAATTATTTAAGGCAAAGGAAGCGACTGGCTTATAAACGAAACTACAAAATAGTTTACCGTACAATAATTAGCGATGTGTGTACTATTTTTTTTGTTAGTTTGAAGTCAGGCAATATTTAGTTTGGGTTGCTCTCTGGATCTGCGGCCCATTAACGGATTCAAAGCCAAAGTACCGAGCTTCCTAATTAGGCCAGAGCTTCCCGGGAAGCCGAGATTCATGCAGTGCAGCTGCAGAAACATGCAAAGAGATGCAAGGAATGCTAAAAATGCACAAGCAACAAACGCCGGAAGATGCAATTTCTGCGTGGGAAACAAGGGGCAACGGAGAAATGCCTTTTGTGAAAATCTCGACACGCACGGTTCTCGTGCGATTTTCGCCTTCCTATTGCGCCTTTCTAATTCCGTGCGAAACCTCCACGAAAATGTGTTCAGCCGTGTTTTACTAACAGTGAGAAGTTCAATAATAATTTATCCGGTGTGCATGTCCATCTCTTTATGAACTGCTTGAGATGTAGTTAACCAGAAGTATAGTTGATCTGTTTTTCTTTGACTCGCATCCAAAGAGCTTTTACAGCAGTGTTCGTATCTTTTCTTGTTAGTAATCCTTCTTCTCTAATAGACATTTTTAAATCCGCTTTTTCTTTGGAAAGTTATTACAAAAACTTCCCGGCTGTTACTGTCTCTAACTTCATGATATCTGTCGATATAAGTAACTAGTGACAATTCAAAATTAACGAGCAGTTGTCCCTGCTTGATCAACGCAGTGTATTTTGTTTTTCGGAGTCTCGCAACGACAACAGCCCATATCCCGTGGGCCATGTTCATTCAGAACACAAACTACCTACGTCACTCTTCGAACGGATTTATATTTGCTCGTTTCAGCCAAAAGATTCTCGTTAAATTTTTCAAACCACACCATTTTTTTTCTATTTTTTATATTTTATATTTTATTTGTTTATCAATTGTACGATTCATTCCCGTTGACATACTGCATTTCCTCAGCGCCTTTTTTTTTCAGCCTTTTTTTCCCTACTAAGAACTAGTCTTTTTTTACAATGTCTGATAGTATAGAAAAAGTTATCGAAAATCCTGATCAGATTTCACTTTTTGAGAACAACAACAATAACACTAATGAGTCCTTTGATTCAATAGTTGATTTAGCATCATATTTTGAAAACGTGCATAAACCAACAATACCGAAAGCATTACTGATCTTAAATCAACAGATAAATTTACCAAAAAAATCATTTTTGAAATTATGGAATTCAAGTAACTTGAAAGTTTGTGCTGACGGTGGCTTAAATAGATTAAAAGAATATGATGCATCTTTAATTCCAGATTTTGTAATTGGTGATTTTGATTCCGCAACTAATGAAAATTTAGAGTTTTATAAATCAAAAGGAACAAAGGCTATACTTCAGTCATCACAATATTTTACTGATTTCAATAAATCAATCTCTTTGATTAATTCATATTTCAACATACCAAGTTTATGCTCAAATTTTGATAATTTAAATACGGTTGATGGTTTAGAACTGAAAGAGGACGAGCTAAGTAAAGATTATTCCAATTTTGAAAAAATAAATATAATTGTAGTTGGTGGTGTAGGCGGTAGATTTGATCAATCAATTTCAATAATTCATCAAATTTTCAAGTATTCAATTTTAAAACCTTATTTGAATTTATTAACTTTAAATCCTGAACATTTAGAGTTTATATTCTTGCTGTCACCTGGTGAAAACTTCGTTAAGTTCCCAAGATTTTCAACGGATGATGAGTCGAAAATTTTTGGTATAAACAATGTAAAATCGAGACCGAACTTAAGAAATGTTGGTATTTTACCCCTGATTGAAAAGTCACTCGTTTCAACAATTGGCTTGAAATGGGATGTGAAAAATTGGAACACCTGTTTAAAATCAAAAGTGTCAAGTTCAAATTTACAGGTTGGTGATGAAGGTTTTATAATAAAAACTTCAAATTCAATATTTATAAACATTGAATTATAATTCTACAGACTGTTTTGTGTAAAGTAAAATTGTAAACTAAAAAACGATTAAAAAAATAAATCAATTATAAAACTAAATACAAGCTAAAATGACTCGACACTAATTACAACTCAACAAAACATTCCCTGTCCATCATTAATTTTATTTTCACTCGTTAAACTAACTTTAACATTTTTGTTGAACTCATTCTCATTATCTAAATTGGCATTTAGTCCATAAATTTCAGGTGTCCTTATTGAAGGTGAATGATCTGATCCATTTGATAATCCTGTATAAGGAGCTGATAAACTAGATGGTGATCTCCTGGGTGAAAAATTAAAATTGTCATTATTTTTATCAAATTTATGCATTTCACTATTTGATCCTTCAACAATTGTATCCATAAAATCATTTAATTCATTACCATTAGTGAATAACCCTATATCTTTGAGCTTATACATTTCTGCTGAATCATGGAAAATATCTTCAATCATATTATCCAGATCATCATAAATCAATGCGTCTAAATCATTACCAGTATTCGAAAAATTTAAGTTATTACCTTGTGGAACTGCATTATTCAAAAATTCATCCATAAATTTAGAGTCTGATTCATCATAACCACTTGTGTTATTATTAAAACTATTTAAAGCACCCATGTCATTTATACCATTCGTGCCATCTAATTTATCCATACCACCAATACTCCTATTATAAACATTCAGGGTATCATAAGAATTTAAATGATTTTTACTACCCATTGATGAAATTGTTGGCGGGTCTGTCGAAATTCCATTACTTGCTGATGCCGACGATCCATTATGATTTTGTGATACATCACTTTCAAGATCAAGAGGATACGAACACATATGGCCAATTTTTGATCCATCATTCAATCCAATATTAAATAATTTATCACTTTCATTCATGCCACTTTCAGAATCATCCATAGGAAGCAAATCATCATTATCATCTTTTGCTAAAGTTGGATGTAAGAATTCTGAGCATTTATTTCCATTTGATGCCTTGAAAAAATTAATAAATAGTTTAATAATCATCGTATTTCTCCAACAAACAAAATATTCATTCTTTAATCCATAATTCATGAAAAATAAATCCTTAACATACTGGAATACTAGAAAGCAAAATGATGTATTATTTTTCAGTGAAACATTTATATTAAACCATTTTAGAACCACAGTTGCATCGACTGTATTTGCAAAATTTTTTAGTAAATTGTCAAAAGCTAAAGAATGTTCACCCAAATCCTTAAGGAAAAGCGAACAAAGGAAAAAAAACGGTCTTAAAAATGACATTACAACACGATTAAGAATAAAAACATCGCATTTGGCTGAGAAATACTTGAGTGCCTTATATTGTCTGCCTTCACCATGTAACACTGGTGATTGCGTCATGTATTTGGTATAATCATAATTTACTTTCAAAACTGACAAAGCTAATTCAGTTGCTCTAACAACATACTGTTGAGTCTGTTTTGGTTTATTATTTTGGGTATTGGACTCATTATCATCTGTTTCAATTTCGTTAGAGTTAGTTGGACTTGTATTATCTTCATTTGAACTTTCTTCATTGTCATCATCATTTTCATCATTTAAATATAATAAATAGTAAAATCCCATTAAAATTGTCTGTGCAGTAATTCTAATTTCAAATTTTCGAACTTTTGGAATATCAAATAATTTTTCTAATTGATTAGATGAGGAACTATTTTGCAAAAATTCCCATATACTTGGAATTTTATGATCAATAAAGTGTTGTAATCTTTCGGTTATCTTCAACAGTTTCGATCTTTTTGTTGAACATTTAAAATTTTGAAATGCATCTAATCCTTCCCTAACTAATTTAACAGCCTCAAACTCCAATGCAGTGTCTTTATTAATCGCATTCTCGATAACTATTTTTTTAATTTGATCCCCTGATTGTGAAACTGATAAACCTTTCTTGAAAGAATTAAGAGTTTCCAAATCTTTATCGTTTAATGTAGATAATTTAACATCATATTCATTGTCGGATATAATCAGTGGACAGCCATACTCAAACGCATTTTGAACATCTAAAGTTAATAATTTATAGTAAATTCTTCTCCAAACTGTAATTTCTCTTTCATCTTTAAAAATATGTGGAAAATTAGATGGATCTCTGTTTGCACCTAGTGACCTACACATTTGAATTATTAAAGCCAAAGTTAAGGAATGTTCCCTATTTTCTTCATGCATTTCAGGTGAATAAACTTGATATAATCTCAAATATAATAAAACTTGAATATTTCTCAATGTAATCTTTTTGAATATACTATCATCGCCGGGCAATGCCATTAAAAGCCCTTTTGCTGATAAAACAAAACTTGAGTCTATAATATAACCACTTTTAATCATTGCAATTAGTAAATCGTTACCAATTGCTTTATTATCTTCACCATAATCTTTTATGTTAACAGCTAAATATGCGTATCTTAAAATTAATAATAATAAACTAACAACTGTTGCATTTTGTAAATGCGTTATACCAACTTTGCAGCCACCATTCTCAGTTGAAATTAAAACCAACAACAATTCTTCTCTGAAAATTTCTTCATCAACTAGAGGTAACAAGGGATAAACATATTTAAAGAAATGATCAACTAATGTATTAACCACATATAATGGAGGTAACCTTTTATTGATATCTTCAATTATATCAAGAACCAACTTAGCTTGCATATTTGACACGGCATTTGGTGGATCCATGCCGCTGAATTGCATTGATGCAGCATTATCTAAATCACAGGCACTAACTTCGGTTTTTGCGTTTGCAGTTAACCAAGATAAATGATTCTGTGAAAAATTTATAGGAAATTCAGAGGCTTTAAGTTTTTGCTTCTCTTTATAAGATTCATAAATTAAAATGTGTCTCTTTGAATAAGCTTCAAATATTTTTGATAAATGTTTATCACCGACAATAAATGTAACATATGATGTTGTACCTGAGTGTAAAATTTTATTTTCTTTAATAATCATTGAGTCAAACTTATCAGATAATGAAACCATTGGATCATTTAGCTCAAAATCATCATCATCATTATCATTTTCGTTATTTGTAAGTTCAGGCATTATATTATTATAATTCGATATATCAATATTATTCATCTGCAAAATTCTTTCTAATTTATTGATTTGAAGTTTCAATTTTATAATTTCATTATTCAGATTAACTTTAGGTAAAGTTGGAGGACTGGACTTAGAAGAAAATGCATATTTACAAAGAGCTTCCGTTTGACTTTTAACACAATTTGAACATGGCTTCTGACGATCGCATTTTAATTTTCTTTTCCTACAATGATCACAAGATGTTGGGACTCTATTTCTGGTCTTCTTCGTCACTTTATCAGTCGGAGATGTTTTATACATTTTTAGATAATGGTATTAATATTTGTGAAAAGGTTTGAGTCGGAATTTATAATTTTGCAGTGGTCACCTTAAATTTGTAAATCAAAACTGTAGTTATAAAAATGTATTATTAAATAAAATAAGGTATTGAACAGGCACCAAAAGAAAAGTTAACAGTTATTATATAGTTGATAAATAATACCAGTAAAATCTTGCACCTATCTTTTGTTTAAACAACGCCGAAGTGTAAAATGAAATTTGCAGCAAACTTTCAACTGGGTGGCAAATTCAGATTGAAAAAGATATCCCAGAAGAAGATAAACCTGCTCGCCTTTAATGTCAGAATTCTGTTTTCTACTATTAACTATTATCATCTACTATTTACTTATTATCCAGGAAATAAGGCTTAGTCTCCGAATGCATCGCGGGTTCTATTTTTTATTTTTTTGTTTTTTGTTCTAACAAATTTATTATTATAGATTATAGATAATATACGCTGCAAAAGAGAGGAAAGGTAAAAAGAAAATGAAAAAAGAAAGTAAAGAAGGTAGATTAAAAAAAAACAAAGAGGTAAGAGGGTTAAATAAAATGAACTAAGATAAAATAAACAAAAATAAAATAAAATATGATAAATAAAATAATAATAGTGGAGAAAAAGGGAATCAAAATTAAACAAAACTATTGGATTACATTGAACATGATGAAACTGACTTTTATAATAGCTCAAATTGAAGAAAGTTGATTTATTAACAAGTAAAAAAGTACTTTATTTTGCTAAATACTAAAATGATTGTAATTAATTAATTAATTAATTAATTATTTTTAACTTTAGTAACTAACTATTCTGTTCAATTTAAATCAATTGTTCTAATAATTAGTTTAATATTCTTCATCTGCAAACGTGTCTTGTGCTAACTCAAGATAATCCTTTTCTAGAGCAGCTAAATCTTCTCTTGCTTCAGCAAACTCACCTTCTTCCATACCTTCACTAACATACCAATGAACGAATGCTCTCTTTTTGTACATTAAATCGAATTTTTTATCAATTTTTTGCCATGCATCAGCAATTGCAGTTGTATTTGAAAGCATACAAACAGCTCTATTAACATCTGCCATTTGGGATTCTGGGGATTGTGTTGGTTTTTCATAACAAATTCCAATTTTGAAACCAGTTGGACACCAATCAACCATTTGAACACTTTTTTTAGACTTTGCAATTGCGACTGCATTTTGAACATCTCTATTAACAACATCACCTCTATATAACAGACATGTTGCCATATATTTACCTTGTCTTGGATCACATTTAACCATTTGATTACCTGGTTCAAAACAAGCAGCAGTAATTTCATTAACAGAATTTGCTTCATGAGTCACTCTTTCCTTTGATATAACTGGAGCATAAGAAACTAGTGGGAAATGAATTCTTGGATATGGCACTAAATTAGTTTGAAATTCGTTTAAATCAACATTTAATGATCCATCGAATCTTAATGACGCTGTAACAGATGATATAACTTGAGCAATTAGAGCATTTAAATTATTAAAACTTGGTCTCGCAATACCTAAGTTTTTGCGACAAATATCATAAATTGCCTCATTATCAACCATAAAAGTACAATCAGCATTTTCTAATGTTGTATGGGTTGTTAAAACAGTGTTATAAGGTTCGACAACACTTGCGTTAACCTTTGGTGATGGATAAACTGCAAATTCTAATTTTGCTTTCTTGGCATAATCTGCTGAAAATTGTTCTAACAGTAAAGAACCTAAACCTGAACCTGTACCACCACCCAATGAATGAGTAAACAAAAATCCCTGTAAACCATCACATTGATCTGCCATTTTTCTAACTCTATCATCAATATCGTCTAGCAATTCTCTACCAACTGTATAATGACCTCTTGCATAATTATTTGCAGCATCTTCTTTTCCATTAATCAGTTGTTCAGGATGAAATAAATTTTTATATTTACCTGTTCTAACTTCATCAATAACATTTGGTTCTAAATCAACATAAAGTGCTCTCGGAACAAACTTACCAGAACCTGTTTCACTGAAAAAGGTTGCAAAACCTTCTTCACCACCTTTTGGTTTAGTTAAACCTTCTTGTAAATAACCATCTGGTGTAATACCATGTTCCATTGAATATAATTCCCAACAACTGTTACCAATTTGACAACCAGCTTGTCCAACTATACAAAAGATAAAAAGTAAAAAGGTTCTTAATGTTAGTATTTTATTCATATAATATAAAGTAAATCGATCATGTTGAAAACATTTTGAAAAAAAAAAATGATCAAAAGCTTGACCCCTCATCATGTAACCTTAGCTGCCACAATTTAGACATACCGTTAACTGAAATGACTTCTCTCATGTTCTTTGTGTGTGCAATGCTCTAAGTGCTGGATGCTAACTGCGTTGCTTTGAAGACTAAAGACGTGTAGTTGCCTCCGTGTTTTATTCTGAAACTGTTTGTTTACTTTTTGTTGTTTATAGTTCCGATTTCAGAAATTCTGAATTTTTCATTTTTCATTTTTAAAAGACAAAATCAATATGTTGTGTTTTGCGTCGAGCGACCGCATCATGAATTTTACAGTTTACACGAAGGCAATGTTACCGTCCCACTATATAACGTTTATACAACAAGACGTATTTGAGCAATCATACACAGATGATCACTAGGGTACTCATTCTCACGGGGTTGACCCGGTCCCATCTCTTCTGGATGTGGCATTTTCAACAGTTTTTCAATAACAATTCCATTTTCTTCTTCAAAAATTCTCATTTCATCAACTTCCTTATTTTCTTCGTCGATTGACCAATCTTTAATCAGAAATATGTAATCTAAAAGCCCACGCCATGCATTTGCCCAATTCGAAAAAAACGGTTCATTTCTATCGTTATCCAGCCCTGCGTTTTTGGGATCAACAGTATGATATGCAATTGAATATAATGAAATTGCTCGTAAAGGTAATTCGTTATGTAGTTTTTCAATTTGTTCAACCAATAATACTTGTTCCTCTGTTGCCACAAAACTTTCAGGAACAGGATCTTTTGGTTGATTTTCGCCAAACTTTTCTATATTACCACCTTCTTCTTCTTCACCTGACCCACCATTCCTTAATGATGAAAATTGAAATGATGTTGAACACGAAATAACTTTTTTGCATCTATCGTCATATTGTACAGGTTTACTTGTCATTGATAAATATGGTGAATCATATGGCTGAGAATTGAAATCACCTGCAAAAAATTTCCAAACTTTATTAACTTTTGGATTTAGGATTAAAACACGTTTTTCCAATTCTTTAGATTTGGATAGAACAATATATGTTTGTCTTGTTCGTTCATATGTTCCAAATGGGTGCCAAAACAAATGTGCTGTACCAATACAAATTACTTGACACGGATTTGATCTTAAAGACAATGCAACAATTAATCCAACATTCTTAGTTATGGTTCTTGGGTCAATGTTACCAGACTTTTCATTATCAAAATCAATAAGACAAGTGTCAATTAAATTAAATAGCTTTTTTTTGTAAAAGATCGAAACTCCATGATTTTTATCATTGCCTCTATTAAACTTTGTATAGTATCCAAATTTTTCTAATTCTGGCCTCCAAAAAGTTTTATATTGAAGAAAATCAACTTCTTGCAAACAGAGAATATCACAGTCATAGTCTTTCAGTTCTTGGATTAAAACCTTCGAACGTTTTTGCCATTTTAAGATATCGCCGTTATCTGGAAATAGTTTCCTTCTGATTAATGCTTGAGCCAATAAATTATATGTCATTATTTTTAAACTCATTACAGCCTCACCATTTATTGAATACGCATGTGGAACTTCTACCAGTTCTCTTTTAATATATGAAGAACTATTATTATTATAGTTGTCAGGATCTATACCTTGTGCAATTAAGTCAGCTCTTTTTAATGCTCTCTTCTCTTCCCTTTCTTTTCTCATTTTTTCAATATACTCTGGCGTGATCAACTCTTTTGGAAGTTTACCACTCTTTCCCTTCTTTTTAGACTTTTTAGAACATTTTTTATCATCAAGTTCCTTATCATCATTATTATCTTTATCCTTAGATTGTGAAATATTTAATTTTTCAGTTTCGGTGATAAGAGAATCTTTCATTTTTTGTGCATCTTGCTCTGTCAAAGAGTTATGATTCAGTACACCCGCCATTTTATAAAGGTATCACCAAATTTGTATTATCACTTAAAGTATAATGATGATGATGATGAAAATTGAAAATAGAAGAAGTTTTAGTTTTCAAAGAAGAAAAAGAAACCCTTTCAGTATGCTAACCTGAAACTTGAAATTCGAAATTTAGATCTCATTTTGAGAATTCAATTTATAATTTACACACACATATCTCAATATGTATTTAACAAGGCCTAGTTCATACATCTAAATAAGTTTTTTTTCAACTGTTTCTTAAACAACCATTCATATTATTAGTTATAAGATATCATCAATGTTTAATTCAAACGATACCAAAGAAACTGTGCTCAATATTGCGGAGGAGATATCCGTTACAAAAACCGACATTGCAAATCTTATTCAACTCATTACAATACGTAAGAAGGAATGTGACGATATGGAAAATGAAACAAGATATTTGAAAGAATATGTATCTTCCTTCATCACCATGGGGGATGTGAAGAAATAATTTTAAAACCGAATTAATTTTTATGATAAAATGCAATGAATTTCAAATCGAATGTTCTTTGTAGAACGGGGCATTTTCTTGAAGGTTTCGTTTTTTAAATTTTTCTTGCATTACTATATTCGTTTGATTGAATTTGCCTTCATAAGAATTTTTTTATTCAATTAATCAAAGGTCTTACAATTACAAAGATGCAACGATTGATTTATGATCTGAAATTATCTAAACCTGATTCGTTTACCAACGAAGGAGGAGTTCCTGGATCTTTTGATAATCTAAAAAGAACAAGAACTTATGCTGGTGTTGCAAATGTTGACTCATCTTTCAATGGTAGTCCAACTATATTGGGAAATTCAAACACCTTGAATCAAAAACAGTCACAAATTAAACAATTTAATTTAAATTCAAAATTAATTAATAAAAATAAAAGATCTTTTACCCATGATGAAAACCTAGGTGTTAACTCAGATCATGAACTTAATGAACACACTGGCTTATTTCCAAGGAACGATAGGATTCCTCTTAAATTTAGGTTAGCTGAAATGAAATATAACTCTAAGCATATCACTACACCTGGATCACTTTTGCAACCTCACAATACTGATAATTCAATTGCTCTACAAAACATGACAGATTCTGTTAATTTAGATACTTCACCAGATTTAACTAAAAGAAATCATAAAGCTGAAGATTTTGCATTCAAAAAAGTTGAAATGCATAAACATAAGAAATTTACAAATGTTGGATCTAAAACTGATAACATCAAATTGTTAGATAACGACGCTGAATTAAAACTATCTATCATTGAAAAAAAATTTATTGGTGCAAGTCCATTTTTTCAAACTATTGAATTTGATCCACGTACAAGCAATGAAACAGGAGTTTTATTGAAAATTTTGAGTTATGAATTCGAAAACATAGATACTAATAAAGTCAAAAATGAAAAGTATATTGAAGAAGAGGACAACGAAAATTCTGAAATTCCATGGTATAGAAAATATTTGGATAGTAATACATATTTAAATTTACTTAATGAGTGTATTAATTCATTTTATCCATTATCAAAGGAAGAATATAATAAAATGTACCCGTGGGATAAATTTTATGATGCAGAATTATATTATGATTTTGATTTAACAAAAATCGATGATGGTGAATTAAATATGGAAATGATCCCGGATCAACTTAAAGATTCCATAAAAACATCTAAGACAAATCGGTCAGTCTTTCCAAGGAAAAAATATAACTATGTTCAATCAAGAGTACGTGAATGATATTGCTAGTTTAAAAGTATGCTAATGAAATTCATAAAAAGGTTTAGTTTGATATGTCGATAGAAAAATTCATTAATTTAATATCCTATACGTTGTTGTTATTTTTTATTTCCCATAAATCATTATTTTTTTTCAGTCTTTTCATTGTGTTTGAATAAATACTTGCACCAACCCAGGGTCCTAAAGTTTTAAGGTTATGAATATTATTGCAAACAAAACTGTTATTATCCTGTTTTTGCAGAAAGTCTTTCAAAGTGACAATCAACAATTCGTTGAATCCCACTAAATTTGATAATCCGCCCGTAATTATAAGTCTATTAGATAGTATCTTTTTTAAATCTATTGGTAACCTTTTTTCAGTTAATTCCACAATTAATTGAACAATTGATAATTCATAATCATCACTACTGTTTGTATCTGATGATTCGAAACATACCTTCTTGATTACATCTACTATTAATTTACTATTTATAAAATATGGACCACAAACAATTGTTTTATCGTCGCCGTTTTTTATACTTTCGATTTCTGAAATTGAATTTTCAATATTTCTAAAAGAAACTTTAGAAATATCAAAACCGTTAGACTCTAGACTTGATAAAATTGTATAATGAATCATTGCACCTGCTCTATTTGTAAATGATGATAAATTGGTTAGTACTCTATTATCAAATATCGCATTAATTGAGGTAAAAGACCAACCTATATCAATTATAATTGAAGATGTTGATCCCGAAGAAATTGAGGTCATCAAAGGAGCTGATAAAATTATAACCGATCTAAATAAAAACTTATGGATTAAAACATCTGATATAATTTTAACATAAAAATCAGGGAATGTTGAATTGTTCAATAGTATTAACTTCGAATTAATTGTTTTGATACCAGATTTTAAAAAAATTTTAGTAAATAATTTACGCAAATGAATCTTTAAATCATTTTGAAAAATTTCATACTCATCATAAACTAATAAATCTGGATGGAAAAGAGAATGGAAATTTAGAAGGTCATCAGATATAATATTTTGTAACTTTAAATCAACCTCAGACAATTCGATATTTTGATCTGCATCAATCGGATTCGAATGATCAACTATATTATTTGCTTCTTCTTGATGTATATTGAAATTCTGTTTTTCAGCAAAACTATAGACGTTAAACACTCCGATGGGTTTAGAAGATCCTTCAAGTCCACATTCTATACTCCTTGACCCTAGTCTAAGAATAACATTTGGATACTTGGCAAAATCCATTGCGTGTAGAAAAATCAAACAGTGATATAATTAACAGTATTGAATATGCCATGACACAATCAGACCTTGAAACCATGTTCATCCACCGATGGCACTGGGATTAGGACGGGTTTCGGAAGATTGGCCGGAAATTGAAACTTTTAACTTTGCGCACTTCTGCCGGAAATTTTGTGGTCACGGACGCTTCCCATGAAATAAAGAAGGCTCGTCGTTTTCAGCTCTTAAGGCTCATCATCTCTTTGTTCTTTATGACTTTACTATTTTCCTTCCATTTTTCACCACTTTGTCTTTAATATACATAATGTCAAGACCAGAAGAATTAGACGGAATGTCTGCCGTTGGAAATATCATTTTAGTAGATCAGTTGCAAGATTTAGGTATCAACGCTGGTGATATACTGAAACTTAAAGCTGCTGGTATTTATTCAGTTTCTGTGTGTAGTACTACCAACTAATATTTTTTTAACATAATGTATCAAATACTAACATATTTCTTTCTTATAAAGACAGTCATGTCAACTACAAAAAAAAACTTGGCTAAAATTAAAGGTCTAAGTGAAGTTAAAGTTGAAAAAATCAAAGAAGCTTCAAATAAGCTTGTGAATTGTGGATTTGTATCTGCATTGGTTCAGTGTGATGTACGTAAGAGAGTTATTAGAATTTCAACTGGTTGTAAATCTTTTGACCAAATTTTAAATGGTGGTATAAGCACAATGTCAACGACTGAGGTTTTCGGTGAATTTCGTACAGGTAAAACACAATTATCTCATACTTTATGTGTTACAGCCCAATTACCAAACGAACAAGGAGGGGCAGAAGGTAAAGTTGCATATATTGATACTGAAGGTACTTTCAGGCCTGAAAGAATTGTGGAAATTGCTGAAAGGTATAGTATGAACCCAAATCAATGTTTAGAAAATATTTCTTATGTGAGAGCCTTAAATAGTGAACATCAACATGAATTAGTGGAACAATTAGGAATGCATTTAAGTCAAGGTGGTTATAGATTGATTATTGTCGACTCAATTATTTCATTATTTAGAGTTGATTATACCGGTAGAGGTGAGTTAGGTGAACGTCAGCAAAAGCTCAATCAACATTTATCAAAGCTTGGAAGATTGGCTGAAGAATTTAATTGTGCAGTTTTCTTAACAAACCAAGTTCAATCCGATCCAGGTGCAAGCGCATTATTTGCTAGTGTTGATGGTCGTAAGCCTGTTGGTGGTCATATTTTAGCCCATGCATCCCAAACCCGTATTTTACTTCGTAAGGGACGTGGCGATGAAAGAATTGCTAAAATTCAAGACAGCCCAGAATGTCCAGAAGGTGAATGTACTTATGTTCTTGGTCCTGGCGGTATCATGGATGTGAGTGAATAGTGATGGCGCTATAATTAAAAGTCATTCCAATCTTTACTATAATTATTTTTTTCTCTTTTCTATCGGTCTATTTCTTGTTTTTGTATAACAATCAAGTATTAATATATATCAATGGGTGCACTCTTATCATTACCTTTAGCACCGATAAGTATTATTGGGTCCTGGATATCATCATGTTTAGGAGTTTCGATATGTTCATGTTGTATGAATAAACATGTTAATCCTTTAATGAATACTTTCAAATCATCTGTCGCAACGAGAATAACATATGCTTTCATATTTATGCTTAATAGTATATTATCATGGGTTGCGATGTCGAACTCGTTAACTAAATTAGTTGAAAAATTAACATGGGGATTATTTAAATTTGGGAATACATTTTGTAAAGATGAAACTAGTTGTATTGGATTTACAAGTGTTCAAAGAATCAACTTTTCATTAGCAATTTTACATTTAATACTAGCAAGTTCATTGGTTGGTGTTAAATCAACTAAAAATCCAAGAGCTGTTATTCAAAATGGATATTGGATGACAAAGATTTTTGTTTTGATAATATTTATTATAATTAGTTATCTAATACCTGATAAATTTTTTGTTGTATGGGGTAACTATTTTTCAATTTTTTTTAGTACATTATTCATTGGGATTGGATTAATATTATTAGTTGATTTTGCTCATGAATGGGCAGAAACTTGTATTGAGAAGATTGAAGAAGGTGAAATCTATTTAGATGATGATGACAACTCTATTGGTTTATGTAATTTTCAAGGTGCTAATTTTTGGAAAAAGCTCTTGATTGGTGGTACTTTAATAATGTATTCAGGTGTTATTATAATGACGATCATAATGTTCATCTATTTTGCACAGGAGGGGTGTACAATGAATAAAACAGTTATTGCAACTAATTTGATATTAACAATTTTGATCACAGCTTTATCAATAACCCCAGTTGTTCAAGAATGTAATTCAAACGCTGGAATAGCACAATCATCAATGTGTTGTATTTACAATACGTATTTAGTATTTAGTGCATGTTTAAGTGAACCTGACGATAAACTATGCAATCCGTTAATTAGATCTTCAGGTACGAGAACAATTACCATTATCATTGGTGCAGTGTTCACTTTTGGTGCAGTTGCTTACACGACTACAAGAGCAGCTGCAAATTCAGCATTTAACCATCAAGTTGAAGTTAATGATACTCAACAGCATCATATAATGGAGAATTTAATTGCAACTGAAGAACCAAATTTTAAACGTGATATGAGGTATCAAGCATTAAAACAAGCAGTTAACGAAGGCTCATTACCAGAAAGTGCACTTTCGGATCCTTCTTATTACGATGATTTAAGTGATGGTGAAAATGAAGGTGATAGTGATCCAGGAGAGGAAAAAAATTACACAAAATATAGTTATGTTTTATTTCATCTTATATTTTTTCTTGCAACGCAATATATTGCTGCACTTTTGACAATCAATGTTGGTGTTTCTGATAGTGATGATGGCATGTTTGTTCCTGTTGGTAGAACTTATTTCAATACCTGGTTGAAAATTGTTTCTTCATGGGTTTGTTATACTCTATACGGATGGACATTGTTGGCACCAGCCGTATTTCCAGACCGATTCAACTGATATTTTTATAGTTTAATAGATACGATCTTATATTGTTAAATTTATGTTTTGAATTGAATTTGTATTTTTATTTTTCAAAGGATGTGTTATGTTACTATGATTGCAAGGTTTTGGGGATCTATCATGGGAATCAAAATCACTAACTCTATATTCATTCAATCGAAAAATTTTTACTTCTTTTTTTTTTACGTTTTCCCCAAAAACCTTAGTGATGATTTGAATGTTAATAATTAAAATGTACTTAATATACTAAACAATACTCCACAATTGGATTTAACAAATCTTTAATAATAAAAAAATAAATAATGGATAATAGAGTAAATTTGAGTTCTAAAAATTTAAATTACATTTCATTTTTTTTTCAGCGAATTTTTTTTTCTTCAACTTACAAAACGGTTGTTTCCATTTGTTATGATCCATCTCTGATGAGGGTCTTTTTTTCTTGATTTTGCAAAACAACATCTAAAACTCACTTATAAAACTCAATGACCGATACAACACAACCTAAGAAGGAAAATGGAGAGGATATGTTTCCTGGGCTTGCCAGCTATCGTCAACTTAGAACACATTTCCCATCTGCACGTGTGAAAAAGTTACTGCAAAGCGATGAAGATATTGGTAAAGTTGCACAGGCCACACCACTGCTGGTTGGTCGTGCAGTTGAATTGTTCATGTCTGCACTTGTTGAAAAGACAGTAGAAGAGGCTAGTCAGGGACACAGCAAAAAAATCACTGTTGCCATGTTAAAGAAGGTGATTGAAGACAACGAAGAATTTGACTTTGTGCTCGATGTGTGTGACAAATATAGTGACAGCAAGGATAGAAGCAAGGAGAACGAAAAGGACAAAGAACCTACATGATTTAAATAGAGGAAGTCGACTGAATAATCCAACTGATGAAGTCATCTTGTTGTAATCGAATAAACGAAAACATGAAACGAAAAACATGATCAAATACCAAAACGTTTCGCACGTCCCAAGTCTGTCAACATAGCTAGCAATCTGTACAATTATTTTATCTTTACTGATTATCTACGAGGTTTTTTTTTCCTGTGTAGACTGTATATTACTACAATTATTAACCATACAAAACCATGTCTGAACAAGTCTACTACGCTGGTGTTGATGTTGGTACTGGTTCTGCCAGAGCAGTCATTGTGGATGAAAAGGGTAACATTTTAGGTCTTTCCGAAAGGCCAATCACTAGACATGAACTAAAAGAATATCATATTACACAATCATCAACTGAAATTTGGGATGCAATTTGTTACTGTGTTAAATCTGCTGTTTCACAGTCTGGTGTTGATAACTCCAAAATTTTAGGTATTGGATTTGATGCAACTTGTTCATTGGTTGTAATTAACAAAGACACCAATGAATCAATGCCTGTTGGTCCTGATTTTAATGATTCTTATGAAAATATTATTCTTTGGATGGATCATCGTGCAGCTATTGAAACCGATGAAATTAATGAAAGTCATGATGAATGTTTAAAATATGTTGGTGGCAAAATGTCAATTGAAATGGAGTTACCAAAAATCAAGTGGTTGAAAAACAACATGCCAAATAAAATGTTTAATGATTGTAAATTTTATGATTTGGCTGATTATTTAACAATGAAGGCAACGGGCAAAGAAACAAGATCTTTTTGTTCTGTTGTTTGTAAGCAAGGGTATATTCCTAATGGTATTACAAATAGAAATGGGTGGTCCAAGGAATTTTTAAACAGAATCAATTTAAATGAATTATGTGAAAATGATTTTGAGAAACTGGGTGGTTTAGATGGTGTTAATGGTACTTATTTAACAGCTGGTGAAACAATTGGTCCTCTAAACCATGCTTCTGCTCAGTCTTTAGGTTTGACACCTAATTGTTTTGTCGGCTCGGGTGTTATTGATGCATATTCAGGTTGGATTGGTACAGTTGCTGCGCCTACCAATTTACCTATTGATGAATTAATCATTCAAGACAAGACCAAAAAAGGTTTGAGTAAAGGTATAGGTAGATTAGCAGCAGTGGCTGGTACTTCAACATGTCATATTTGTATTGAAGAATCTGAGATCTTGGTTTCTGGAGTTTGGGGTCCATATAGGGATGTCCTGGGTAAAAACTATTGGTCTGCAGAAGGTGGACAATCGATGACAGGCGCATTATTAGCACATGTTTTGTCAACTCATCCATCATATGCAGAATTAGGAGTTTTATCAGAAACTTCAAATTTATCAAAATTTGAATACTTGAATTCAAGGTTAGAAAATTTAAGAGTTATCAGAAAGGAAAGATCTGTTGTTTCACTTGCTAAAAATTTGTTTTTTTATGGTGATTTTCATGGTAACAGGTCACCAATTGCTGATCCACATATGAGAGCTTCAATTATTGGACAATCAATGGATGCCTCTTTAGATTCATTAGCAATTCAATATTTAGCTGCCTGCGAATTTATCGGTCAACAAACTAGACAAATTGTTGAACAAATGGAAAAAAGTGGACACAATATTAAAGCAATTTTTATGTCTGGTGGTCAATGCAGAAATGGTTTATTAATGAGACTTTTGTCAGATTGTACAGGACTACCGATCGTTATTCCAAGATATATTGATGCATCTGTTGTTTTTGGTACAGCAATGCTTGGGGCAGTTGCTGCAGAAGATGCAGTTAAATCACTAAAGTTAAAAAATGGCGATATATCAATTAAATTACCACAATTTAAAAATTTGAAGATGGCGGATACTGAAACACCACCGTCTCCATATACGGCACCGACAGCTACAACTTCTGTTACATCAATTAGTGCAATGAATAGTAGAGATAGATTCCCATTCCCATTAACCCAACTGAGCAATACCACCAAAACTGAACCTAAATTTGAATCCGAATCTGATGAGGAAGATGGTATCACATTCAACTCAAAATCAAACGCACAAGTTATAGCCACAGAAAATTTCCGTGCCTCATCACCTGTAAGTTTTCTTTCACCAAAACAAAATGAAGAATCAGCTGCTGATAAATTATGGAGGGTCATGTGTAAACTTTCAAGTACAGGTAATGTTATTTTTCCATCTGACAGTAGTCATCCAGACAGAAAGTTATTGAAGACCAAGTACAAGATATTCCAAGACCAGATCGTCACACAGCAAAAATATAGGGCTATGGTTGCAGAAACTGAAGCTGCTATTGAAAGTTATTTATCCCTTTAATTGTATAATCAATGAACTAATTTCTAATCTACTTATAGGTTTTTTTTATTTACTTAATGACAATCCTCATACTGCAAGACAGTCGATTAAAGCGTAGTTCCTAACAAACATTTTTTGCCGAACATGGACAAAAATAAATAATGTGCGAGTTAGGTATGAGTGCAAATTTCAACTCGCTTCGGAGTTGGCAGGGTATTTCTAAATTAAAAATTATACGTAATATATTTTTAATGCAAGCCCACTCATATGATGAGGGAGTTGCCATAAGTTGTTCATCAAAAAGTAGTTTTTTCCGTTTTTTTTGGTTTGATTGTTGATTGCTCTTCTAGAAACAGTATTTTACGTATAATCTATGACATTGTCAGCACACATTGATCCAGATACCATTGAAGACAGAATCTTTCAAGATTCTGCAAGTAAATCTTTACTTATTACCAAGTATTCCAATAAATTTACAAAGAAAGAAGCTGCATGCAAGGATGCAAATTCTGACTCAAGTTTGCCACAATCCGAAACAATTGTTGCTAGATTCCGTGGTATTTCAAATAAATTTAAAATTCCTGAAGATGGTATTCCCCCACAATTAGCTTATGAAATGGTTCACGATGATCTGGCATTAGATGGTTCAACGGAACTTAATTTAGCTTCATTTGTTAACGTTCACACGGAAAATGAGTCACTGAAATTGATTACTGAAAACTTGACCAAAAATCTAGCTGATTGTGATGAATATCCTGCATTGATTGATTTACAAGAACGTTGTATTTCAATTATTTCAAATTTATGGAATGCACCATTAGAAGCTTATGATACAAATGTCAAAACCCCTAATCAAAATGATACTTTTAGTAAATGGAAAAGTAGAGCTATTGGTACTCCATGTACTGGTTCGTCCGAAGCAATCATGCTTGGTGGTTTAGCAATGAAGAAAAATTGGCAAGCAAAAAGAAAGGAAAAAGGTTTACCTTATGACAAACCAAATATTCTTATGGCTTCCTGTTGTCAAGTTGCATTAGAAAAATTTGCAAGATATTTTGATGTTGAAAATAGATTAATTGGTGTCTCTGATAAAGATTTTTTAATTAATATCGAAAAAATCAAGGAGAATTTGGACGAAAATACGATTGGTATTTATGTTATTGTTGGCTCGACCTTCACTGGTGGTTTTGAAAATGTTGAAAGAATTTCACAATTATTAGACGAATTTGAAAAGGACACAGGAATTTGGATTCCTATTCATGTTGATGGTGCTTCAGGCGGATTTATTGCACCAATTATTTATCCAACTTTAAAATGGGATTTTAGGATTCCAAGAGTTATGTCAATTAGTGCATCTGGTCATAAGTTTGGTTTGACTACAGCAGGTCTTGGTTGGGTTATTTTTAGAAACGAAACTTGGCTACCAAAAGAATTGAGATTCCAATTACAATATCTTGGTGGGTTGGAAGAATCTTTCAGTTTAAATTTTTCAAGACCTGGTTATCAAGTTGTTCATCAATATTTTAATTTCATTAGATTTGGTAAGAAAGGTTACTATGAAATTTTCGACAACTGCTTAATTAATGCAAGATTATTATCATTATTTTTGGAAGAGACTAATTATTTTACATGTATTTCAAATTTGCATTTACCAAGTGGTATTTCAACTAGAAATAGACCTAATAATATATCTTCTACTTTATCTCATTCAATGATTGATCAACATGAGAAGTTTAATCCTGCATTACCAGTTGTTTCATTTCAATTGACTAAAGAATTTATTAATGAGTTCCCAGAAATCCCTCAATCTTTGATTTCAACAATGTTAAGGAATAAAAAGTGGATTATTCCGAATTATCAATTACCAAGGATCAACGTACCAAAAATTGATGAAAATGGTGAAGAGATTGATAATGATAGTTTACTGAATGAAGCTAATGGCGAGAATAATGAAATTTTAAGGGTTGTGGTTAAATTTAACCTTACTGCTCAACTATTGGATAAACTAATGCATGATATTGTTGAAACTGTTGAAATGTTGATCAAATCTGTTGAATTGGTTAGGGCAAACGTTGAAGATTTAAAGACAAATGGAAAAATTGTTAATAACGATTTAGTTTATAATATGTTATTAAGTATTTCTAACGGTGGTGATGAAAGGTTAATTAAATTTAAAGATGAAAAAAAAATTGATGAAAAACCAAAGGTTGTCTGTTAATTAATTTGTTTTGTTTATAATTTACACATAAAAAGGTAATGAAATAATTTATTTTACGTGATTTTATTAACTTTTGATTTGGCCAGATCTAATTTATTTGTACTTTGATCCACCTGTTTATCTAGACCTTCAAGTATTTCATTTTGAATCGTTAATTCTTCATTCACAGCAACCCCGAGTTGCTTTTGTCTTAGAATTGTATCATGTAAAATATTTAAATCTTTATTCTGTGATTTCATCTGCTGTTGTTGCATTTGTAATAATCCTGTATTGTTGTGCTTTGTAGTCTCTGCTGTCTCCTTTGCCTTACCAAAAGTACGGCGTCCATTACCAGATCTTGTATTAAACAGATCATTTGATTGCTTGAAATCATCAACTTTTAATTCTTCTTTAAAATTCATTTGCTTTAGCATTGTGTTGAGATCAGCTAATTCAGTAGCAATTGAATTTAATAATTCTCTACGTCTTCGTATCTCACCGGATCCTAATTCATTCGTATTTGTCAAATATTGGTTCAATAAATCAATTATGTTTTGGCACTTTTTCAAATTCTTTCTAATATCAACAGTATTTCCTGAGTTAAACATTTTTGTTCTTGAATCTTGAATTAATGATTTAACTACTTTAAAAATATCCATCCATTGTTGTGCAGAATCAATCTTGTTTATGCTCGTACTGTTAATTATATCTGTATTTAATTTTAAACTTGCCTCTGGCGATTCATGCAGCATATTCATTTCGTACATTATGGATCTTGGAATATTCAAAAAAGCTAAAACATTATCCATTATCCTTAATTTTTCATTCTTTAAAACAACTAGCAGAAAATTGGTCAATCCAATTTTTCTTTCATTAACAATTGTATCATTACCTTTATAAAAACGTGTATATTTGGAAGGGAGTTCAGGAATATAAATATTTTGATTATCAAGTATTTGTTTCCTTAAGTCAATAAAATCACTAAACCGCTTACTTATTCGATATCTTTCAGTTCTGAACTTACTAAAAACTAAATCAATTTCCAGATTATATAAATCATAACTTCCCACTGATGTTGTTGACGGTATGTACACTTCTACTTGTTGCATTTTGATAATATATATAAATAGTTTGCAATTTGCCGTAAGGGATCGTCTATCAAGGTTGGGAATCTGCAAATGCAAAGTGCAAAATGCAAAATTCATATCATCTTGAACTCGCTCAAGTTTTCCACTTCACCATGAAAGTATATGGTACATATATGGTATATGGTCACACCTTTTTTCTTTCATCCATATAAATAAATCTTGATCAATAATCAATAGAATAAATTTACAACATGAGTACTCCATATATCAGTACTGCCATTGTTGGATTAGCACATTTAAGTGACATTCTTGGTGTTTGCGTTTGCGATAAATTTACAATTACATGCTCATCCGATGGGTATTTGAAACTATGGAAAAACAATTCATCAGAAAAGGAAATACATAGTCAAGTACTAGTTGACAAACTTGGGCTACATCATGTTTCGATTTTAGAGACTATCGTTAATGCAAATAAAATTTTACTTATCTCAACAGTTTCATTTTCAGGTAAGATTTATATGTTTAAATTTGAATCAGATAATGATCAATTAATCAACTTAAACTTTAATCCTTTGGATTATGGATTAAGTAAAAAATCCGCATTTTGGAGTCCAATATTTGATTTGAAGGCGGAATTAATTATTTTTGCATGTACTACCGTTACTGGAAGGACAAATATTTTTGATATTTCAATTGAGAATAATGAGGTTGATTTCAAGTTTAGAGGTGAATTATATGCAAATGATGATTCATTTGCAACATGCATTTGTACAGATATTGAAAATAACAAAGTTGTTGTTGGTCATCAAAATGGTAATGCATACTTATATGATTTTAATCAATTAATTTTATCTTACAATTTTGAATCGTATGGTTTGAAAAATTCAAAGTCTTTAAACATAATTAGATCTGTTGCTTTTTCTCCAAATAATAGTGAATTTTTAGCAATTGCCAATGACTCTGGGCCTTTTGGTACAATTTCATTATATGATGTTAAATATGGTGAATATTTAGGATCGTTCACAATTTCAACACATTCAAATAATGTTGGAGTTGGAAATTTTGCACATTCAAAATGGTGTCTTTCAATTTCGTTCAACAAAGAAGGTGATAAACTAGTTTCGTGTGGCTTGGATAATTTAATAAGAGTATGGGACGTTGAATCAAGAACTTGTCTTAATTCAATTAAATTAAATTCAACAGACTTAGATGATGCAGATGTCTCCAAATTGAATGATTTAGATGCAGCTGCATGCACTTGTGTTAAGTTTGTCAATCAAGGTATATTCAAAGAAGATGGGCAGAATTCCGGTATAGTGGTTGTTGGATTTGATAGATCAATTAGATGGTTCAGAGAGGCTGGTGGTATCTAGATTAAGTTTATAAAAAGTTTTATACGGTTAATGAAACAGGTGATTGATTATATAACTCAGGCCATTCATTTTTTAATTGAGTAAATAACTCGGAATATAAACTGCTTTCACGATTCATTGTAATATCTGGATGTGTACCTAATGTAAGTATTAAGGTATTATTGCCTGCCATTATAGTTGTATATAGAGTATTAGTTAATTGTGCAGATATTAAAAAGCCAAATGCAGAATATAAGTAAATCAATGAGTTGTTGTTGTTAAATTCCGGATTTTCAACAGACAAATATAACCAACAAAGTATGCCCGTTAGAATACAGGTTAGTAGTGAATACATTTTTAGACATGTATTGATAATACAATCATTAACAATGACAGACCAACCATAATTTTTGAAGACTTCAATAACTTTATGGGATGAATCAATAAATGAATTACCATAAAGCCCAACGTATGAAAAAACATATGCGTTAAAATAATTTGTTAATGCCATAATCAATGTTAAAATAAACGAAATTATTTGTAATATAAAATGAAATATTGAACCCCTATCTGTGAAAAAATTATTCATAAAATCAACTAAGTCAATTGAAAATTCCAAAACTGAAACCATTAAAGAGCCTAAGCATATGGAACCAAATTTATAAGTTAAAGATGACTTCAAGTTTTGTAATGAATTATCAAAGGTAATAGTTTTTTCATAATACCAAGAAGCATAAATTCCAGATAGTGAAACTAAAACTATATTTCTGATAACTTCAATTGAATAAACCCCTAGAAACACGGAAAATATTGCAGCAACAATATTAAAGTGATCATAGTTTCTCCAGTTTTGATAAATATTAAATAATAAGATAATATATGAATAAGAAAAAATCAAAGAAATAAATGAACCAAATAAAGGAATCAAAACAATCAGTGGATATTTTGAAAGAATGGAGATTAAAATTTGTAATAGAATTGAAGACCTTTTCAATTTTGGAATTATTGATTTCAATGCCAATAAATTAAATAATGAAAAAAGCATCAGTATCATACCATTATGAATGGACTTATATATATAACTTGCAATTGAAAGCCCTGCAAACATTAATGAATTGAGAACAAATGCACCTTTAATCAAAACAGTGTAGTTATCAAAGAATTTGATAAATAATGACCCAATTGCAATGGTTGTGGTTACAGACAACATAGAAGATAACATAATTGGATAAATCACTATTGTATTAGCATCATCGTTGGTATCAGTATTCCAGCATAGTTTCAACCAAAAATAAATATATGATGTCAAACATCCTATATAAAAAAATGTAAATGTTACATCATTATACGATTGCAATTAATTTCTGAATTGAGAGTCATCAAAGAGCTCTAAACCGTTTCTTTTAGTATCAATTGGCTTTGCGTTATCCATTTATATAGAAATAATTGGAAAGCCCAAAAAAAATATGTAACAGAAAAACAGAAAAACAGAAAAACAGAAAAAAACTAAGTCCGGAAATTATGACAGAGGCAAAAAAAGGCTGGGTTTTACAAATCAAACAAAAATACTTTGATACTATTGATATTAAGAATTAAACAGAACTAAATAAAACAGTTAGATACATAACGATATAAATTTAAAATAAGTGAGAGGATTGCAACAGAATTATTCCTTGGAGACAATCCAACAAGCATGTAAAATACCTGGGATCCAAGCTAAAATACAACAAATAATGTTGATAACCAAATCCATACCAACACCTCTGGTCATGAGGACTGCAAGTGGAGGAAAGATAATTGCGATAATGTAACTGATAATCTTGGAAGAATCCATTGTGAGATGCTGAAGGGGATACTTTGTAAACTAACAAACAGAAAGAAGAGACAAAACAACAACTCAGATACTCTCTCACTTAAAAGTAGCAATCTTCAATCCTCACCACTTCCGCACCCGCACCTGCAAGGCCCAAACGCAAATCCCAAATCCCAAATGCCCAATGCGGTAAAAACTTTTTCACAATCCAATACTGCTTCCGGTTTCGTGCCTTTTGGGACCCAATGGATACACCACTAGTGTTGAAATAAACAACCCCACAGTGATTCCAATGGCGATTTCGATCATGGATATTCCAAACGTGAGTGTCCCCATGTTTGTGGTGTTTGTGGTCGTCGAGTTACCGTTGTTTTGTAGTTGGACGAGACCCGCCGAAAGAACATTCCGAGCTGCAAATCCACCCGGAACAAGATCGAAAATACCACAAATCATACTGGAAAACTTTGTGGAGCAATAGCCAATCTTTTTGTAATTTTTCCACCACCTATCATAAATATTACTTAATAATCCAACAGTGAAAGCTCCTATTGCTGAATTAAGTTGCGTAAGTCCAAAATGTAGTGACGAAAAATAAACAACAGCATATCCGCAGCATGCAATTGTAATCATAATTGATAACTGATGGTATCTTGCTTGACATGCTAATGATAGAGCAATATTAAAGAATGGTACGAATAATAATTTCCAAATATTATCAATTTGTCCAATGTTAGAACAAGAGGTTTTAGCATAAGCATTTTTATCAATCCATCCATACAATGCAGAACCCAGTGTTAACCCAAATCCCAAAAACAACGAATAGATAATGGCATAAAACATACCAACAACTCCTGACACAATAGATTTACTTTGAATTTCTAAAGCACCTCTTAAAATCATATAGCCCGGTAAAATCATACATAGCCCACTTAAAACAACTGCACTGAAACAAAAATATTTACCGTTGTCAATTGATCCAATAGCCCTACTAATAAAACTTATTAAAATTGCTGACCCGACTTCAAAAACTGATGAATAAATTGCATTTTTTGGTGCAATAACACATTGCAAAAAGCCTAATGCACTACCCAAAATAAACGAGGGGATCATATCTAGCCATGCGCCATTGAAAAATACTAAACTAAACATACTTGATAGTCCGTAAAATAAAACAATCCAATAAGTATTCAAGAAGTTTCTGCTTTTAAATAATTCATCTAGCTCAATAGATGCTTTATCAACTCCAACTCTATCAAATACAACACTTTCATATATATCATGAGCTAAATCGAGTTTAGAAATATTAAGACCTTGTCCAACTCTAACTAACTTCAATTCACTTGTCCTTGTAACTGGATCGGAAAAATTAGCCAACATCATGCCAGGCAAATAAATAAATGTTGCATCAACTTCTAAAACTTTTGCTGTTAATGTCATATATTCTTCTAGTCTATGATTTGGTGCACCAAACAACATGAATGCTTTACACAACGTTAATAAGAACTCTTGACGTTGAAGTAAATCAACGATATGAACTGTAATTCTAGCTGCCTTATCCCTCTTCGATTTCTTTTTAATCTTTTTAATGATTTTGTCATTCTTAGCTTCTTTCGGTAAGGTAAAATTCGGTAATTTTATAGAATTCATGTCCGAATTAGTATTGTTGTTGCTATTGATATTCTCATTATCACTAATATTACTGTTACTCTTTCGTTTGAGTGGGTCTCTTGAACTTTCCCTGCTATTGAAAAAGTTATTGTTTCTAATTTTTTTAACGCTATCAGCCATTTTTTGATGAATATTATAGGATGATCCTTCATGTTGATTTTGATTATTAGTATCATTATCATCCGAGTCGCTGAAAATATCATCATCTGAGAAATCTGGAATCTGGTTATATAATTTCATCAAATTTGATGTCAGTCCATTTTTCATTGAAGATTCATCATCTACTAAACTACTGTGCTTATTTGTTAAGTTAGCATTATCATTAATTTCATTTAAAATTATATCAAATTCAGAATTGTGATGTGTTTTGTATGGTGACCTTCCATGAACTAAATTATTTGCAAGTGTTAATATTTTGTTAGATGGTACTTTAGGTTTCATTAAATTATGTTCAAGATCATCCGGTCTTTGATTAAAATCACTCAAATCATATTCTTCTTCTGGATATATGCTTTTTGAAGTCTGAACATCTTTATTATTTTGTGCTAGTACATGGCCTAGTGATAACTTTTGTGGTAATTTATTAATCCACTTTAGAATCGTACTTGGTTGTGATTCATTTTGGGTATTATCTATATTGTTTAACGCATTAATAAGTAAATTAGAATCCGTATTGTTTATATTTCTGGAAAATACTTCAGCTGATGAGTTGGATTGATTTTCAAAATCATAACCTTGAGATTGTGATTTTGATTTTGTTCTCCAATTTTGATCAATTGATGAAATTGTATTTGTATTACAAAAGTATTCATTGTTTGATTGTTTTTTGTTGGCATTTGATTCACTGTCATCATTTGATTCAACATCACTTTCCGTTGAATAGTCTGTGCTTGAATTATCTAATCCTATATTTGACTTCTTATTACCACCAATATTAAATTTTACTCTTCCATGTTTGCTTCTATTTATAGTATTATCATTATGTTCATTCACCTTTTCTTTATCTTTGAGTTTTTTCAAAACGTTCGACTTTAATTCTGTATCTTTTTTAAATTGTTGACAAAAGTCTTCATAGATCTCCTTTGCAACTTCTTTTTTGTTGGGAGGTAATGGTATTAAATCTAAATCACTTGAGTCGACAACAAAATTGGTAGCATTATTAGTCATGTGCTCCTTACTGAATTGCGGTAACATTGGGCTCATTTGAATATCTAATTCATCATCTTCCATGATTGTTGCAGGATCTCGTGTATTAGAATTACTAAATGGATTATTCAAAGCATAATTGGTAGCTAACTTTGAATCAATACTAAACGGTGATGGGTCTCTTGATCGTGATCTTGATCTTTCTCTTGATTTAGATCGGGCCAAAGCTTTTGGTGGTGGCGATAAAGATCGTATTTTACTATGTTTTCTCCCCCTTTCTAAAAATGGATCCATGCTTTTTTGCAATGTGTAATTTCCCAATAACACTTCTTATCTGGTCGAAACAGCAAAACCGGTTATGCTGCGGTGAAGTTCAGTTATCTTTACAATTGTAAACGCGTTTCCGTCGTCACCCTTACACCGCACTCTAATAAAAATTTTGCATAGAAACATGTTTTTGTTATTGCTGCTTTGTTAGTTGCTTTTCCATAATAAGTACTTTGAAGAAATTGAAGCATACGGACCATTAAACATGGTGACGACTGACATTTTCGTAGATGCAGCTATGAAACCATATAAGTTTTATCTGTGCCCTCCATTAAACCAAAGTTCGAGATTAATTCAAATGATTGAAGAAAATGGTGGAGAAGTTGTAACTGATTATACACAAACATGTATTATTATATCAAGTAAGGAAAATCCAGTACCTGACAATCTAAAGGGAGCTCATATTTATTCATATGAATTTATTCAAGATTCTGCAAATCGTGGATCACAACAACAATTTCCAAATTATTTAATGCACGTTCCACAAACTTCAAATGAATCCATACCTCATCAATTCAATGATAAAGATTTAGATGTTAACTTAGATGATGTCGATGTTGATGTTGACGCAGATGAAGTTGCAAACTTTGATTTTGAAAGGCTTAGAAAGGATATCATCTCTGGTAATCATATTAATGATGATGGTGATGATTTAAATGATGATTTGGATGATGAAATTGATAATGCCGATATAAGTGATATTGGTGATGATATTGATGTTGATGAATACGCAAAACATATTGCTCAAGGTCATATGAATGCCCAATTAGATTCAAATTTAAGTAACGTTTTCGGTAATGTTAATCAGACCGATATTGATAACCTTAATACTATTAATATGGGACATAATAATAATAATAGCAATAATAGCAATAACGCTAATAATGGTAATAATGATAATAATAATGATAATAATAACTTAATTTCATTTGATTCGATAAATGTACGATATTTTAATACGGAAGAGGATAACATGTTAAAGGAAGAACTTAGAAAACGTCACTATATGGGTATTAAAGGACACGGAGTATATGAAATTATTGCACAAACTCCTTTTTTTAGGGCAAGACAAAGAACACCAACTTCCTTAAGAGAAAGAATGAGAACTTTAAAATACAATATTGGTTATGTTTATAAACTTGATAAAACAAATAAATTGCTAAAAGATAAAAATGGTAATTACATTAAGACAACTAATATTAAATCAAAACTGACCCCATATATTGCTGCAGATGATTTAATCTTTTGTAAAACAATTTATTACAAGCTAGATATTGAAACTGATGATAAAGGTTTTGAGACTGTTGTTTTTCCAACCAATTTTTATGATAAATTTGCCAACGTTTATGACTCTCACACTGCTGAATCTTGGAGACAGAGATGTAAAAACTATATCCTAGTATTTGGTGTTGCAAATTATCTCAAATATTATATTATGCAAGTCAAACAAAACAAGGTCCCATTGCCAGCAAATCAAGCAAATAAAGAATGGTTAAATGCACGTAAACATATAAGAAAAAGTGATTGTCCGAAATTATATTTTCCTAATGTACCACAAGATAATAGTTTTATTGATGATAATTTAGAGTATACAATTATTAAAGGTTACGATAAACCATTTGATTACGAAAATCCATTCAGAAGTATTAAAAGGCTCAAGTTAATTTCTGCACATGGAGAATACAAAAACGAAAGTAATAATGGTGACACTAACTCTAATACCATTGCCAATGATAATATTGATGATGAGAATATTGAACATGATTTAACAACAGAAAACATTAATTCATTAGATGTTTCAAATTCGCTCATAAATGATCCCGAAACTATGAAATTAAATGAACAAATTGAACGAGTAGTTGGACGAGACACAACTAATTACTACGGCAATTTTGATAATATTAATGATGTTACGCATAGTTTAAATGTAATCAACGATGAAACATTAAAGAATATTGAAAATATCAATGCTACGCCTAAGATAACTGAAAATGAAATTCAAATAGAAAATAGTCAACTTCCTTTAATGAATGAATCAATTGAGACCAACTCAATTAATGATTCAATAAAAACGTTTATTGATGAACCAACAACAGAATTTTTGGAAACTTCGTTCAAAAAGAATGTTAAGAAGGCAGGATCACCAATCAATTTAACAATTGTTCCAGATAAAGAGAAGCTTTGTGAAAACTTTGAAGACATTTTTAGTCATTATAATAAAAAGGATAAATTAAAACCACTTGAATTGAGTGAAAAGTTATCAGAATTTGGTGTGAAAACTTACTATACAATTTTTTTGATCTATAGATGTGCATCAATTAGGCAAAATATTTTGGACTCATTAATCAATTATGTGAAAACTGATGGGCGTGAGTTATTGGTTACTAGACCTGGAGTTTGGTCAAATAAATCAATTGAATATTTTGATAGAAAAGATCCTGATATTGTCAGAGTTTTGAAGGCTTATCACGGTGAAGAAGCTTTTAAGAAGAAGATGATGTCCAAGAATGTTTCACGGTAGTAAGTTAGAATTTTTTAATAATGTAATCTAGAATCGTAAAAATGTAGTTTTATTATTTACATAAGTTTCTCATACATGTACAGGAATAAATGAATTTATCGTATAATCACTTTACGCTTTATCATTATGTTGGCTATCAACAGGTTCATCATCAACAAAAGCAATGACTTCATCATCATCTTTATCATCTTCATCATCCTCCTTTTCATCCTTTTCTTCATTTGCTAACTTTCTATATTTTGCTTTAGTTTTCTTTTTTGCTCTTTGTTTAAGCATTTGTTTTCTGGCAATAACAATTTGGGCTCTGCTTTGCACTCCTTTTTCCAACTCTTCTATTTTTAAAGCTAAAATTTCCCTTGCAATTTTTCTATTTTGGTCTCTTGATCTAGTTGCCTGCGATGTAACAACAATACCAGTTGCTTTATGTGTTAATTGAACTTTTGAATTTGTTTTATTAATTTTCTGTCCACCCTTTCCTGATCCACCTTTTATGAATTTTTCATCAAAATCTGATTCTTGAATTGATGGTCTTCTAGGCATTTTATTACCTTTTGGAATCCGAATATTCAACTTTTTAAGTTCTTCTAATGGAGTTGAAGGCTTTTCATCGGATCTAAGTGCAGTAAGACTGTGAAAATATCTCAAGGCATTGGATATTGTTGATGCTATGGCCTGTGTTCGTCTTGTCAACAACATTGCATTCATATTGCTTACTTTATGCAGAGGAACGGAGTAACAAAACCTGATAGATTCATGTTGCGGTCGCTCGACGCAAAAATCAATTCTTAGTTCAAATAATTCAGTGTAATACAATCTAAAAATACAAAAAAATATAAACTTAAGCTCAAACAAAAAATAATTGTTGTTCAAACCTTAATGATGTAAAGGCAGTTATTCAGCTTACATGAATTCGCCGTGTATCCCTTTAATCTTAAAACCATGAAGTTTTCCAAGCCGGTTAGCCTTAAAAAAATATCTCACAAGTACTCTAATTTCTCATTTTTACTTCTTACTTTTTACTTTTTACTTCTCATTTTTCATTTTTCATTTTTCATTTTTCATTTTTCAGTTGATGAAAACGATGAAATGAAGTAGAAAATGAACATGTAACATTGAACTTAGTTTTATCCAAGTCTTTTGTTTGGAAATACCCATATAATTACACATCATGGTTGGAGTAGCACGTTTTAGCACGGCCGCAGTAAGATTAGCCAGAACTAAGGGATACAGAGTTGCCACAGATGTGAAATTAAGAAAACCAATTTTACCAACTATTGATAATATTAAAGTTAAAGATGATCATCCATTATGGGAGTTCTTCCATAACAAACAATTTGTACGTTCTGCAGAAGATTTAGATGTTCAAGGTAGATCATGGACAGTGCAGGACTTAAGAAAAAAATCATTTGAAGATTTACACGCTTTATGGTACGTTTGTTTGAAGGAAATGAATAAAATACAAAGAGAACATATTATTTATGAAGACATTGCAAGTTCTAAGGTTCAACAATGTACTGATTTCAATAATGCACTTAAAAATTCCATGCTTGCAATTAAGCAAGTTTTAACTGAAAGAGAAGCATCATTATCAAATGCAAGAGCAGAGTTTAAGGTTATTGGAAAGGAATATTTAGAAGAATTCAAACAATCTTATTTAAGTAGTGAGAATGTTGAAACGGATGATTGGTATGATAAATTAGAAAGATTACAATATGCCATTTTTGGTATTAATTCAACTTATGAATCTGTTGTTATTAATGAGGAATTTTTAAACGGTATTAGATATATTTCATCATTATATTTTGAAAGGTTTTCAAACCAATTAGAAGGTGAAAATCTTAAAATTAATGAATTAAAAGATATTGTTGAAGTCTATAAAATTTTTGAAAATGGTTCAACACTAGAAGGTTTTAAAGAAGCTGTTGAGAGTATTTCAGAGTATAGAGAAAATGATTTGGTTATTCCAGGTTCAAAGGAAATAATGGTTATTCAAAATTTAGTTGATGAAAAGATTAATGAAGCCAACCAAATTCCTGAACCTGAATCACAACCAACTACAACTGCTTAAGTCATTCAAGTAGCCAATTTCATGTAAATACTTAAAAAAATTAAAAACTTTATATAAACAACAAAACTTTATAAAAACATATTAATAAAGTATCATTTTTTATTCAACTAAATTTGAATATCGTTTTCCATTGTATCTAGCAAAGAAATTAATTTTGAAGTTGCAGTTTTCCAAGTTTTCTTTGATTGGTTTATGTGATTTTCAATTTCTTTACACTCGTCAATTTGAGTTTGAATTTTATTATTCAATTCCTTTGATGACAATATAAATGAACTATTTCTTGAAAAGTTAAATTCATATTCGTTGTTTAATTTGTTTAATTTATCTTCTTTGACAAGTTTACAAGAAGATAAAATATACTTTAAATCATTTGTATCTTTATCAAAAAGTAAATTTAATTCCTTTTGTGTAAGCTTGATAGTTTTTGACTGCAAAAAATAATTTTGAATTGTTTTATTTAACTTTTCTCTAGTCATTAAAATTTCCTTAGCATATCCAATTTTATTATTCAAAGATTTAAATTCATGAGCAGATTTTATTATATAGTCAGTTAGATCGGTTCTTATATTTTTATCATAATTTTTAATTTCATTTAAACAGATATTATGTTTTGATAATTCAAACTCTAAACCTAATTCAGCCTTTAATTTACCGATCTTTAGATCATTTTCTAATTTTTCAATCTTTTCTAGGTTTATCAAATCAAAGTTACTATTTTTCATATCGATAATAAGCGATAAAATATCAGTTTTAATTCGTATATACCAGTCAAGGTCTAAATCTTGAACATCTCTGCGTCGTTTAACAAGGTCTGTTAATACAGGTTTGGTTAAGTTCATAATCGCTGGCGGTGGGTATGTATGAGAAAAGAAACCGTAAATTAATTAGTGTACAAACGTTTACACATAATGTAAAAGAAAAATATATAATAAATTTGAAAAATCATGCTTCGCACTCTAAAGCATTCTTTATACAAGCAATAACGGCTGTGCTTTGAATTTTATTATTACCCCCTTTTGAAATACCATATTCAATATCAGCTAAACCTTTTAGTAACTTGGTTTTAGTTTCAGGTTTTAAATTATAATTATCTAAAATTTCAACAAACGAAGTAATTAAATCAACTAAAGCTAAACCTTCAATATTTCTAATTTTCATTAACGTATTAAAGGCATCATTCCAATCATTCTTTATGATTGAATCAAAAATCAGTTCAATTGATTTTGGCTTTGGGGCCCCAATACATTCATATATCATATCAATGTCAATTTCGTCATTGATTGGATTATCTAGTGATGATTTACAACTTTGTAAAACATTTAAAGCTTTACGCATATCACCATTACTTAATTTGACCAAAGCGTTTATTGATTCATCATTTATGTTTAATTTCTCCATCTTACAAACATAATTAACTCTTTCAATAATTGCATTATCATCAAGTGGAGAAAATCTGAATCTTGTACAACGAGATAACAAAGCTGGGTTTAATTTGTTTGCATAGTTGGCAAGTATACAGAATCTTGTATTCTTGGTAAATTTTTCAATAACTCGCCTTAAAGCGTTTTGAGCCACATTTGTCATTGCATCAGCTTCATCCAAAATGATTAATTTAAAACCAGTTGTAAAAATTTGTCTTGTACTTGCAAAATTTTTAATCTGATCTCTAACAACATCAATACCTCTATCATCACTGGCATTTAATTCTAAAACCATATTTTTATAATTTTTACCATATAATTCCCTTGCTAATGCGATGATTGTTGAAGTTTTACCACTACCAGGTGGACCATAAAATAATAAATGTGGAATTCTACCTTCAGAAGCAAACTTACGGACAGTTGAAACGGTTTCGGTTTGACCATAAACATCATCCAGACATTGAGGTCTATATTTTTCAACCCATGGAAGATTATCAGTGCTCATATTGAACGGTAAATGATTTTATGTAGTTTAAAATTTATATGGTTAGATAGTTTATGTGGTGATATAAAAGCACCCGTTAATTCGTGTACAGTACAGACATTTTTCTAAGTTACGCGTCCAGTACTCGCTCAACCCTGAACTGGAGCACTGGAACCGAAAAGAGTGTTACTGCTGGCTTCGCCCTCGTGGGAAACTGCGGCCATGAACTTATCGTTTTCGCTTTCGTGGGAACTTTTCTGGCTTTCGTGGGAGGGTGGAGCGCTGCCGTTGAAACCGTGGGCAATGGCCGAGTAGGTCCACAGGGAGACGTCAAAAGTTGGGATGGTTTCTTGGGGGGACACGCGGTTTGTCGGTGGGGCGAGAATCCAGGTTTTCACCAGGGGCCCGTTGTTGGTTGTGGGCGCTGGGGTGGGAGTGGTGGCGGCGGTCGGGGTTGCGGTGTTGGTGGTGGTGGCAGTGTTGGTGGTGGTGGGAGTGTTGGTGGTGGTGGGAGTGAGAGTGTCGGGGGAAAGGTTGGTGGGTTTTCCCAGTGGTGGGCTGTACCAGGCGCGGACCCAGTGGGGAGGACCGTCAAAGACTGGGACGGCACTGGGGGTCGGAGAGTCTCTGGTACTGGGTGGGATGCTGGTTGGGGTGGAGGACATGGAAATGGGGGTGGTTTCAACTGGCGTGATGTTTCTTCCCCTATATAGATCTCTTCTGAGAGACATTATGAGTGTTACTGATGTTGGGATATAATGCAGAGACGGGTGGGTGTACAGAAAGACAGAAACTTATGACCAATGTTGTATTGAATATTAAATTCCTAATTCCTAATTCCTAATTCCTAATTCTCATCAAAATGTGATGATCTCTTTTTTTTTGATGATTTTCGATTTTCGATTTTCTTTACACATATATATTTAATGATGCTCAGCTACCTCTTTCATTTGCCTTCCTTTTTTTTCAGTCCAGCCATGGACTTGCGGGTAGTCACATATGATGCCTATCAGGCATACCCTTCCGCTTTAGATAAGAAATATGTTTCCTTTAATGGTGTACCCATATCTGACACTTCTCTCACTGTTATAACAGTGCCCATAATAAGAATTTACGCGTACACTAATACTAACCATAGTGCTTTATTACATATTCATAATGTATTTCCCTATCTTTATATCCCATTTTCTAAAGCTATGTTTTGGAATTCTGCTCTGTCTAAAAACCAGATAAATGAATTGACTAAGTGGCTTTATGAAATTAATTCAAAGGTGGCTCAGTCGTATAGACGTAATAATAACAAAAGGAAAGCTAAAGCTAAAGCGAATACTAAAACTAAAACTAAAACTAAAACTAAGACAAAGCGTTCTGTTCAAGCTGACATGGAGTTATCTGATTCGGACCTTGATATTGACTCCGACTCTGAATCTGGATCTGACGATAATTCTGGAGAATCGACATCTCACTCATACATCTCCGACATTTCGATTGTCTCCGGTACCCCATTTTATGGTTATCATTTAAACCAATCAACGTTTCTTAAAATAAGTTTATCGTCTCCAAAATATGTTGTTAGACTATCTAAATTATTAACGGAGTCTAAAATTTTCAATAGATTTATTCAACCACATCATTCGCATGTTCCCTATATTTTACAATTTTTAACTGATTACAATATTTACGCCTTAAAAAATATTTCATTATCAAATTATTTATGGAGATCTCCTTTGATTTTATTGAATCAAGCATCAGATGCTTATCAACCATTTTTTACTACACATTTTGTTGAGTTCAATAACCTAAAATTAGATGCTCAATTACAAAACTTTATAAATTCTCATATTCACAAAACGAAGAATATTCATTTGTTAAATGTTTTGAATCCTGAGAAATTTCCGAGAACTGGTCGGTCAATGATTGAATTGGACGTAACTTCCTTGTGGATTAATAATAGACTTTTACTTCATGAAAGGAAATTTTCAAAACTAAATGAATCATTTTCCCATTTAACTCAATATATTACTTCAACTAAACCTTTACTTGATGATGTTGACAACTTACGTAAATCGAGGGGTTTGCACACTGACATCTCACAATTAGGATTGTTTGATAATACTCAACGAGCAATTAATGAACCAAGTTGGTTTGAACAGGATGAATTAGACAATTTATTAAGTAAATCAATTGGCATATCTTATGATTCATTTATTAAAAAATTTAAAACTAATAATATTCATGAAAATTTTAGTAAATTTTCACTAAAAGAATCTAAATTTTTATCTGCTTTTCAAAGTATTGAAAACTTGCAATACTCCCCTAATTTCAATAACTGTTTACTGGATGTTGTACTGTTTAATTTGGATTCGGGGGATTACTTCAATTCTTTAAAAAATGTAAACTCTTCATTCTATTCTTTTTCGGATCAAGAAATTTCGAAAGAGAATCATAATTTTGTTGAAAATAATGAAACTGATGATAATGATCATGACGATGATGACGGTGATGACGGTGATGACGATGATGATGATGATGATGACGATGATGATGAAAATAATGTTGTTGCGCCTTATAAAATCCCACAAACTTCGCATATTGTAAATAATTCTCGTGATTTAACAACTAAACTACAAGAAGCATCAACTATTATTAGTGAGGATAATTCAAATATTATAAACAATTCAAATATATTAGATTCATTTAAATTTTCAAGTCAACAACAATCCAACATTTCTTTGTCGCAAAGAAATAATTCAATTAATACGCAACCCTTCAAGCCATTTTTCAACGATCTAGAAAAAAATGAAAAGCTTTATCTTTTTAATATTCAGCAACCAATATTTGGAAGTGCTAGTGACTTATTAAATGATTTAGAAAAAAATTATAACTTACCTAAAATTGAATATCCCGATCCGTTTTATTCAAAGCTATCAAACTACGATTCAAAACCATTTGTTTTTGCAGGAGAAAAATTTCAATTAAAATGCAAAGAGGTTGATATGGATTTATATCCTGCTATGATTCAATCGGCTAATTTTCAAAACGGCAACAATAAGGCTCATTTCATTTGGAAATATACTCCTAATTTACCTTCGTTCGATGATGTTTCAGAATGGTTAAAAACGCTCAATAAATCAAGTGGAATACCATCACATATTTTTGAATCTCAAATAAAAGGTCCAACACAAAAAATCAAAGATTATAAGTATGCATCTTTGCAAACTCCAATTGAAAGAATTTCGAACAACGATAATAGATTATCCTTACTGATTGTTGAAATTCACGTAAATACAAGAGATGATTTTATTCCTAATCCTAAAGAGGATGAAATTTCTGCGATATTTTGGAATACAAATAATTCAAGAAATTTAGGGCTGGAAAAAGTTGGAGTTTTTTTGAATTCTATTTGCAATATTGAATCAAATGATAATTATACGATATCAAAATATAATAATGAATTAGATTTAATTATAGCATTAGTTTCACTAGTTGAATTAATTGATTCTGATATATTATGTGGTTTTGAATTACATTCTGCTTCTTGGGGTTATATTATTGAACGTGCTAAATTCAAATATGATATTGATTTATTGTGTAGATTATCAAGAGTTGTTTATAAACAGAATAATAAACTTGGTGATAGGTGGGGGTATACACATGCGTCTGGTATTAAAGTTACGGGCAGACAAATGTTAAATCTTTGGAGAAGATTGAGAAGTGAGTTAATCTTACGTCACTATAGTTTAGAAAATATTGTTTATAATATATTCCATATTAGGATACCAAAATTTAATCACAGTAAACTAACTAAATTCTGGGAAAATGGTAGTGGTCGTGGGATGAGTTATCTTTTGAACTATTATATTTCTAGAATTAAATATGAAATGGAATTAATTGAAAAATTAGAAGTAGTTGAAAAAATTAATGAGCAATCAAGCTTATTAGGTATTGACTTCTATTCAATTATCTATCGTGGTAGTCAATTTAAAGTTGAGTGCTTATTAATTAGATTAACAAATGCTGAAAACTTTATCCTAATTTCTCCCTCAAAAAAACAGGTTTTTAAGCAGGATTCACTTGAGTGTATACCATTAGTTATGGAGCCAAATAGTTCATTTTATAAAAGTCCTTTGGTTGTTCTTGATTTTCAATCATTATATCCATCATTAATTATTGCCTATAATATATGTTATTCGACAATGTTGGGTAGATTAAAAAATTATGACCCAAATAAATTTACAAAAATGGGTGTGACAAACTATAAATCAACTGAAGGAATCTTAAAGAAGTTTGAAAACGATATTAATTTAACTCCAAATGGCATGATGTTTGTAAAAGATAATATTGCGAAATCATTATTAGGTAGAATGTTGATTGAAATTTTAAATGCAAGAATTTATATTAAACGAACGATGTCTGAATTTAAAGATGATCAAGAATTACACAAATTGTATAATAATAGACAATTAGCATTAAAATTAATTGCCAATGTTACTTATGGTTATACATCCGCAACTTATTCCGGCAGAATGCCAAATTCAGATATTGCAGATGCTATTGTTTCATGTGGCAGAGAAACATTACTTAAAGCAATTAAAGAAATTGAAAGCCATGATAAATGGGGTGCAAAAGTAGTTTATGGTGATACTGATTCATTATTTGTTTACTTGCCAGGTAAAACAAAAGATGATGCATTTCGTATTGGTAAGGACATGGCAAATCACGTAACAAATTTAAATCCTAAACCTATCAAATTAAATTTTGAGAAAGTTTATTTACCTTCAATTTTAGTTAGTAAAAAAAGATATATTGGATGGTCATTTGAATACGAGTCTCAAAAACTTCCAAAATTTGATGCAAAGGGTATAGAAACGGTAAGAAGAGATGGTATACCTGCACAACAAAAAATATTAGAAAAAGCAATCACTCTACTATTTGAATCAAAAGATATTTCAAAAGTTAAAGACTATGTTATTGAACAATTCATTAAAATAGTCAGGAATAAAGTAAATATCAAGGATTTTATGTTTGCAAAAGAAGTTAGAATCGGTACATATAAGAATGAAAAGTACATCCCGCCTGGGGCACGACTTTCAATAAAACGTGCTTTAAATGATCATAGACTAGAACCACAATATAAAGAACGTGTTTTTTACTTAGTCCGTAAGGGGCATAATGAAGAAATTCTTAGAGATAGATGTATCTCACCTGATGAATTTTTGAACGATTCCGGAATTTTATTAGATTCAGATTATTATATTAATAAAGTCTTAGTACCTCCTTTAGAAAGAATTTTCAATTTATTAGGAGTTGATATTAAATTGTGGATTAAAGACATTCCTCAAATTATATCTTATAAAGGTATTGGTATAACTTTAAAAAATGTTAAGGTTCAATCATGTTTAAATTGTGGTAATACTGCTAAAGAAGATGGTCCGCTATGTGAATCTTGTACAGAAAATGAATTAAAAACGATATTAAATTTAAAAAAAAACGTAAAAAACCTGGAATTGAAAAGTAGAGACTATATTGATTTTTGTAAATCATGTACAAGAAATATGTTGAACGAGCCAACTGATTTAGAAATTGCTAAAGAATGCTGTAATGAGGACTGCAGCATATATTATTCAAGGGTTAAAAATATAAATGAAACACAATATTTGCTTGACAAATATCAAAAATTACCTGACTGGTAAAATTATTTATAAATTTATAAACTTAAACAATGACATTTCTTTTATCAACTAATCGATGTTGTACTTTCATTCCTAATTGAAAGTTCAAGCTTAGCTAATTTTGAAATATTTTTGGATTGCAGCCCTGGCAATTCAAAATACTCTGCAATTTCTTGTTGAAAACTTAACGTTTTTTTCATGTTTTCATAATCAAACATGTTTTCGTATCCATTGACTGAAATATTTAAAACTTTGAAAATTTCTGAAACTTTTGAATTAATTTCGTTGGGATTTTTTGAGTTTCCATACTTTTTAAGTTCAAAAAATTCAATTTTTGACAAGTAAAAAAAAGCTTCTGAAATCATATTCAATCTTTTTATTTCTAAAATTTTTGGTAAAAACTCAATTAATAAATCTTTAACATCTTGTAATGATGATTCAAAATCCACTTTCAACATAAAATTACATAAGCATAATATGCTTTCACAAAGATTAAGAACTAGGGAACTTTTATGTGATAGATTAATTGCATTCAACAAAATTGACAACCCACGTTGTGGGTATAATGTATATTCAATATAAGTGTGACAATATAATATTTGAAATCTAATAAACCAATGATTGTTATAAAGTAATGGATTTTCTTTCATTGACTTTAATTGTTTGATTATTAAATTAAAACTTTCTTCAATATTATTAACTTTTAAATTATATAATGCTTTCTGATATACTAATTCATTAATTATTTCTTGATCATCGATATTAGCTGAAATTGAAGCCATTCTTTCAATCAGAACTGAACATTGTGAGTAGTTACATTTATTTAAATTTAAATAGAAATCCATCATATTATAAGTAATTTTCCACTTTTTAGACAATGAAAAATCTTTTGATGATATTTCTTTAACTGAAAATAAAAGGTTAAACGTTTCATCTATTTCCCCAAGAAAAAATAAATCAGTTGCCTTTCTTAAATATAAAAGAACTAAATCAAAATCATTATTCTGCTCTCTTGCAAAATCGAGAGCAATTTCTAAATAAAGATTACCTATATTTAGATATCCAACACTTTTCCATAGAGTATCTGCAATTTGACATGCTGTAATAAAAATTCCTTTAAGTTCATCAGTATCCTCAAAATTTAAAATTAGATATAATGTTTTGACCATATTTTCCATGACTGATGTTAAATCTGAACCTTCAAGTAGTAAAACTAAAACTTCAAATTGAAAGGAAATTGCTTGTAATGATAAGTTCTTGGTCTCTTTAGTTTTCAATCTTAAAAAGTTAATTATTTCCGATCTTGATGGGTGATCTTGCGAATTCGTGAAAAGATGGGGTTTCGTAATCATGAAATTCAACAACCAAGTTAATAAATAATTTAAACAATTTAAATCTTTATTTTCTCTAGCTACTAGAATCGCTTCATCGATTGCGCTTAAAGCTTCCTGGTTTGCCCCAAATGAACTGTGTAGGGTAGCTAACGCTAAAAGGGCATAATGGTAAAAATATTGTTTTCTATTTGACATCATATAATCAAAATATCTATGTAACGCATTAAAGGATTCATCGTAATCAGCGTGTCTCCAACTATTCAAATACTCAACATGATATGATGATGGAAGTAAACTTCTATCTGACTGTGATAATGATTTAAGTAGTATTTCTAATGATTTTGATATAGGAGCTGACTTTTTCTGTAATATAGAAACTTGAGACTGAAATAAACTTGAGAGATCCATATGGGAATAGACATGGGTTTTGGTAGTTTCTTGAATTACTTTGGCCTTTGGTAATATCTCTGTTTCAAAAATATGGTCTGAACTGCTCATCTGTATTGTATTAAGTCCATTAATTGAACTCCAATACTGTTCACTTTCCTTTCTGTAATCTATAAACCCTTTCCAAACTTTCAAACCTTCTTCAAATTCCATAGTCATTGCTCCTAATGAAATAACTGAAACGAAACTTCCAAGGAAACTTGATGAATATAAGCATTTTGATGGTTTATTAGAATTTTGCATTTTATCTACGGTATGTTTAAGTTCATCACTTGGATCGATCAACAAATTTGATGATGAAAATAAAAACGTATATAAGTCATCATAAGATCTTAAACTCCACAATTTTCGTAACAAATGATGACAAATAGATTTTATAACATCTTCGATATTATTCATATTCTCACCAGGAGAAGACTGAAAAAAATGCCTTATTGAATTTTCTATCTGTTTTACCACTTCTAAAAGAGACGGAAAATATTTCTTAACTATATCATGATCCCCATTGTTTGATTTGAAATTTCTGTCTGATTCATTTCCAATAAGTTCAACTAATACGGAGAAAATAGGAGGAATGAATTTTTGAGGAATTCTTTTATAACAGTAGTCATTGATCAAAATTAAAATAGGCACTTTAGATGAGGTAATAACTGGAGTTAGTACAAATTTATCAGCTTCTTCCATGATATCTCAGTCTTGATAAATAATCCTAAAAATGTTGTTTTACGGGAAAAAAATCCCACGTATTTAAAGTAAATAATAAATAAACATCACGAAATTCGTTTCATGTTAGCGCCGCTTTCCTATTAAATTTATTTCAAGTTTCAAATTCCGAACATTAACTATTAGTTATTAATTATAAATTATAGATTATGAGCTATATTACAATTTTCACATTCAAAGCTAAGATAATTAATCCATAAAAAATTATACAATCAACGTTTATATTGTTACTATCTTAATTGCATAAAAGCGTCTAAAATTACAGAAGAATTTTGATCTGATTTTGATCTTTCAAAAACGTTCCAAAACCTTAATGTTTCATCACCTGCACCGGTAACAATAGTTTGTCCATCTGGTGACATTGCAAGGTATAAAACTCTATATGTATGACCTGTTAGCGATGCGACTTGTTGCATAGTATTGTATTTCCAGATAACAATTTGATTTCTGGAATATCCATGTGTTGAAACTAACTCATTGGAATTTTTTGACCATGACAAATTGCAAACTTGTGATCCCGTGTCGACATCATTAACTTTGGTGCCTGTTAATGTATTCCAAATTTTAATTCTTCTATCGGCTGTGCCACCACCTGATGCCAAAATACCTCTTTGATGTGGTGACCAAGAAATCGCTTTAACTGCAGCTTGATGTTCAGTGAATTTATAAAGTGGATTTTCATATAATCCATCCCAAACAAACAACTTGTTGTCGTTGCCACCAGATGCAAGTTTATCCTCTTCAACATTCCATTTCAATCCACAGACTTCTTGTTTATGGTGTTCCAATCTTTTTATATAATGCGCCGGTTCCCTAACATCTCTATGTAAAATACTTCGATCTCTTGAGCCTGATGACAAAACATGTTTATTCCATGCTAACGATGAAGCTCTCATTGAATGACCTGTCATTGTTCTAGTACATTTACATGTTTCAGCATCCCAAATTTCAACCAATCCAGAATTTGTGCCGATAGCAATATGGGTTCCCGCACCAATCCATGATAAACTACAAATATTATCATTTCCCCCAAGATCACATAAATGATTTACTGTACCTGATGAGCCATCCCATAAGTACACAGAAGAACCTAAACCAACTGCTAAAACGTCTTGCGAACCCCAATCAACTAAATTCAAATAAAAATCATCAGCTAATTCGGGTGCATCTAGAACACGGTATGGAATCTTAGATATACTTCTTGTCTTTTTTGTTGGTGATAATAATAAACTTTGAGTATCTGCACGAACGGGTGATAAAGAGTATAGTTCGTTTTGAGCATTCAGTGACGATGAGGTTGGACGACTTTTACTTGGAGATTGATAAGTTAATAAATTTCTAGATTGCTTTTGTGGCGTCCTTAGTAACATTTCTTCTCTAGTTCGGCTACTATAATCACTTTCATCATCTGGTTCATTTCTAGCTTGTGAACTAATATTCATATCAATATTGCCAGTACTATTTGATGGTGGTGTAATCGGCCTTGAATTTAATGATAAAGATGTATGATTTCGTCCACCAAATTCCATTGGAACGCTGTCACCAAACAATTCTGTTTTCAAAACTGAATCAAAAGTACGATTTGCTTCTTCATTTCTTATAAAAGTTGGATCATTTGCATGATTATTGCTTGGGTCACTATCATTAGCAGTTGCATTCATCAGACTTGAGGATGAACTCACATAGTCTGAATTTGCTAGACTAAAAGCTGCTTGTAAATCGACACCTGATCTTGACGGTATATATCGATCACCATAAACAATTTTCTTCTTATTTCTACGTGGAGTAGATGGGGAGGCAAATATATCCATGTTCATACCAGAAAAATCATCTGTTCTAGGAGTCCTATATATTCCATTGTCCTCCATAATAATGTATCAAATATATGAACAAATTGATATACTCTATTGAAGCAATATATGTGATGAAAAAAAGTTAAACAAAATTTAGAAACTTCAAATAAGGAAACAAGAAATAAGGGCTATCAGATATCATGATGCATTTTGTTTTGCGCGAGACCATTACACATTAAAGATTTGCGTTTTGCCGTCCATATTGTTCATCTCATCTTTTCTCTTCACTTCAAGTATAGAGAATAGACAAGGATATACACATTTTTGATGGATTTGCAAGATAAACAAGCGTTGATAGTATGTATACATTTTTTAAAAAATTACAGAATTTTATGAAATGAATGAAAAACTAACTTTGGTAAATGTATAGTTGACTCGATTTACTTTCATTTTATTTATTCTAGGAACGAAATCGTGCAGCAGCGTTAAATAAGATTAGACTTCGACAAAAAAATATTAAAGATGGCATTAATGATCTCCCTGAGATTAATAAAACAAGTCCTTCAGAAAAAAGAGTAGCAAGCTCAAAAGATTCAAACTCAACAATAAATACTGATTTTAAACGACCCAAACTGAGGTTAACACCTGAACAACAAGCTTTGATTGATAGAAATAGACAAAAGGCATTGGAAAGATTAAAGGAAAGGCAAGAAGTGGCATCGTGCTCACTAAGAGATGCATCTAAATCGAACACACTTCAATACCAACCTGCAGTTCCGGGCGCAATTAATAAAGATACTAGGTCGAGTGACAATAGTAATAATAATAAATCAACTTATATTAAACCATCCATTCATAAAGCTGATTACATTGAATATGACTTTTCAACAATGCAAGATACATATGGTGGATTTGTTTCCAAAAAAAAATTGAATGAGAACGGGAGACCTATTGAAATGACATTAGATGATTGGAAAAATCAACAATTAGAGAAAAGAAACCTCAAGGTTTTAGATAGTGATGATGATGCTGATCTACCACCAATGGATTTACAAAATGCACCTAAATGTTTTGAATGTAGTTCTGTTGAATTGGACAAAAAGTTACTAGAAGTTTTTGATTGTCGTGTTTGCAAAAGTTGTAAGGAGAAATATCCTGAAAAGTATTCGTTATTAACTAAAACTGAATGTAAAGAAGATTATTTTTTGACGGAACCTGAACTTGCTGATCTTTCTTTATTCAAAAGGATTGTCAAAACAAATCCACATAGCGGTACATTTTCTAGAATGCAATTGTTTTTGAGATATCAAATTGAGGAGTATGCCTTCAAGAAATGGAAATCCGCCGAAAATTTAGATAAGGAATGGTTACGAAGAGAAGAAATGAGGAAGAGTAGAAGAGAGAAAAAATTCAACAATAAGTTAAAAGAAATGAGAAAGAAATTGAGAGCCGAAGAATTAACAAGAAACCTTAGGTTATTTAGAGACAAGAAACATACTCATGATTGGTCTCTTCCTGAGAAGAGGAAAGATCCTGAAACTGGATTAAGTAATGCTTATGTGAAAAGATGTATTGAATGCGGCATGGAAATTGAAGAATTTTTAGTGTGATTACACTAAACTTTGTGTAAAAATTGGAATGAAATATTTGCATGAAATGTCTTGATTTAAAAAAATCTTCCTAATTTTTTGAAGCTAACTACTAAATTTTGCCATATAAGTACTTATCAAACAACTATAATTTTGCAGCCATTTTTTCTCCTAAATATTTTTTTCTTTGATTAATTGAGCTTTTCAACCTAATCAAAAACAACCTAGAAGAACTGGATAGTGAAAATTTGATTAAAAAACATTATTTGTTGAGTTTAGGTTGACTTTGAAGTGTAAACAAAAACAATTTCAAAAAAACAAAGCTTTGCTCTAGGCGAGATTCGAACTCGCGATCTTCAGATTATGAGACTGACGCCTTAACCAGCTGGGCCACCAAAGCATTTGTTGAGAGTGAAAACCGGATGTTTTTTATTAAGTAATTTGCTGTAGTTAGTTAAGTATAAAAGCTTAAATAATTTGTTGTAATATATTCATTTTGTTATTAATATGCATATTAACTTAATAAGGCGGTGGTCTTCAAAACTATATAGTACTATATATATTTGTAGAAAATGGGAAATATGTTTTCCTCTCATGCATAAATTACTATTGGTGAGTTTAGCAATTAATATCTATAAATAGTTGCATTATGCCTTTCTATAAGCGGCATTCTAACAATGATTTCAACACCCCATCATAATTATAACACTTAACATTTATGTTTGCATACCAGCCATTTGAAGAAATTTCTCAAATTTATTTCTGTTTAGACTCTTAGTTAACATATACGCTGTCATATTTTCTGTCATTATGGAAACAATTTTGCAGTGATTCTGATTCACATGATCTCTAATAAAGTGATGATGGATATCAATATATTTATTCCTTTGTTGATGTGATGGATGAGAAGAAAGCATTCTACACCCTTTACTTGTTGAAATAAATGTTGTACCAAGTTAAGGAATGTAAAAAGAAAAATACGATTACTGGTAATGGTGTATGTGTTTTTACACCCGGTATTACTATTTCAAAATGGATCGATGAAGTTCAAGCTTTATGTACTGCACATAACAATGGTCAAAAAGTGTTGAAATTATATGCCACAATTCTCCTAAAATCACGTCTACCATCGGAACTAGCATCTGAAACTGTAATTCCTAATAATGAGGAAGTCCTTGACTTCGACGATTAGGAAGTCTAAGAATCATTGAAGTCTGTATTGCACTTAACAATATTTTCAACGAATTAGGATTTACAGAAGTTTTACAACATACTATAAATTTTACAAAAGAACGCGAATTACTTGAAGAATACTTGAATGTCAATAATAATGTTATTATTAACACGAACGTACAACCAAATGCTATTTTACTCGAAATCAGTTGGAATATTATTAAACTAGGTAATACAACTACAGTTGAAGGAAGACTTTTTTTAGGATAAACGAATATCACAGAGAAAGTCGAGACTATCGTCGTGATTAAGTCTCAATTCTAATGTCTTAAGCCGTAGACCTTAACATACCCCAGGGTTTCTTATTAAGTAGTGATTTTCAACAAATTTAATATTTATACTAAACAGTCACGTTTTTGTTAAATAGTTGGCCATTTTTTTAGAATCTATTTAATATGCTTATCTCAGAACATACAAAGGTGTTGATAAAGTTGAGTTTTTGCACAAAAATTCACACTTCGCCTTTTGAAAAGCGTTTTATTGTCAAGTAACGAGCCATGTGTTATTCTCTAGAAATTATGTCGCTTTAGGTGGTTTTTTTAAATTTTATGCTGAGTGAAGAATACATACCTAAATCAACAAAAAATTTCCTTGCGGGTTTCAATTTCCTAGTTTTATTTCTGCTGAATATCTATAAATATAATTTGCATTTAGACGACCTACAACTAAAAAAAAGATGTATTTTTTGATAATATATTTTTCTTGCAAATCTTAGTTTTAATTCTTAGTAATTTAGTATCCAAGGTTAAAATCATATACACATTATATCAAAAAAACTTATAATTTATAAAATTATTTAAAAAACTTATCATAACCAGTCAAAACAAATCTGAATCTAACATCACCCTTTACCATTCTCTCCCAAGCAGTTTTAACATTTGCTTCATTGATGTCAATAGTTTCAATTATTGGTTTGATGTTATGTTTTGAAGCAAGTTCTAACATGTATTCAATATCTTCTGGGGTACCAATAGCTGAACCACCAACAGAAATATTGTTCATCAGAAGAGTGAATGGGGTCAATGTCAATTTTTCTTCAATTGGTGGTGCAGTGATAAAAATCATTCTACCATATGGAGTTAACAATTGCAAAACGTCATCAACCGATCCTTCAGAAAAAGAAGAACCTGTATTAATAATTAAATCGAGCGAATCTTCGTTGTTCTTGATAAAGTCTTCGTCCCCAGTAGCAATGAAATGATCAGCACCTAATTGCTTTGCTAATTCTTCTTTCTTATGGTTTCTTGAAATAGCAGTAACTTCAGCACCCAAAGCCTTGGCAAACATAATTGTCATATGGCCAATACCTCCAATACCACTGACACCAACCTTGGTACCCTTAGTAACACCAGCTGTTAACAATGGTCTGAAACCAGTGATACCACCACACATTAAAGAAGCAACTTCATTTGAAGATAAGTTTTCTGGAATCTTAAAAGCAAATTGTGAATTAACTCTAACATGTGAAGCATATCCACCTTGACTTGGTTGTCCACTTGGATAAACACCCATGTAAGTACCAACCTGTTTCTTACAAGAATTAACATGTCCATTCTCACATCTTCTACAAGAATGACAACAATCACATTGAGCACCCACACCAACTCTATCACCAACTTTATGTCTTGCATTTGGGCCTGCAGCAACAACAGTACCAACAATTTCATGACCAACTGCTAAAGGAGCATAAGGTCTACCCCAGTCACCATTCGCTGCATGTATATCAGAACCACAGATACCACATGCTAAAATCTTAATTTCAACATCGTTATCACGTAAGTCTTGAGGTTTGTAGGTGAATTCTTTTGGGTTTGTCCAATCATTGTAATCAATGACACCAATTGCTCTGATTTCTTTAAGATCTGACATTTTGCTAATATATGTGTGCTAATTTGTTAGTGTTTTTTTTTGTTTGGGTTCTAAAACGTGTGTCTGGAAAGCCTATTGTTAAGTATCTTTGGCGATTTAAGCTTATTTATATAACGTTCACTTGACAAGCCTTGTAAAGCGGAACTCCACTTCCAGCCCATTGCGCAGTGCTTTTTGCCAGTTAAAGCCTAATCCCTAACTCCACCACTAACTCCTTCTGTATTTGCCTATTGACCAAGAAAAGAAAAAAGAAAAACGAATTTCATTTCTCTTATTTCCGTTTGAAAAGTTTTTTGTCTGAATTAAACAATAGATTTCTGTTTTCTGTTTTTTTCATGCGGGCAAAATCGGAATTTGCGAGATTTCAATTAAAACATGTCTCCTTTTCAATTCAATTATCCAAAATTAGAAGTTAGAAATTAGCTTGTCGATCTTATTAAACTTTGATTTATGTGATAACAAAATCAACAATTAACCCAAGCATCATGATATTTTGCCTCATAAAATTAGGTTTTTGATGTGTTAAAGGTTATTATCTTTCTTTAAAATTAAAACCTTTTGTTGATTGCTTTTTCGGTATAGATATCGAACCTGTTGTAACATAAATTAGGCATGTTTTATTACAGTTCAGTATTTTTTATAATTTCAAACGTCTTGCGAACGATACCCATTACATTTCAAAAAGTTAATATTTAACATTTAGATCTACAAAAATCCTACTAGTAAAACCACAAACAACTCCATGTACTAATAGGCGTCTGTGTTATGACCTTTTAGAACAATAATGAATGAATATCAAAATAAAAAAAAATTAAATACTAATTTTTTTGAATCCACCAACTCTGTACCTAGCACAAGCAAAACAAATCGTTCCTAACGTACATGTTGCACCAGCAAAAGCAACCATGGCATTGTAACCTGCATTCGTTTCTGTCAATGCCATACCAACTGGTAAACTGATTAAGTTACAAAATGCAACAAAAAAGTATGCAGTACCATATCTTTTACCAAAGTCTTTTGGATTTGAAATTGCTGATGTACATAATGGTGTCAATGCTAAAGTACCAGCCACAGCAAAACCAAAAATAATGGTAAACACCATAAAAACACCCAAATATTTCCCAAAAGGTAACAATAAAATCCATATTGACAAAGACATGATTGCCGACATGATAACAATTAAATTAAAGTTACCATATTTATCCGATAAAAACGCTGGAATAATTCGACCAAATACACCGGCTGCATTGAAGACAGTCAATGCAATCAATGATAAACTTTCAGAAAACCCTTTACTTAAAGCATATGAAGGAATATAAGTACTGAGCATCAAAAGTGAAAATTCATTCAAAAATAAGGCAGATGTTAATGTCATAAATGTTTTGTCTTTGCATGATTTAAAGTCTAATGTGTCGTTTAGTTTTTCTCTGAACGTCATATTATTTTTGTCTCCTTCGTTTAAAACCCTAATTCTATGAATCTCCTTATGTCTATCATGATTTAGAATTGCTGCAACTAAAAGCAAAAAACCATTACAAAATCCTAGCGTTCTCATTGTCCATTGAAAACCAACCTTAGTGTACAATGATCTACAAACCAAAGGCCAAATAACACCACCTAGTGACGCACCTGGCATAACAATAGACAATGCCATACCCCTTTTTTTGTTGAAAAAGTGTCCAATACTGGTAACAAGGGGTGATGTAAACAAGGAACAACCAAATCCACAGACAACTCCAAATGCTAAAATAAATTGATAAGTTTCAGTACAGTTTGCCGTTGCCATTAAACCACCAGTAACTAAAACTGTACCACTATAACAAAGTTTTTTACCACCATATTTATCAAATATAATACCAGAAATCATTGTGCCAAACATAACAACAAAAGAAAAAAGTGCAAAAATCATTGAAATTGCAATAGGACTTTCATCAACTAAAATATGTGCTGAAACATATGATTCTATGGCACCGGTGGAATTCCAAAGACCGAATTCAGCAACTAAACCAAGGAAACAACCAAAAAGTGTAAGATAGGCAGTTGTACCGCCTTCAGGATACTCAAGAACATGTTCTTGTGCAACCAGTGCAACTTGTTCTTTTGAGTTAATGTCATCATAATCATCATCATTATCAAATCTGTCGTTAAAGTATTCTATAGTTTCATCATTATTTGGCAAAGAGTGCTTTCTAATATTTGAACTAGTTATGGAATGAGGTCTAAAGGAAACAACATCTGTGAAAACCTGGTACTCTTCATTTGTCTGTACCATCACCGTCTATGTATCTGTAAACCCGAATAAACAATAAAAAGAAAACAAACCATGATAAAATACTGTATCTTTCATCTCTTAATTAACAAGCTATCTGCAATTGTCAAATTATCAATATTTTTCAAGAGTCACAAAAAAATTTTGATAAACGAGATTAGAGATTAGACATAAAAAGGAAACTTTTGCGAAGAAAATTTGAAAATGCAATCGATTTGGAGCTCAAAAGTGAATACATGCATTTTAATCGCGTTGTCCTTATCCATACAAAAAGCCGAGTTGGGCCTTTATTTTTGTTTTATTGGAAGTTCAAAGTTAATGAAATCTATCAAAGGTTTATGAATTACAACTATTTACCTTTTGCGTTTTTCAGGTTCACCTTAATCCCAAAAATTCATTAATTCAAAAATCATACTATAAAAAATTTACACCATCTAAAAAAGTAGAATTGTTTTCTTTCTATAAAAGCTAAATATAAATTCTCTGGAACCCACCAACTTTATATCTACTGTAAACAAAACAAATTGTCCCTAACGTACATGTTGCACCAGCAAAAGCAACCATGGCATTATAACCTCCACTCGTTTCTGTCAATGCCATACCAATAGGTAAACTAAAAATATTACAAAATGCCACCATAAAGTATGCAGTACCATATCTTTTACCAAAGTCTTTTGGATTCGAAATTGCTGATGTACATAATGGTGTCAATGCAAATGTGCCAGCAACCGAAAAACCAAAAATGATTGTGAATATCATGAAAACCACTAGGTTACCACCAAAGGGTAACCATAAAACCCAAATTGAAATGGTCATAATTGCTGACATTATAACAATTAAATTAAAGTTGCCATATTTATCCGAGAGGACAGTAGGAACAAGTCTACCCAAAACACCAGCAGCATTAAAAATTGTCAAAGAAATCAATGAGGTACTTTCCGAAAACCCTTTACTTAAAGCATATGAAGGAATATAAGTACTAACCATTAAAACTGCAAATTCATTCAAAAACAATGCGGATGTTAGAACCATGAAAGTCACATCTTTAAATGATTTAAAATCCAAAACTTCATTTAATTTTTCTTTGTAAGACATTCCAGATTTCTCCCCTTCACTTAAAACTTTAATTCTTAAAATTTCTTCATGTCGATCATGATTTAACAAAGTTGCAATCAAAAGCAATGAACCCATACAGAAGCCTAACGTTCTAATGGTCCATTCAAACCCAACCTTTGAATATAATGATCTACAAACCAAAGGCCAAATAACACCACCTATCGATGCACCTGGCATACAAAACGCTAGAGCCATACCTCTTTTCTTGTTGAAAAAATGGCCAACGGTAGTAATCAAAGGTGATGTCAATAATGAACCTCCAATACCACAAACAACCCCAAAAGCTAATATGAATTGATATAGTTTTGTGCAATTAGCAGTTGCCATCATACCACCTGTAATCAAAACAGTACCAATATAACAAAGTTGTTTACCACCATATTTGTCAAAAACTATACCTGATACTAACATACCAGACATATAAAAAAATGAAAAAAGTGCAAAAATCATTGAGATTGCAATAGGACTTTCATCAACTAAAATATGCACTGCAATATATGATTCTATAGCACCAGTTGTATTCCAAAGACCGAATTCAGCAACTAAACCAAGGAAACAACCAAAAAGTGTAAGATAGGCAGTTGTACCGCCTTCAGGATACTCAAGAACATGTTCTTGTGCAACCAGTGCCACTTGTTCTTTTGAATCAATCTCATCAAATTCATTATAATCTTCTATTTCGTGAATCAGATCAATTGATTCAACATCGAAGTCACCAGCTCTTATATGATTAGAAGCATTTCTAGAAGGTTGTCTATTTGATAAAGCATCTTCGGAAAACCTACAGTCGTTGATACTCATTTGTAGCTGTCAATGCGGTACTGTTTCTCAACCTAAGAGACAAGAAGGAAAAGAGAAAACACTCTTTATAGTCCATCAGTGTTAGTTATATTAATAATCATTCAGATAAACCCCTCAGAATTCATGAAAAAGCGAGGTTTTCCCAAACAGGAAGGAGTTCCGTGGAAAATTATTCCATGCACTTTTGCTATCTAAATTCGACTAAAAAATGTCAAGCTTAATATTTTTATTGTAAAAGAATATCTTCCTTTAATGTTTTAAGAAAAAACTGGAGACTGTATTTAGCAAACATTTGCATATTGGTAGATCTATCATTTGAATAAGTACACATTTCGCATGATTTATTACCATGCGGGCCAGAAATACCTAGATAAACACTACCAACTTGTGCATCCTCATCAGTCATACTTTGATTATCTAAACCAACATTAGTTGTAGGACCTGCATAACCGGTTTCAGATAGAACATAAGTTGAACCAAATTCAACTCTCAAATTTCTTGCCATTTTGAGTGCAACGCTTTCACTTGGACCTGTATAATTTTTAATTTGTTCCATATTCCACCCAGACAATTTCAATCTTGATTTTAGACTGTAGATCAGACGTCCACCATCAAAAAAATTGGAAGCACCTGGCAATGCAATAAGATAGGCGCTTAACAAACCACCGCATGCTCCTTCACTGACAGAGACGGTTTCGTTTCTAGAAATAAGGATTGCTGCAATTTCTGCAACTAATTGCTGTACTTCTTCAGGTGGGAAATCCATTGGGCTAATATTGTGTGTCAAATAATATAAAAAAAGATCAGAGAAGTCCAATTCATGAAACAAATTGGAGAAAAATAAAAGGAAATTGAAAAAAATGAGAAAATCAACCTTCAGTTTTCATTTCCTAGCATGAATTTGCACTTTTACATTTGCCTTCTTCTTTCCATATTTATTATTCTGCTTACGATTAGCAATTAAACCTACAAACAATGCCGCTTCCAGTTAAATTCAACGCAGGTAAGGTTGAATACAATACTGAACTTGATCAATACGTGCCGGCAAAAGCACCCGGAGAAATCATTATTGATCAAAGTCCTGAAGGTGAAGGATGTTTTTCCTTTACATGGAGACCCAAAAATAGTACAACTCAAGACATTGAAGAATTACTTGTTTTTCAAGGTGATGTTGTCTGGCAGAAGATTAATTCATGTACTAGTGGAAGAGTTTACATGTTAGCATTTCTCAGTTCTGGAGCAAAACATCTGTACTGGATGCAAGATGTTAACGATGTCGGAGCTGGAGAGGACGATTCTGATGCAGCTCTTTTCACTGAATCGAAACACGACAGAGATGTTTCTGCTCAAATCAGAACGGTGTTCTGTGATGCAGAGTAAGCAAGTTATAGTTTATAGGTTTGTGTGTACATCAGTAATCGATCAAGTGATCAAAATAGTCAAATTACGCGTAGAGAGCCTCCATGAATTAAATTAATGTGTTGATTTGCCTTTTTCATGTTTCATTTCATAGCTTTTTTTCATGTATCTTTATTTGCTTTGTGACACGTAATAGCATCGTGTTACAAAATATTAACCAGCTTTAATTATGTCTCTGTCAGAAAACTTTGATATTTCCAACTACGGTTTTCCCAATCCTCCAGTTTCAGCCGATTTGTCTGCAAATACGTCTTCAAATCCACCTTCACAACGCCCAGCTTCTTCTCCATTAACAAATTCTACCTCAATATCAAGTCGAAATTCACAAACTTTCAGAGTTTCCAATATATTGAACCAACATTTAAGTATAAATTCCTTACAATCTGATACAGATTTATTACATAATAATCCAATATCTTTGATGAATAGTAGGGATAACGAAAGCTCTCAAAATACTATAAATCGGCCACAATCAGCTCCCACACAGGCACAAGACCACACTAATACCAGCGATGCAAGTACTTGTCCGTATGGATGTTGTCATACCTCTTCAATACCCGAATATTTATTCATTAATGGCCTGATTAAAGGTAACCACTACGATGTAGTAATCAAAGCTTTTGGTAAAAAATATAAATTACATAAGATTTTCCTTGAAAGAAGTTTGTACTTTGAATCTTTATTTTCATGGTCGAGTAATATTAAATCAAAGTCAACAGGAATATGTGCCAACAATGAAGCATCTGGTTCGAATCTAGATTCAGATTCAGATTCAGATTCAGATCTAGGCTCCAAGCTACGATCAAATTTACGTTTTAATGACTACAGGAAAGTTTATGAGCTATCATTTGATAATCTGGATGATTCAACAATTTCTACAAAGCAGAAAAGTTTTGAGTTGGCAATTTCAAGATTATATGGGGCAATTAATTTAAAGGAGGAATTCAAAATACCTTATAATATGATTGAAATGGGTCAATATTTAGCAATTTCGGATATTGTTTGTACTTCAACGGATTATATTATTAGAAATATGAATATGTCAAACATTGCAGAAAATTTAACGTTTGCATTGAATTCTGATTTCGGATCTGCAAGTCAAAGAATTATTGAAAATGGTAAAGGTATTTTAACTTCAAATGGTTGGGAGAAAGGTTCCGAATCATGGGACGGAATACCTACTTCAATTATGGCTGCAATCGTTGGTGAAGATTATTTTTTTGTCCCAAACGAATGGGATAGATGTATTTTTATTATAAAACTAATTGAAAGAATTTTAGAGGGTAAAGGTAGAATAAAAGATATTTCAGAAAGCAGTGATATTTTACCATTGAAGAAAGTTTTGAATGAAAAGATTTATTATTGTCATATGCCACCACACCAATTACAACAATTAGAATCACTTCGTGATGTTAACGGAGATTATTATATTGAACCCCAAGTTTTACATACCGCTTTATGGCAATCTGTCCAGTTAGAAACAATTGTAACGAGATCTAAAGATTTACCAAATCTAGACAATGTTTTAATATCTGAAGACATCCCATCAAACGTAAATCAATGGTTTAAAGTGCCATCGAAAGATGAAACTTTATCCGGGTTACCAAAAGAGTTGGACCTGTTAATTGATCAAAGTCTTTCAACGACTTCTATAAATAAATGCGATTCAGATGCTAGCAAAATAACTCAAGATGAACCTAGTTCGATTGATAACAATACTAACAAGAAATTGTACAACTGGATTAAAATTCCCCCTTTCAGGTTTTCAATATCCTTTGCAAATGTTTCAGAATTAGCAACTGATAAGAGAGTTTATGGTAAGACGTTTTGGTATGCAGGTTCATATTGGAATTTATATTTACAAAAAAGTTATATTGCATCAAAGAATAGTTATCAAGTTGGAGTTTATTTACATAGAGCGCATAATGCATTATCACACTCTGCTAGTAGAAATGGCTTAATCAATCCCGAGGTTTTCTCAGATAATATAAATTACCAATCTTCGCCAAAGATTTATCAGTCAAATGAAATTAATTTTGAATCAAAATCATGGGTTGGATCACAGAGCGTCGTTACAAATGATTCATCAATTGATAAACTGAATATGGAGTTAAGTGATTTATCAATATCAGAAGAAATTTCATCAAATTCAAAGGCTCTCAATAGTCATCATAGTAATAATAATAGAACCAATGATTCAATTATGCGGTATGAAGATCAAAGAACTTCAATTAAAGTTTATTTTGTTATTTTCACACCTTCACGCCGTTCAGTTCCAACAATTACGTCCTTTTTATCAGTACCAAACCAGTTTAGTAAGTCTCAAAGTTGGGGTTGGAAAAGCAATAACATGTGTGTATTTAATGATGATGGAACATTTGCTGAGGGTCAAGATCCAAATTTAAAATTTATGATATTATTAGGAAATGTTTAGATTTGTAGAAAATAAAAACAATATTAATGATTAACAGCTTGTATAATACAACATTAAATATAACATATAGTAAATAATAGAAACAAAAAGATTAGAGCACTTGTGTTTCGCCTATGGACTCCCACTAAACTACTCTATCAGACTCTTAACAGCTTAACTACAGTTAATCAGAAGGGAAACAGTGATTTTTGGTAGATACAACCGCAATCAAAAGTTTTATATTTTAGAGAAATTTGATTATCTGTGTTAATATTACAAAGAATATGATCAATTAAATTTGAAAAAAAAGTCAATCAAATAATATTTATGCAAGGATTGAATGAATAATTTAAATTGAAAAGCTAAATATCGGTTTAACATGTAGCAAATCTCAATAATACATATAATCATGATTCAATCCATTCGGTTGTCCATGACAATTTTTCAACTGGTTTAAAAGGAGCAATTTTGAATGGAGAATCAGCAAAAGTCATAATATCTGGAATAGCAACTTCCTTTCTAACTAAAACACACTTATCTTTACAAACAAGTTTGGATTCATCCATTTCATAAAAGGAATTACCAAAAGTTGAAACAAAACCCTTAAGCATATCAAGTTTACCAACTTTTTCAAAAACTTCAGCAACATAAGCAATTGCAAATTTTTGAGTATATATACCCGCACAGACACCAATATGAACAGCCTTTTTAGATAAGTCATGTGGAGCAGAATCAGAACCAAAGAAAAAGAATGGTTTACCAGAAACTGCAGCATTTAAAAGAGCTCTTCTATCTTCTGGCAACTTTGCAACAGGCTTACAAAAATTAACTGGATTTCCTGCCCAATCATCAATTGTAAGGAATAAATGATGTGCAGTAATTGAAGCAACAACTTTTGGTGCTTCATTTTCCTTTATATCTTTATTGATTTCATAAATTGCATCAATTGCGGCCTTTGAGGTACAATGTTCTAGCACAATTTTTAAGTTTGGGAAATCTGAATGAAGTTTGAATAATGCAGGTAAAAATTTAGGTTCTGCATTAAGAACATGAATATCTTCCCCATTATCACGAACTGAAGGCTTTTCACCATGTAAATTCAAAACCAATCCCTTTTCTTCCATTACTTTAAAAATAGGATAGAACGCAGTAAAATCATTTGGATCGACACCTGCTTGTGAATTAGTCGTAACACCCGCAGGATAACATTTAATACCTCTAATAGCACCTTCATCAGCTGCAGTTGAAACTAATTCTGGCGTTAATAATTTCGAAAGATAAAAGGTCATCAAAAATGTTGTCTTAGGAGCCAATTTTTGAAGATCTTTCTTATATTGAACTACCCTTTTAATATCAGTAATTGGAGGAGTTAAGTTTGGCATAATATAGGCAATGGAAACACCACCTTCTCTAACAGTTGGTGTAACAATTTCCATCATTTCACCTTGTCTAAGATGAACATGATAATCTGCAGTAATACCTAATTCGATTCTAGTCATTTCGTTATATATATTTGATTTTTGTACGGAGTATTGACGACTTAATAAACGGTATGTATTGATGATTTGATCCTTGAACATAAACGAGACAGCTGTCGTTACCAATAGTCCTTTCATCAAGGTAAAATCATGAGGAAAGAAAGAAATATTGGAAGAATAAAAATTGAAAAATGAAAAATGCAGAGATAAAAAATAAATGAGAGAGTTTTTTTTCACTTTGAGAACGTTTGTTAGTTATTTTAACATTTATCTAAAAAACAACTTTTTTTATTAAAAATAAGGACAGAAAACAAGAATAATGGATGATTCTACACAAGCAGTTTCAGCACCTGTTCTTTCAAGTACACAAGATGAAGCAGAAGCATTTGCAAAAGTTGAAGGTCTCACGGATGAAATTTTACTCCAAAAGAGACAACATTTAGGACCTGATTATGTTACCAATAAAAATATCACAATACAGCAAACAAGAGATTTGATCGCCAAATATTACAGTTTAGACACACTTGTGGAATACTTGAATAAAAGAGATGATATCACAAATGATTTAAAATATCCTTTAGTTTCATTACAATTTCCAGATAATCTTGTTTGTGATTCAACAATTGTTTCACAAATATTACAAGAAAAGCTAAATAGGTTGAATAAAACATTTCATGATCATAACCATGCCATGGAAGAAAAGGAGCATGCAAGCTTAAAACATCAAGAAACTGATTTCACGTTTACATCATCGGCTACGATGTCTAGAGATATTGAATCAGTGGAAAAGACAATTGATAGTAAATCATGTGGTGGAAATTGTGGTTCGAAATGTAAGAATAAGAGCAAGTATAATCAAGAAATTTGGATTTTGGCGGATACTTCTTACTCACCTTGTTGTATCGATGAAGTTGCGGCTGAACACATTCAAGCTAATATTGTTGTTCATTTTGGTGATGCATGCTTAACTCCAGTTGATAAAATTAATTCATGTTTTGTCTTTGGTAGACCTTATATCAATATTGATGGATTAATTGAAACCTTCAAAAGTAGTTATTCTGATAGTGATGAAAAAATTGTAATCATGGCAGATACTCCTTATAGTTATGTTCTCATAGAATTATACAAAACATTAAAACATGATTACAAAAATTTGGTTATTGCAAATGTTGATTATTCAAGGGCAGGTAAGCATTCTAAAATCATTGACACAGTTGGAGTTGATGAAATTGGTCTAAAAAACAAAAAAATATACACAGCAAATAGAGTTTTATCGGGAATAAGTGACGAAGATATCGATGAATATTTAGAAACGGTTGATTTTGAAGATGAAAATTATGTCGAAAGTGGTAAATTTGATGGGTTAACACAACAATATTCATTATTTCATATAACGAGACCGCATGATGCTAGAATTTTATTATTGACAACCAAGTTTAATGCCTTGAAAGTCGTTGATCCACAAGATGTTCAAATAATTCATGACCAATTTCCAACACTAATGAAACGTTATAGAGATATGCAAGTTGCACGTAGCGCAACAACTGTTGGAGTTTTAGTTAATACATTATCATTAGCGAATACAAAAGTTTTACTTGATCAAATTGTGAAATCAATCATTGAAGCAGGTAAAAAACATTATATGTTTGTTGTTGGAAAACCAAACGTTGCAAAACTTGCAAATTTTGAATGCGTTGATGTTTGGTGTATTATTGGATGTGGACAATCGGGTATTGTTATTGACATGTGGGGTGATTATTATAAACCGATTATCACACCTTATGAATTGCAATTAGCATTAAGGCCCCAAGTTACATGGACTGGAAAATGGGTTACCGATTTTGATACTATATTAGAAAAACAGACGGAAGGGGAGGGAACAAATGAAAGTTTAACAACTCCAGCTAATGAAGATGAAGAAGATGATTATGCACCAGAGTTTGATCCCGTTACTGGTAAACTAAAAATGAACCAACCACTCCGTCAACTTAGACATTTAGAGCTTGAAATTGAAATGGAAAGTTCCAAAAAGGCTACAAAATCTGTAGATGAAACAGGTTTAGTTAAAGGCTTTTCTGGTTCGCTTACTGTTGGTAATACCATTTCCACATCTGCACTAGGGTTACAAGGCCGTCAATGGTCCGGTTTGGGAAGCGACTTTACCGAAGAAGACTCAAACGAGGGTGCTCTTGTTGAAGACGGTCGCACCGGTGTTGCCAGAGGATACACAGATGTATAAGAACTGAATTTGTAAAGTAAAACACTAAAAGTAGTAAGCAACCCAGTGAATTAGTTTCCGCATTTGGAAAGCGAGAAAAAAATGATGAATTCATGTTGAGTTTTTATTACATAACTGCTTGTGTGACGACAGTTGGTGCTTGTTCTACTTGCTGAATAATACAAAACATATATAGGGCCAGTTATGGGGAACATACCATCCAGTCTTTTAGATGATCTTTCCGAGGGTACTAACTGTAAGTATAATGTCCAACTTAGGTGTTCTCGCACGCCATGCCATATGATGACGATAAGCTACAATTCTATAAATTATCAGCAGCAATTCAAAGTTACAGCAATACTAACAAAATACCAATATTTCCCAATTTTTAACGTTTGAAACAGTCGGATCTGAAGAAATTGATCGTCTTGCAAAGAGATTTATGAAATTAGATACCGATAATTCAGGTGCAATTGATAAAGATGAATTTTTGGCAATTCCAGGAATAGGACAGAATCCACTAGCCAAAAGAGTTGTTGATATTTTTGATGAAAATAAAGGTGGTGATATTGATTTTAAAGAATTTGTTACCGGATTATCAGTTTTTTCTTCAGCTGGGTCGGTTGATGATAAGTTGCAGTTCCTGTTCAAAGTTTATGATATTGATAATGATGGATACATTTCAAATGGTGAGTTATTTATAGTTTTACGTTTAATGGTTGCAGATTCATTAAATGATGTTCAGCTTCAACAGTTAGTTGATAGAACAATCATGGAAGGTGATTCTGATGGTGATGGTAAACTTTCATTTGCCGAATTTAAGAAAATTATTGAAAGTACTTCAGATATTACCCAAAAATTGAGTCTAGACGACAAGATATAGTAGTGGTAAACTATAAACCTTTACTTAATGTGTAAATATCAGACTTTTGTACGCTTCAACGTCGATTATTAGCTAATTTTATAAATTTGCCCGTCCTGACATGAATCTATATTTTAAATTGAGGCATCTTGATTTCCTCGTTCTTGATCTCTTAACTATTGTAATTTTTCTCTGTAAAACTTGAACTATTAACAAACCATAAGTGACAGATCCTGGTGTACGTCTGTTTAAACGGTCTTATAAAAAATTAGAAAGAGGATTGACAATCAACCATAAAACCAGACCAATTACTAATATCCCCGAATAAGTAACATAATGACATCAGAGAAAGTTGAGATAAGTGATCAGTTTAATTCACTGACACAATTGGAAGAAGGTCACGGACCACAAATGAATGATTGTATTGATCATGGTGGTACCAGTAACACCACACAAGAAGCCACCACATGGCCAATGTTTTCATCAATATTACAATTAATAACAAATGATAAGAAAAGTAAAACAATAAGCTCATCATCAAATAATATTCAATTTATTGATAATATATCAACTCACGATAATTCTGGTTTTATACCCATGCTTCCAAATCATATTGATCCTATACAGTTTTTAAAAAATCAGGAAAATGTTCTATTATTTAATAAGTTTCCAAAATTAACAACGTTACATGAAAAATATACTCAATCGGGGGATATCCAACTAACTTCGACCAGAAATGAAATCACCCAAACATTAAAAGAACTAAATAATAGTTATGAAGCACTAAATGAAATTTACGTTTCCGAAAAATATTCAAAGTTATCAAAATATCAACTATTTATCGATTGGATTAATAAAAGATCTCAAATTAATAACAAAATCGAGGATATTGTATCTAAATCATCCGAAGGTCAAACTTATAAAATTTTGTTAAAAAAATCACGACAGATAGATACAGATATTGAGGAACTTGAGAAAAAGTTGTCAGATTTAAAAATCAAAAAACAATTAATCAATCATCAACTTTTAGAAACTAAATCTTTATTAGATATTAAATTAAATATTCATAATAATGATTTAGATGATTTAATACAATTGGAAAATAATGAAATTAATTTACTTTTTAAAGAAAAACAAATCAGATCTAGTGATTTCACGGATAATGAAATTTCAGATATTCTAAAATCCCAAATAAATTCGTTAGATTCATTAATTGGCCAAACATTAGAATCAAAATCAAAATTTGAACAATCATTTAATTATTTGTCTGATATTTTCCATACCTTGAATAAAATGGAAAGCTCAATTGATACGTTTATTCAAGAATCTAAAATCGATCAATTAGAACCAGTTTTAATCACAAATAGAAGTTACTTATATAATAGATTGAAACAGATAGATGAACTAAATTTTAAAGATGTTGAGATAATAATTAATAACGAAATCAAAGCAATTGAAAAAGCAATGAAAATGTTAAAAATTCCAATATCTGCAATAGAGCTTAGTAAAAGTCAAAAAGATAAAAATGACAAAAATAATGACAATAAATCATCAATTAATTCATCACCCGATAGTACAGATTATTATCACAATAGTTCCATAGATAATATTTCGTTACAGTTTGGTGCAAATAATGCCAATAATAAACAAAATTTATTATCTACATCACCACCAAATATAAGTAATAAATCTACAACAACAGTTACAACCACAACAAATATTAATGGTATAGGATTCAAATCAAATAATAATAATAAAGGTAATAAATATAATTTATTATTAAATGAAATAAAGAATTCAAAGGGTGAAAAAACTGATTGATATGTCAGTTTTTAGTTTCAAAATATTAATAAGCTTTACTTACTGATTTGGTATGTATCTTCTTCTAATGTCTATAATTTTAAAAATTAAATTGTACATAATTTAATTTAATCACGGTGACCTGTAAGGTTTTTTGAAATAAATTTATTCTTATTACTAATTTTAACCATACCAGCGGGTGCATTATTATTATTATTATTCATAGGTAAGATAACACCTGACGATTTCGGACCTGTTGGTATATTGTTTCTAACAATTTTCATATCCTTGGAAATTTTGCCAGTATATTTTTTAACCGGCAGTTTATTATTTGATATTTTTCTCATTTTTGAAACATCCAAAATGTCATGTGACGGTAAAGATCTCTTCTTATCATTCTTATCAGATTTGAAGTTTTTTGGTTTAATCACACCTGTCGATTTCATCTTCTCAGCTTTCAAGGCTAATGATTTTGGTCCAACTGGTAACGAAGCTGGTATTGAATTTAAAAATGAATTTGAGGTGGTTGATGATAATGATGGTGTGTAGTCCAAGTCATCATCACCAATATTCGTAATTTCTTGAATTTTACCAGAATTATTACTGCTAGTATCAGCTCCATTTTTTAGCCTTCTAGTGAATCCTAAATATGCTTCAGTAACTAACAATCTATTCTTTGCATCATCATATAAATCCTTCCAGGTTTTGTTCGAAATTAATGCATCAACCGACCCAACAACCCATAATGAAGCTCTTGCTCTTGTTAATGCAACATTCATTCTTCTAATGTCAGCCAAGAAACCAACACCCTTTTGAATTTCTGCTCTAACACACGAAAATAAAATTATATCCTTTTCCTGACCTTGAAATCCATCAACTGTGTTAAAATCAATTTGTTTTGTAATTAAAAATCCATACTTATCAACGAACGTTTTCTTCATGAGTTTGACTTGTTCTTTATATGGTGAAATAATACCAATCTTATTTGACCAATCAATATCTGAATATCTTCTATATAAGTCTTCAACAACTTCTAATATTATTTTACATTCAGTTAAATTAAATAATGATTTGGTTCTTTCATTTTTGCTTTGTTGACCATTCTTGATATTGAAAAATCTATATGGACCATAATCTTTAATTTCATGCCAGGATCTAGTATTTAATTTTTCCATATTTGGACCATCTTTCAATTTTGAGTTATAAAATTCCTTTGATGGAAATTTAGAAATTTCTGGATGCATACGATACTGAACATCTAATAAATAGACTGAATTTTTATAATTCTTTTGCATTCTAACAAATAATGATTGTTCATAATTGAATGACGCAGCCTTTTGTGATAAAACTGTTGGCGGTAATTGATTTGGATCACCAACCATAATACATTTCTTACATCCGTATCTTAATGGGATAACTGCACTTAATTCGATACATTGTGCAGCTTCATCAATGACAACAGTTTCAAAAGTCATTGACATACCTGCTAAAACATCATGTGCTGAACCAGATAATGTGGAACAAACCACTTGTGCATTATTTAAAATTTTAAATTGAATGTTTCTTCTTTCAATTTCTCTATTACGATAGTTAACAGCTCTTTGTTCTCTCATCTCATCTAATTTTTTACCCAATTCTCTACGTTTCGACATGACTTCTTGTAACTTAAGTTCCAATTTCGTTACCTCAGTATCCGCTAGTTTGTTACTTTCTAATTTTCTTCTCAATTCATCCCTTTCAATAATACATTTTTTATGTTCTTCTCTAATCTTTGAGTCGTCAGTCCTTTTAATTTTGGATAATAAAGCATCAACTTGTTCTTCTAATGTTAAATCTTTAACTTGTTCGTTAATAGCATCAGACTTACCTAATCTAACAACATTTGGTTTAAATATTTCACCTTTGGAATTTTTGATACCTTTTTTGATTCTGATAACCAATTCATCAACAGCTGCATTTGAAGGTGCACAAATTAAAATTTTTCTCTTACTATTAACAGTACCAGTAGCACTATTTACAGTTGTAACATCTTCTTTAACACCAGGTGCTAAAACCCTATGAATATTATTATGCTCTTGTGTAAGAAAATAACCAATAACTCCTAAAATCGTTTTGGTTTTACCAGTACCCGGTGGACCTTGAATTAAAGAAAAACCACTACCTTGGACAGTTCCTGAAATTGCTCTTGCTTGAGAATCATTAACATCATATATACTTTTAAGTTTTAAAATTTTCTCATTATTTGGAATTTCAACTGCTGATGGTTGTGCATTAACAATTTCATTACTTAAATCATAATATTTTAATCCCTTTAACGATGAGTATTCTCTTTCTAATGTTGTCATTGTATTAACTTTCAGACCAACTATTTTCATACCCGAGGAAAGTTTATAGACCATATTATTATTTGATGAAACTCTTAATGTGATGTCAGAATATGCACCTACGGTATTTTTGATTTCACGTACTTTTGCAAAACAATTTAATTTACAATTTTTAATTAATCCTCTAGGTATACCAACATTGTCTTCTTCAGAAGGTAAATTATCCACAAGCATCAAAACTAATAAATCATTGTCATTAAAGTATCTTAGCTCATTAACAACTTCCTTTTTAACAGATGCATAAATATCAAAAAATGTGTCTGTTGCGGATCTCGAACCAATTGTCATTCTGAATAGGTGCTCAGATCCCACTTGCTTTGCTCTTTGAATTGATTGCCAACATTCTAACAATAATAAAGGTTCAAAACTATTTTCGTAATCTTCAACTGTATCAAATTTATCTGTGATTGGTTGATATTTTGATTCATCATAATCTGATGGTAATTCTGAATCATTATTATAAGACCATGATAAAATAGTTTTATAAAGTGGGGTAACATCAACATTTAATCTTAATCTCATTAATTCTTCTGCTTTTTTCTTTTGAATTTTTTCTAAATCTTTGTTCTTAAGAGTACTAGGAGTAGATCCAAATCTAGGTGCTTGTAATGATTGCAATGCCGCCTTTGTCTTTTTCATTTTTTCAACAACTTGATCTTTTGTAAATAATGTATTTGAAATATTTTCATCATTATTATTATGCCTATTATCAGAATCGCTATCGGAATCACTATCTGAAATATTAATTGGTTTAGAGGTTGCCTTTTTATTAAATCCTGATGGTCTTGCAGGTGCAGGTGCTTTCGTTGGTTCAGCAGATGATGCCTTCCTCTTTTCATTTAGCTTCTGCTGTGCTAATTCTAGCTTTGATAATCTTTTAGGTGCATCAAATGAAGGAACTGATTCACGTACAAAAGGCTTCAAATAATTTGAAAGATTGCTTTGTGGTTTTCTTGATTGATATTGATATTCAGATTTTGTACTTAAATCAATTCTGGGAGATGCAGATTTAGCTTTCTTTTCTTGATCAACTTGGGTTGAAATATTTTCAACTAATTTATCATTTATTCTTCTTGCCCTTAATAACAATTCACCTGTTTGTTCCGCATTCATTTTATTATTAAATTTTTTAGCTCGTAAACATAATTTAATTAAAATAGTTAGTAATTCATCATTTAAAGTTAATTTAATATTGCATGATAAATCCAGTATTTTAGTAATTAAATCAACACATCTAATCAATAACGCAGAATCACTTAATCTCAGCCATTTAAACAAATCATTAAGCGTCACAATAATTGGTTTTAATAGGATTTCTTGAATGGCTTGAATTTTTTCATCTGAATAATTATCGGATTTCATTAAACTAATGATAATCTGAAAGCCATTTAAAACAGAATTTGATAAATCCAAAACATCTCTTGTAAAATTAAGTAAATCATTTGTAATTTTATCGGAGATTTCCTTTGATAATGTGATTTTTAATCTTTCATAATTGATTGACCAATCGAAAATATTTCTGAAAATCATACCTAAAAATTCCCAAATATCAATCCAAAATCGAACAATTGAAGTTTTTAAAATGGTTGTTAATTCAATGTTAGTTGAAGAAATTACACCGTTCATTGGATCAAACAATGCATTAATAAAATCAATTAAAACTTTAACAATTCTCTGTGTTGGTATAAATAATTTTAAAGATGTAAAGTTTGATAATGAAATTGTAAATGACTGTAAGGTGTTAACCAAATTTAATTTCAAACATTCTTTAAACGACTCTAATCTATCATCAACATCAAATGATTCATTTAATATAGCAATTGAAGATTCATAAACTTTATCAATTGGCGATAATAATAATGACCATAAACCAGACGAAGTATCCAGTTCATTTATGATTAAATTAATTTTTTTTGAGGTCAAATATTCAGATAACTTATTAAGTATATTCTCAACTGACTTTGAGAAAGATTCTATTATTTTATTATGTTTTGAAGAATTTAAAATAATTTTTTTAATAGATTCATCACTTTCGATTTTATCATTGATCAATTTTGTTTTTTTATAAGCAATATCAATTTGATAAATTTTAATTATGTTTTGGAATGATTTAAAAATTGAAATAACTAAGTTAAAGTTTGTTTGATTATTGATTTTAATTTGTAATAAATTCCATAAGTCATTACTGAATTCAGGGGTAACATAGTTCAATTTATTATTATTGTTCAATCTATTTGAATAGAAGGAATAATTTTCAATATCAAAAATTAAACATGAATTTATTAGTTCAATTGATTTTGATTGTAAGTAAGGATTGTTTAAAGAATCAAAAATTAAAATACATTTTTTATTTAGTAAATTTCTTGCATTTGATTTATTCATTAATTCAATTGAAAGTTTATCATTATAAATGCTGTTTTCTAAAATCAGTTGTTTTGACATATTATCCATTATATAAGAACCAACAAAATCCCCACAATTTGAATCATTCATATAATCAGCCATAAATCCAAACATTGCGATTGAAAATTGACAATTATTTGAATCATTCAAAATCTTTGTACAGGAATCCATCCATTGGAATAAATCAATAAATAAGGGCTTTCTTGAAGTATCCAATTCTAACAAATCAGTTGAATAATTTTCAGGTTTTAGTTCTAATAAATATTTTTTATAAGATGGATTATTAAATGCCATATCAAAGAAACTCATATAATTGTGAGGTTTAATTAAATCAAACAATGAATTTTGAAATTTTACTAAAGAAATTGATAAAAATCTTAATAAATAAGGTAATGGAGTTTTCAAATATGAAAAAATATGATTAATAAATATGGAATATAGGGGGACAATTCTAATTTTTAGATTATCTCTATAACAAGAAGATGAATAAGGTTCAATTAAAGTTGAATAAATTGAATCTAATTTTGTAAATCTTATTAGTGGAATCAAATTAGTCCAAAATTGAATTGATTTATCATCATTGAAAAAGTCTGGTCTTTGAATATTAAAAAAATGAATTTCATATTCTTCAATGAATAAAGGGTTCAAATCTTTTGTTGTAAAATAATTTTCTTTTTCTTTGTCTTCATCTTGAATACTATATGGCATTCTGGAAATTGCCCAACTTCTTTGAGCTTCATTATCTTGAAACATTAAGAATATTATACCAGGATAAAATTTTAAACCTTTTTCAATTAATAAATCATGAGCATTGTTTAAAAACTTTGTACAATGATCAAAATACGTTTTTAGATTTTTATTTAATCTTAGTAATTTTGGATTCAAGAGACACTCAGATAGAATTTTAGATAGCAAAACTTTCAAATCATTATTATTTAGTTTATTTTCAATTGATTTTGAAATTTGGTCATATAAATGATTTGCTTCCCAAATTGCAGCCTTTTCCATGGTCAAACATATTGATTTATAGGGTATTTTTTTAATTAAAATGAATTTTTTCCTAATTTCAGCTCTATGCAAATGGTATTGAATTAAACAATCGGTACAATTATCTATAGAAAGTCGAATTGCATTGAACTGATCAATGGTGAAATCGACATTAAAACCAGCTAATACTACAATAAGAAATGATATAACAGAAGCAGAAATTGAAGAATTACAAAAGATGTGATGTTGATTATGATCATTTGAATCCTTTTTAATGTTGATATAGTATTGCATACATTCTTCAACAACTGCTTCCTGTAGCAGAGGGTCGTCAGCGACGTAGGTCTGTTCGATACGATCGAGAATACCTTCAAAAGAGGGAGCAGACATAATTTAGGAAGAAGGGAGTCAAGCAGAAAAACAGTTCCAATAAAAAGAAAGATAATATGGCTTTAAATGTAAAGATTACCAAATTTTCTTTGCCACTTAAAACCGTCACAAAAAAACACAAAAAACAAAAAACCTTTAAAAACACGAAACACGAATTATATTAAAAAATGGAAAATGAAAAACGGAAAATGAAAAATGAAAAATAGAAAATGAAAAATCAGCTCTCAACTTGAAACCATTTCATACCATGAGCCTCTAGCAACAATAGCCCATCCTTCCGTTGATTCTCTCTTCATCACTTCATTCCACCATGAGAATCACCCATGTTCTCCGAAAGTTTGACAAGACCTATCTCAAACTTCATATGAAGCCCATGAAAAAAATCAAACAAAAACAACCACCTTCACCCTCCAGGAACCATATTCTTCCCCCAGTGAACCGAGAACATATTTCTTCCCACCACCATTATGCCCACAACGCCCATCGCCAGGCCGCCCTCACGGCCTTCACCCAGAGGGATTCTTTGCGCGCCCACGCCAAAGACGCCTTTCTCGCCGGCGACAAGGCCGCTGCCCACCAGTTGGCAGGTGAGGCCCACGCCATGCACTCCGAGGCTTCCCACCATAACGCCCAGGCGGCCGCCGCCATATTTGCCCACCACAACCCATCTTTAGAATCACCAACAGTGGATCTCCATGGACTCCACCCAAAGGAGGCCATCTACTACTTCAGCCAACACCTTCAACGGTGCATCAAACGGGGGGAAACCCGAGTGGAGGTGGTGGTGGGCATGGGAAAACAGTCCACAGGCAGCGGCCACAAAGTGGGCCCCACGATTGTCGGCCTCTGCCGTCAGTTGGACATTTTTCTCTGCAGGGGAAAAAACAGAGGGGCGTATTTTGTGCGGGTGGACCGAAGCTTTGAGGGCGGCGTGGAAGATGCGTTGCTTGCGTGGGAGAGCGATTTTGTTGATGTTGGTGTTTGATTGTTGGCGATAGATGCAAGTTGTTTCGTTTGAGGTTGTTTTGGATTGTGCAGTTTGCATATTATCTCTGTTTCCCATCATGAGTGGCAAGTTTGTTAGAGCCTCTAAGTACAGACATGTCTACGGTCAAGCTACAAAGAAAGAATTGTGTTACGAAAATCTTAAACCTACAATTTCTGCTTTTGACAGTAACATCATCCAAGCAAATGGTAAATTTATTGCTTTAAATTCAAACGGTATTGGTTCATTCACCGTCATTCCCGTTAATGAGGTAGGTAAGGCACCGGATATGGTTCCTATGTTTAGAGGTCATACCGGTGGTAGTGTCTTGGATACTGCTTTTGACCCTTTCGATGATAATAGAATCTTATCTTCCGGTGAAGATGCTAAGATTCTCGTATGGGAAATTCCAGATAACTATTCTTATGTCCATGTAGATCCTGAAAATATTGTTGATATCCAACCAGTGGGTTCTTTAGTTGGTCATTCAAGAAAAGTTGGTCACTTATCTTTCAATCCCGTTGCTAAAGATGTTATTGCGTCTTCTTCATTTGATTATTCTGTAAAAATTTGGGATGTTAAAGAAAAAGTTTGTAAAGTTACTCTACAACATAAAGATTTGATTACTTCTTTTTGTTGGAACTATAACGGTACCAAAATTGCAACAGCTTCAAGGGATAAAAAACTTAGAATTTGGGATGCTAGATCTGGTGAATTATTACAAGAAGCACCTGGTCATTTAGGTGCAAAGGCTTGTAGAATTGTTTGGTTAGGTAACACCAATAGAATTGCAACAACTGGATTTGATAGATTTTCTGAAAGACAACTAGCTTTATGGGATTCAAGTGATTTATCAAAAGGTCCAATTGGTGGATTTATTTCAATTGATTCATCATCTGGTACTTTAATGCCATTTTTTGACCCAAGTACTAATTTATTATTTATTGCTGGTAAAGGTGATGGTAATGTCAGATATTTTGAATTCGCTGATGATGATTTGCTCTTATTAAGTGAATATCCTTCCATTGGTGCACAACGTGGTTTTGCAGTTACACCAAAAAGATTTGTCAATATAAAAGATAATGAAATTTTAAAAGCTTATAAGTTGTTAAATGATAACTCTATTGAACCTTTATCTTTTATTGTTCCAAGAAGATCTGAAATGTTTCAAGAGGATATTTATCCTGATTCTCCATCTGGTAAACCCGCATTATCTTCAACTGATTATTTCGGTGGTAAAACTGTCGACGGTCCAATTTTATGTTCAATGAAAGATATTTATGAAGGTAATGATCCAAAATTATTTGAATCAACACCATTAAACGAATCAGTTTCTGCATCTTCACCTACACCTGCACCTACACCTACAACTGCATCTGCGCCTACTCCTGAACCCGTTTCTGCTGCTGTTTCTACACCAGTATCAAAATTATCTTCTGCATCAGCTTCTGCTTCAACGTCTGTGTCTACTCCAACATCAACTTCACCAATTTCAAAGGATGTTCAAACAATGTTAAAGGACGAAAAAGGCGTCAATCAATTGCTGGAAAAAGTAAACAATTTATCAGATGATGATACTCAAAATGATGATAACGGTCCTAATGATGATGCATGGAATGAAAAACCAACTTCTTCAACCGCTCATGTATCTGCAAAGTCAACCGAAAAAGTTGAGCCAAAGGTTGAGCCAAAGGTTGAGCCAAAGGTCGAGCCAAAGGTTGAGCCAAAGGTTGAAGCAAAGGAACCAAAAATTGAAACGAAGGTTGTCACTGACACGAAGTCCGAAACATCCATCCCAGCATCAACTACCATCACATCTAAGTTAGGTGCAACATCAGGTGGATTAAAGGCCAATTTAGATAGACTTGAAAAACTTGTAGTTCAATTAGAAACCAACATTGAAACCTTAAAAGTTGATAATTTTTCAAAACATGAAAGACTTAAATCTTTGGAAGATAAAATTGATTTATTATTATCAAAAAAATAAATCTATTGATGCAATAGTTATTCTTTTATATATATTGTATTGTTTTTGGTGTTTAGATTTGTAGAAAAAAAACAGTTTATTTAACATCACTCTACTATTATTTTTTTCCAAAGAAAAAACTTAATTCTTGCGACAGACCCCATATACAGTATTTTGTAATGCTACACACAGTTATCCCAGCAGCCACTCCAGAATGTGCGTGACGTCAAGTTTAGCGACGCGACGATAGCCAAATATTCTTATCTTGAGAATCGGTCATGTTTTTAAAATCCAAAATATTTTTAGGTGACGTCCCTATCAAATTCTGTTGCGATAATGATGAATGCTAAACGCCCTCATATCTTTTCATTATTGATCAATAGTCATCATGTCTGAAAAAGTTACGGCATATGATCTATCATACTTACATAGTAATCCATTCGAGAAAATAACTGCCGATATATTATTAAATAATATTGATAAAATATTTGATAACGAAAATGATGAAGAAAATGATGTTGGATTGACTGACTATTTGAATAATAATAAATTAAATAACAAGATTAACGATAAAAGCAAAAATCAAGTTAACACTGCTGAACTCAATGAATCCATTGATAATAATAATCTCAATCTTGAAAATGTTACTGTGCTCAATAATCTAGTTCACAGCATTGAAAATAATAGTGGTAAAAATAATGCCTTTTTTTTTACAAGCTTGACATCATACATAAAATCATATTTTACTTCATCAGCAGTTGATAGTACATCTAAAGAAATTGAAAAACTTTATGAAAAGCAAGTTAATGCCCTAACATATGATGAATGGTTTGACTTTAGTTTAAAATTAGATATACTTGAAAATAATAATTTGTGGAAGGAGATAAAAGAATCTGAATTATATGATTATAAGTTAATTGAAAGTCAATTAATTAAATTAAGAGAATGTAGGGAAACTAAAAATTATGAAAAAATGTTATATATCATTAGGACTTGTTGGAAAAGAGATTTTGGTGGTATAAATAATGAAAAACTATATATCAACTGTCACGTTGGAACAAAAAACTTAATTACAGATTATATTAATGAATGTGTCAATTGTTTATCTTCCTTGGTTTCTGAGGATTGTACGTTGGATGATGGATATATTTTAAATGTTTTATTGGAATCAAAAAGAAATTATGGAAGAGCCGCCATAACAATGAGTGGCGGTGGTACATTTGGATTGATTGGCATTGGGGTATTTTCAACATTATTGGAAATGGATTTGTTCCCTAAAATTGTTTCTGGGTCAAGTTGTGGTTCAATTGTCAGTGCAATCATGTGTTCCAAAACAAGCGATGAGATTAAAATTATTTTGTCAAATTTATTTGATAAAACCTTTGAGGTTTTCAATATTGAAAATGATTATGATACATTCTATAATCATTTATCCAGATTCTTAAAGTTTGGTGTCTGGTTTGATAGTAAATATTTACAGTTGACCATGAAAGATTTTTTGGGTAATATAACTTTCAAAGAAGCTTTTAACAAAACTGGTAGAATCTTAAATATAACCGTATCATCAGCAACAATTCATGATCAACCAACTTTATTGAATTATTTAACTGCTCCAAATGTTTTAATTTGGTCCGCAGTTTGTGCAAGTTGTTCGCTACCATTAATCTTTGCATCTTCTACGATCTATGAAAAAAATTTAGAAACTGGTGAATTAATTAAATGGTCTAATCCATCATTGAAATTTGTTGATGGCTCATTAAATTCAGATTTACCAATTTCACGGTTATCGGAAATGTTTAATGTAAACCACACAATTGCATGTCAAGTAAATCCTCACATTTCACCGTTAGTTAAATTCTCATCAGATTGTAAGGAAAGCCTAAGTAATTGGAATTTGAAAAAAATTATTTTTAATACTTCAAATATCTTATCGTTGGAGCTATCACATTATTGTGAATTATTAAATGAATTAGGTATTTTTTCAAATTTAGCTACAAAACTAAAACAACTGATTTCTCAATCTTATACAGGTGATATAACGATATTACCCGAATTAAAATTCGGAGAGCAATCTAAAACCTTGGTTAATCCAACACCTAAATTTATTTGGAATTGTATTTTAAAGGGTGCAAGGACAACATGGCCACAAATTTCAATGATCAAAGATCAATATACTGTCGAATTTTCGATGGATAAATATATTAGCGTTTTGAAATCTCGTGTTGTTTTTGATTCATTAAGGGATAAAAATGAAAATAAATCAGGTTCAATATCTTGTGACACATCTCCTAAAAAAGATCATTCTTTTTCGCCTTTTAAAATTCCTAAATCAGCCAGTATTTATGATGATTATAGGAAAAGAAGTGAAAGTATAACCTTAAGTGAAAAATACCGAAATGATGAAAATTCAATTATTACACCAAAGTCATATTTAAAAAAAAGTAATAAAACAAGATCAAATTTTAAAAAGGCTTCAATTTCATGTCGCTATAAAGAGTTGCAACAATTACCACAATTACCACAGTTACCACAATTACCTCCACTCAGACAGGATCATTCATTTGAATCTTTAAGATATATGCAAAAAATAAAAACTCAGAATAGTACTAATATCAATCATAAATATTCGAGATCTTTTTCATATTCCCATTTGTTAAATGAAAGAATAACAATAAATAAAGATAAGTCAAATGACCACAATATGGAAAATTCCGAAGATGAGTTAATTTTAATTACTAATCAAGATGGAACAAGAAGATTATCTACTTCATCATCAATTTTGAATGAACCTGAAGAACAACAAAATTATCAAAAAATAAAAGCTTTGAGCTTAAACAATAATAAATTAATTAATGATGATGAAAAATTACTTATATACCCAAGCAAAATAAATTTAATGAAGGATAAAAGGGAATAAAAATACGGGGTCGTTTATATATTAGGATGTATTTTTAAAATTTGGTGTAGTCTAAGAAATTGATAGTTTGAAACATATTTTAAATGATGTAAATTTTTAGTAGGGTTAACTTTTTGAATTTATTGAGGAGGGGGTGAATGAATCGACATATCTCCTGTAAAATAAGAACAATTGAAGCTAAGAGCTTATATTTTTCAAGTTTCTATATTTCAAACAGTAGTACGTTCTGATTATCTTGCTATTTTACCTACGATGTAAACTTGTTAAAAATTGACTGAAATATTGCTTCCACGATGAACCCAGCAAATCTTTTTACTTATCTCTAATCATTAATTCAATTTTTCAAAGAACAATGTAAATTCGGAGATCCGTTTATGCAACATCAAGACTAAATGAGTGTCGAGTAGTAGGAGAATAATGTGTGGCCAAAAAAGTTCTTAATTTGACACTTGGATCTGACGAGTAACAAGAATTGGTAGCAAACGTTTTCACCTATTTGTGATTTTATCTTTTCTGATCTACAACATATAAATGTCCTATAATAAAACAATAAAATCTTACTTGTTATTTTGAATTTTTAAACTGTTTTTCGTAATAAAAAGTGTCCTTTTTGTCCTGTATCCCCCCATAACTTAAAATTTTGTATCTATTTTTCTTCTGACCTGTTAACTTGTTTATCGGAATCACATTATTGCTCACTTAACTTTGAATGGCTATATTACCACTAAAACCTTTGAGTATCTTGAAACCTTTACCCCATCTACCGAACCCATTATTATTGGCGATTACTTTCACACACAAATCTGCAAACGCAACAATTGGTAAAAACTATGAACGTTTGGAATTCTTAGGCGATTCCTTTCTTGGATTACTGGTAACAGTCAATTTATTTATCAAATTTAAGAATATCAACACTAATGCTATAAGAGATGCTCTTGTGTCCAATAAAAATTTTGCTGAATTAACGAGTGTTATCAATTTATCACAATTACTAGTAAGTAATGTTAATCTTAACAAAGCTAAGAGCATGCATGCTGATATTTTTGAAAGTTTCTTTGGTGCTTGTGCTTATTACTTATTTATAGAGAATAACGATAATATATCTTTTATGAGGGAAATAAATATTTGGTTCATTGATACATTTAAAACAAAAATATCTCTTAGTTCAACGAACAAATACCTTGATTACTATTCACTTAAACGGTCTGAAGCACAAGGAAACAAACAAGAACTGGTTGATATAAAATTGGACAGAAAATTTCTAATAAAATCAGCCACCACTAATGCATGTCTTAGAAGCGTTGGAAAATCAGTAAATAAATTTATTATTACTTTACTATTATTTCAAAACAACCCACATTTCAATGAAGATAGGCTCACCAAAGCAAGAGCAAAGGTATATTCAAGTAAAAATTACCTAAATGCCAGCTTGCTTTTACCACTTGAACTAAATGAAGGGTTAAAATTTGTTGATAAAGATACCAACTCAATAAAAGTGTTAGAAATTTGTATTGGTAATTATTTACTGAACTCTTATTCAATTGGCACGTTAAGTAAAAAAATTTTATGTATTAAGGAGTGGTTTACACAAATTTTACCTAAGCAAGAATTAGTTTTTGACAAAAAAAAAAGCTGTACCAAAGCCAAAACAACAAAAGATATACCAAAACCGATTATATTTAAAAAAACACAAAAACAACAAAATATTATTCTAACAGATCTTGTAAAGCTCAAAAATTATAAATCTATTCATTGACATGAATTAAGCATCTTGCTTGAATGTTGTTTTTTCTAATAAACCTAAAAAATGAACATCATAAAATTACAAAACAACTCTAAAATCTCAGAAATCCGAATTTATAACTTTACCCGTAAGAAATACATGCCAACATTAATCAAGCTTGAATAATTATTGGCCAAATCTATGGTCATCATAAAGCATTCTAAATTAAGCTATGCAAATTTATAGTTGGAAGTAAAACATATCGTTATTGTTTGCAAACTTTAATGTAATTTGTAATTTGATACAATAAAAACTAAAAACTAAAAACTGAAAATGTTAAAAAAGTATATAGAGTTTCGAGATGAAAACAAATCTATCAAAATCGTTGAAAAATCGGTGGCTAGCGTGATCTGTTCTTATTCAACTTAGCCAAGAAAAAGAATATATTCCGCAAATTGAAGCTATAAACAGGCAAATTGAGCTTGAATAATGGAAAGTCTTCGAATATATGTTCCAGCATTCCCAATTGAACAACAGACGGAGAACTCATCGCCAAACTATTCTGATAATGACGAAATATTTTTGTCAAGTCTGAAAAGTGGTATAGAAACGAACAATTCTAAATCAATTGCATATTTCGATGAAACAATAATAGCTTATATAGTTTGGAAATCGGATAAATCTATAACTGGAAAATTATCTTTAGAATTACAATATGGCTTTAATGAACATGATTCTCAAGATTATCACAATAATAACAACAAACGCATAGGACGAAATATTTTTGTGCAGTTAACAGATTCTATTTATAAAACTAATAACTATCAAGTCTGGAAATATACATTTAGTGTTATTCCAGGGCGAAACTTCAAAAATCTAACAATAAATGCAATTTATGAGAAAGAAACAGAAGTTGTGAATACCACTTTAAAACCATTTGAAGAAGTTAATTTAATACGAATTGAAGGTATTGATTTATTGAATGATTCTTGTTTAAATTTATCTACAGCAACCACGGAAGCTACTGGCTCAGAATCAGTGTCGACTGAATTGTCTAATACAAGTTTTTCTAGTACCGTTATAAAATCATCATTTAAATTAGATATTTCGTCGTTATACAGAATGTCATTGAAATCTTATAAATCTGAGAAAACTCTTGCTTGGTTAGATTTAAGTTTATCAAATACTGTAAATGAGATGGGCACATCAATCATAGTTAATTCAATTATTGTTGAATGCATGAATTGTGAAATTTCTTTATGTACTCCAATCAATTATCCAGTTGATTTGACATCAAATATACTTCTCACTGTTGCATATCATGTTTCATATGACGATGAGTCAATTATGAAACCACTTACTGTAATCATAGATGCAAATATTGATGATTATAAACATATAATTACTAAATGGTCGTCGAATTTGGATCTATCAAACAATTTATCCCCAGGAAATAACAATAGCAGCACATTAAATTTACCTTATAAAAAAACACAACAATCTTCATTGTTACCAGCTGCAAAGTTATCAAAACTGAGATCATATAATAGTTTAATTTCTAATCAAAGTATACCTAAACTTCCACCTCCACGAGCAGTATCGAATAGTTCAATAAATAGAAGTGCACCACCGAGTCAAAACACACTAGGAAACAGTGGATTAGGCGGCAAAAGATATTCAAGTGTTAGATTAAACTCAGGATCAAATTTATCATTAAGCCAGCTATGGACCGGTAATACTTCACAAAACTTTCAACGTGGACTAGTTGTCACGGTTAGTGGGCCAACCCGGGTTAAATTAGGTGAAACATTTAGATGGAAAATTCAATTGTTAAACAAATCAGCTGATAAAATGGATTTGATTTTATTTGTTCAAAGTTCAATTAAGAAAGAGTATGAAAAAACAATTCCCCCAATACCTATTCAATCAGGAAGTAAAAACGATAGCGTACCATTATTTTCGAATAGTCAATTAGTACGCAGTTTTTACTATAAATTTAATAGAGCAGGTCTTGTCAGTTTAACGAATAATTTACGCGTCAGTTTAGAATATGGTAACCTTTATGAGTGTGAACTTGAATTAATGAGCGTTGAAAGGGGAATGTTTAATATTTACGATTTTAAAGTTCTAGATATTTCAAGTGGCGACATTTTTGAATGTAATAGATTGTTAAATGTATTGGTTATTTAAACCATTAATTTATTAGTTTTATAAATGTAAATATGTGTTATAGTTTATAATTGCAACTTAACATCAAAATCATGATCTAAATAAGCATTTAACTCATATTCATCAGCAAATAACCAGCCAAACCACGAATACCCCTTTTCTGCATCCATTTTGAAATATTTAACAAGTTTAATAATATTGCCAAAAAATACTTTACCCCTTTCAGAATCAATATTAAAGTTATGACTTTGACTTTTAAGCCAAACATATAAAAATGCCATAACAGTGATCGTACCACTGTTGAAATCCAAAACATTACCATTTTTAATAGCATCATTACCATTTTCATTTAGTTTACTATATTTAGATTCTGAAAATTCCCAAAGTGTAGCTTCTCTAATCAAATCCCACTCCCTAACATTCAAATCTGCTGTATTATTTATACTTTCCATGCGGGTTAATAAATGGATATCTGAATTTTTAAACACAAAGGCAAAACAATTCAAAATATTACTATATTGGTTATCTGTTATCTTTTCGAATGACGTACCAAAGATATCTTCAACTTCAACTGTTAATGCAACGTACTTTCTGTATGCCGGACACAACGAAAATTCGGGAATCTCAACAATAAACGTTCTTTCTAGAACATTGGCGGCCGTACAATTCAAAGACAATGCAATCTTTCCAAAAGTATGCGACTTTATTGTACACGATGTATTATAATCATCTAGTGTATTATTTTCGTCAGTAGAACCAGTTTGTGTACAGTTTATTCCAATCTTGGTCCCAAACCAACCAGAATTTGTATGTTCACGTACAGTTAAATTAAATGATTCATCAATCATGTTTTCAATACTAAAAACAATATTAATCAATTCACCAGACATTGCATGCACTTTTATATATCCTCCATTGATACAAACAGTTCGCTGCACAAAACTTTTAGTTGAATCTAAATCACTGCCAAAACATTGCATAGAGTGAAGAACTTTCACAGATTCATTTAAGTTAAAAAAATGAAGATTATTAATAACGGCATTCCAAGCACCCGTAAACCGCCGTTTCAACTCATGCAATTTACTTTCATTTACTAATGGCGCATCCAATATGTAAGATGCAGCAACTGGCAAATGATCAGACCCTTTGGTTGCAATTGATGAATATGAGCCATCTATCAGATCAAAATAAGGACGTTTAACATATAAGATACGATCTGTATATGCAGGTAACCTTTTTGGATCATATCTGGGAACATAAAACGGTGTTAAATTTTCTGGTATCTTCGGAACCGGTTTTCTATAACGTTTTTGATCAATAGAAGATTTCGTAGATGCCTCTGATTCAAGAATTGGTGAAATCCATTGTCCATTTGAATCGTTAATAATTTTGAATGTTGGTGCAAAATTAATTTTTGGTTCTGTAAATCCAATAAATAACTTCTTTCGTCTAATTTCCTGTGTTAACTGATCATTTGAAACAATTGCATCCCAAGATCCTTGCTTGACAAATTCTTGTATAAGCGCTTGTGATTTGAAATCTGTTTGGACACCTAATCTGTAATTGGTATCGCCACAAACAACTAAAACCTTTTGTGCTTCAGTAACGGTTTTGAATTTTGAAGTATCAGCATCACTAATTTTACCATCAAACTTTAGTTGTTCTATTTTGGAAAAACTTATTGGTACAGAAGAGACTCTCACCGAATCATCATTCAAACTCAATAATTTCATCTCTTGTTCTAAAGCAATACCATAATTGCTATGATCCACATTTTTACTGCTGTGTAATTTTGCATTAAGTTTTTGTTCTAGTCTCTCTTGAGCAGAATCCTTTAATTGCAATGAACTTGAATCTAAAGCTAACTTAACTGTCCTATCATCCAAACCAATTTTCTTTTCTATTTTAAACCACGAATCCCATCTTTGTTGAATCTGTGAATCATTTTCACCATGAACTAAGTGAACATTCAACACTTGAACTTCAAGACCAGGAAGCTTACCAATAGTTTCATCCAATTCATTGAACATAAAACCATAACGATTATCTTTATTTTTTGATGTCGATTGTTGATTCGTTGTATATGTACCAACTCCTAAGCTTACACCGCCAACTCTGAATCTAATTGAAATACAACCTTTATTAGCCCATCTCAGATAACCTAAACCAAGTGTATTTGCTCTAAAATTATGCAATTGTCCATCAAGATCATTAGCATCATCGGCAGCAATATGTTCTTTTGCAAGGACAATTGTAGTTAATGCCAATAAACCAGTTTTATATACGAGCGTATACGATTCTGAAGAAATCGCATTTAAAACAGACAATAAAAAGTTAACCCATTCATCGATTGCAGTATCAGATTTTGAAAACGACTTTAAAGATATTGTTTCCTGAAAATTGATGGTATAAATATCAGCTAAACCTTCTTTGTTATCTGAGTTGACCGTGGAATCTCCTGCATAAAAAAATGAAGCCCAATCTCTACCACTTTCACCAGCTAGTGCTTTCAAACTGGGCGGTTTCATTTGATTTAAATTCCATGTAATTACTCTTAAAATCAATTTCTTTTGTTTTATAAGTTCATATTTGTGTTCTTCATAAAATGAGCCCAATAGTAGATCATGTGATTTTAAAAGGTTTGATGGATTAAGTAATTTCAAAAGTTCTAATGTTTTACTCCTAATTGGTAGTGAGTTCATATTTTTGGTTGTATCCATTATTATATCTTCTTCATCTGAATTGTCATCACCATCTTGTTCAACAGTATCATATTTTTCAACTTTACTGATATTATCTTCATCGTCGTCGTCATTATCATCACCAACTTTAAAATTATTCATATTATTTTCAACTTCTTTATCTCCATTGCTATTATCTATTTGACCATTCAAACAATTATCTAGATTATAAGCACCAATTAATTTTGGCCTATCAACAGCATTCACAGATGAAGCTAAAATAAAAGAAGGATTTTCCGTTTTAGAATTTGACTCCTCATTTTCATTTTTTGTAGTTCCACCTTTATCCGATTCTTTGCCAATTGCATCCATCAAACATTTGGACGAGTAATATTGAGACATAATTAATTTCTAACTTTGTTAAATTTTCTTTTGACTTATTATCTTAAATAGTGAATGACTGGTATTTTAATTGCAGAACAACAACGTACCATTGTACATAGCAGTTAATTGTAAACTGTTTTTGTGCGACTATTTATCATTTTTCATTTTAGTTATTTTCATCATTTTCATTAAATTTTAAATTTATGGGCACAAAGAAAGTACAAGCTAGACTAACATGATCAATCTACATATGTTTTATTCTAAAAGTATAAACTAATCAATAGTATCAATATTCACAGAGTCGATATGCTTTATGTCGGCTTCCTTGTCATCATTATTAATTTCAGCATTTTCACTTACTTTATCAGTACTTGCAATGGTTCCACCATCTGAAGCGTCTTCGAAGTTACCATCACTATCAGTAGTATTTCTACTTTCACTTGTATTAGCCCTATCAAAGTCTGATACTATTGAATTTCTTTGACTAATATTTAAGGCTTGCGAACTTAATTTTTTTCCTGCAACCCCGACTCCGATTCCGACCCCGACACCCACATCAACTATGGTATCATTTGGTGGTTTTGAAATGACTCCAGACCATCCATTCCAACCTTGTCCACTAGATACTGATTTTAGCCCGCATATGCTTTCATTACTCAAATCATGGGTTGGTGGTTCTGTTTTATCAGATATTAGTGATTCAGCTCGAGACTGAGACACAAACTGATTTTCAGATTGTAGTTGAGATTGTAATTCAGATTGTGACTCAGATGGTAGTTGACATTGTAATTCAGATGGTAATTCAGGTTTTAATTCAGATTGTGATTCAGATTGTGATTCAGATTGAAATTCAAATTTTGATTCCAAATCTTGCTTTTCTGTTGATTCATGTCCAATTGAAGGTATTGAATCTGATACTTTATATAACGTTGAAGGTTCATCTGGAGCAACTTTAAAAGTTTGCAGGTCTGAAGTTTCATTCTTTTCACTCCCTTTACTAGAACCTGTGACTAACCAATCATTTTGCCACCCATAAACAAGACCGAACATTTCTTTATCATTCCAAATACCGATACTAACAGAATACCACATTTTAGCCTTTAATTCAACATATTTAGCCCATGATGATCTAATATAATCATCTAATTTGACTCCATTAGAAAGTTTTAAAGGATTAACTGAGTTTAGAAATTTAAGTAATTCAACAACTGATCTATATTTATTCGCACAATTAACACAGAGTGGATAGTCTGGCTTTGATACTTTGTCATCAGGAGATGATGAAAAGGAGATCGAAGATGAAGGTGGTGTCTCTATACGTAAATGATATAATCTTGAAAAATTCAAATCTATTCTCTTTTCACCACATAATCCACATGATGTGGTAACTGCCAACGGTACAATATCATTAGGCTGTGAGCCATTCTTACTTTTATTTGAAGTATATTTGAATAAAGAGGGATCATAAGGTGTTGCAGTCGTATTTGTCGAAAATCTTGATAAAGATGGCATATTATCAGATTCAGATTGAGAAATTGACGGAATTGAAATTTTATCTTCCATATTTGGAATATATTGTTGTAATGTTTGACTTTTCCAAACTTCAGTAACTGCACTTAAAGGCTCAATATTAACTATTTTTTCCATCAATTCCAATAAGAAAATTTTTCTGTTCCAACGCAATTTTAATGACTGTAAAGCAGGTGATTTATCTAATCTTAACATATTTTCTAGCTCTTCTAATAATTTTATAAAGAATTTAGAAGTTTTAATGTCAAAATTTGTTGCTTTAGAAGAAGAACTTTCATGAGGTTTTGTTAATAATGCATCACTAAATAATTTAAATGCAGGTAAATCAAACCTGAGCTGATTAAATAAAGGTGAATAGATTGGACGTTCATTGAATACAGATAATAATGTTGAATTGAAATTGCCTGATTGAGGGATCAGGTTCATTTCATTATCATTTACAACCAATGATAAATTTGGAATAGATAAATTTTTTGAATTTTTCTTCAAATCATCATTCGGTGTATTATTGTTTGGTGAATTATCTAAATTAGATATTATGTTTTTCAAAGTTAATAATTCAGACTGCAATATTTCAATAGTTGTATCCTTTTCCTTAATTGTATTTGATAATCTATCATTCAGTTGTTTTATATTAAACGCATCTTCATTGGCTTCCTTAACTTGAGAGTTTGCTTGTTCAAAAAGTTCTTGCGTAATATTTTCCACTTCTGTTGATAATCTGGTAACTTCCAAATCTGCATCGTGTTTTTCCTTGCGTGCTTGAACAAGCATATGTTTCTGTTGATCGAATTGCTTAGTAATATTGACCAAACGTTGTTGTAAAGTGTTCGTTAGTTCTGTTTGTTGAAGAAGTTTTAGTGACAATTGGTTTATTATATCGGTTTCCTGTTGAGAAGATACAACAACAGTAGTTTCATGCGTTTCCGCGGAAGCCATTGTCGAAATAACAGTGTCTTCCTCAGTCATATCTGTGCAACCGGTGTGTGTTTATAGCAAAACTGCAAGTCTGTTTAGAACAGTCATTAGTTGCCTGTAGTCGCTATCAAATTTGAAATTTGGATTTGGAAATGAAACTTTGCACTTTTTTTTTCTTTTTTTTTCCTATTAAAAATTTTTTTTCTTAAAATATTTCATTTTGATACAGGTGTTGTTCTTGATCTAAACTTTGATCATTCACCCAGACAATGAGAATTTACAGTTGTCACTTCTGCTCCTCCCCATGTTATCCTGGTCATGGAATAACCTATGTTCGTAACGATGCTAAAGAATTCAAGTTCTGTCGTTCAAAATGCCATAAAAACTTTAAACAAAGAAGAAATCCTAGAAAGCTTAAATGGACTAAAGCTTTCCGTAAAGCTGCTGGTAAAGAATTGGCTGTTGATTCCACTTTAACGTTTGCAAAGAGAAGAAACGTTCCTGTTAGATATAATAGAGACTTGGTTCAAACTACATTAAAGGCAATGTCCAGAATTGAAGAAATTAGACAAAAAAGAGAACGTGCGTTCTATAAGAATAGAATGAGAGGTAATAAAGAAAGAGCTCTTGCATTGGATAAGAAATTAGTGGAGCAACATCCAGAGTTATTAAAGATGAGAGATGTCGAATTAAGAATCAAGGAAGAAAAGAGATTGGCAAGAGAAGAAAGAAAGAGACAAGAAGAGGAAGCAGAAGAAGACGAAGACGAAAAAATGGATATTTCAGAAGAGGAAGTTTCAGAACAAGAAGAAGAAGAAAAACCTCAAACTATTTTACTTACAAACAAGAGAAAGACCAAGGTTAGATTTTAAATTTGTTAACAATTATTAATTTATTGTTTGTTTTTTCTACACAATTATATTTTACAAATTCTTTTTTATTTTTACTACCCATCTGCCTTCTCTTTATCGCAAAATCCCCATTTACATTTAATCTGTTATATACACGATATGTACATATAAACTAATACATCTATTTATGAATGTGAAAACTTGATTAAAGTATCCTTATTATCAATAAGTTCCTGAGGAAAATCAATTAAATTTAATTGAGTTACTTTTAAAATAAAATCATTTGTAAACGCTGAAACTATAGTGATCACTTGCACATCAATAACTAAACCTTCTGTAAGCTTATCACCCAGCGGTTTGTTAAAATCAAGTTCAATTTCACAGCTTGTATCATCAAATAAACTACCTAGTTGAATTATTCCACTACCTGGATCATATTTTAAAATCCGTCCGAAAATTCTATAAAAACTTGTAGAGCTCAAGCTATACAATTGATCAAACCCATCAACAACAAGCTTTCCCATGTGTCCATTGGGAATTTACCTATATAGTTTTTTAAGCGTAGAACATACATAAAACACGTCTATCAAGAATTTTGTTATTTTTTTTCAGTTGAGTGAGTCCAATCGCTGAACTTTTGATCAATATTGATTAAAATAACTTTTTGATTTTTGATTTTTATTCTTGATGTTGGAAATATATATCAAGTGCTTTCATTCTCTTGGAAAAAAACAGTCTAAAAAATGTTAGCATTACATTTTCCCAGCAAAAAGTTAGCGTTTTCAAAAATAGGTCACAGATTTATTTCTGATAATTTTCAAGTTGGTGATTATGTCGTAATCACACCGTTAAAGAAAACAGTTACAAAAAAACAATGGTTATCAAGACCTCTAAAAGATTTACCAAATGCAAAAGTTAACATCAATTTTGGTAAAATTCCACATACTGATTTAATTGGTTCTTCACCATTAGGTAAAGTGCATACAATTGAAACAAAAACTAAACTGGCAAAGTACATTTGTTCAAAACCAACTTTAGAACAATGGATCACATTTTCTGAGCGTAAAGCACAACCAATTTATTCATTTGATGCACAAGCTATAGTTTCGTTAACTGATTTGCATATTGACTATCCTGATCCACCAAAAGAAGAAGGTGAAAAGATTACACCATTACAGTTTTTAGAAGCTGGTACAGGTCATGGTAGTTTAACACTAGCAATTTCAAAAGCTTTGCACCCAGCCAATGCATTAGCACACTATTCGAATGATCCGAACTTACGTGGTGCTGTTTTACATACTGTTGATTGTAATGGCTCTCATAGTATTACGGGTAAAAGAACTCTAAAGGGATTTAGAAGAGGTATGTACATGAATAATGTTGAGTTTTATGTTTCTGAAAGTCCGAGTAACTGGGTTTTTTCAGGTGAAGGTAAAGAATGGATTACAAGAGAAAATGTTTCTAAACAACAAGAAGGTTTAGAACATGATTCAGATGAAAAAGATGCCTTTTTGTCAGGTATTTTCTTGGATATGCCAAATTATCAAGAAGAAATGATTAAGTTAGCACCATATGTTAAAACTGGCGGTTTTATAATTGTTTTCTGTCCTAGTATTACACAGATTGTTGATGCGATTGAAGCTATTGCAACCGAAAATGAAAGATTATCAAAAATGGAAAAACCAACTTCATTACATCTAGATCACGAACGGACAGTTCAATTATTGGATGGTGCAGGTGGTGGATTAAAGGAATGGGATACAAGAAGAACTTTAATTAGAGCAACTGGTAAATTTGGTTATTCTGTACGTCCAAAAGTTGGTGTCAGAACCGTTGCTGGTGGTTTTGTTGCAATTTGGAGAAAACTAGGTAAAAATGTTAATCTTGAATTGGAAAGAGAATTAATGCAAACATATGAACCTAAAACTGAAGAAATTGAAGAAATTGCAAATCATGAAGGTGTTGAAAGTTTTGACACTAAAGAAAAGATATCAGAACTACCTGAGGTTGAAACGATTCACAGCAATAGCTTCGAAGAAAACAAACCAAACGATTCAAAGGTATCAGCAAAAGAGAAAACAGCAATGTTTGCAAATGATTTTTTATCAACAGACCCAGAAGTGTTTGCAGATGCAGTTGAAAGGAAAGAAAAAGAGAAAAGTGAAGAACTTGAAGAAAATGCAGATATTTCAGAATCTGACGTGAATCCAGATTTTAAAGTTGAGGAAGCATCCATAATTCCACGTTCGGTTTTACATGCAGTTTATACATCTCCTCACAATGACGAACCAGATGTTCATGTTGGGTATATAACTAATGTTTATATGCTTGAAACAGCATTACAGGATGATATAGAAACTCCTGTTATGCATAAACCCAAAAGTAATGTATCTCAAGAAAAAATTGAAGAAGAAGTAAATGGTCCTGCTCATGAAGAAAGTAAGCCAAAAGTATGGAAAAGACATACATTATAAATAATAGAATGTAAATAGAATATAGACTGTAAATAGAATTTAGCGTAATTATACAATTTAATATAAAGAAAAAATATAAAGAAAAAAACTAACTTATTACATTTCACAAGTCATCAAGTTTTGATGGTTGGGCAAAAAACTGGTCCCAAATGCTTTCAGTACCAGTCTCAAACATCAATTTGTAAACTCTTTGACCTTCTTTATTATCTTTTTTAACATTTTGATCCGGTTGATTAATTTTACCTGGACTTGTATTGGTTGTATATGGGAATGTAGTCATTGGAGTTGAAATATTGGTTGGGTATACAGATGGTAAATTTGATGTATATGGATAATGTTGAAAATACTGTGGTGCATTTGGTTGATAATAGTAAGTACCATTACTAATGGAATTTGGACTCAAAAATTGCTGTTGTTGTGGCTGAAATTGTTGAGTTTGTGATTGATCCTGTTGGTTTAAATAAACTGGAAGTTGAGTTTGATTAAATCTACCCCGATCAAGCATTATACCACCACTTGAAATCGAAGATGAGGTACTAGGTAAATATACAATGTGATTTTCATTCTGAATTGGTATAAAAGATTGAGTTTCATCATTGGTATTGCTGGTTGTTGATACTTCGCTCATGGATCTTGCACTTTCTGGTGATTCTGCTTTACGTACTTGATCCATAAACCTATCTAAATCAAACTCTTCCATACTCCAAAGTGAACCTGCAAGACTTTCACTATCAGATATTTGAGATTCTTGTGTGTTACTATTACTTGTATTTGGAGTATTAGAGGAATCCGATTTAGGGGTTGTAGATGATAATGTATTGCTGTAACTATCAACTTTCAATCTCTTTTTATCGCCACCTACCTCATCTTGCTCGACATTTTGTTTGTCTTCTTCAGAGTTTATCAATTCGGGTATACTTACAATCAATCTTCGCATATTAGCAGATATATGACCACCGGGTTGTAGGTTTGTGATTTCATCTTCAGATGGTAATTTATTCATTTTTTGAGATTTAAAATTTTGAAAAAATCCAGGATATTTCAATTTAACAACTGCTTGATTCAAAATTGTTAAAACTTCAAGGCATTGTTCAGCTGCATTACATTTATCAATTAAACTTTTCAAAATAATATTGGAATACGTAGAAAATTTTTGAACCTCTTTTATACTAACTGAATTTCTAACAACATCACTATGAAAAATTGAATATAAAAAGTTCATTTGTGCCATAAAAGCATTTTGAGTTGCTGCCCAGGTGTAATTCAATGCACCTCTGTTAATTAAAGAATAAAATGTCGTTAAAGTTCCTCTAGCAGCATCAGAAATATCCAGTAAATCTTTATTTGTTAATACACACCTATGCGGTGATAAACCATGTAACATTATTCTTGCATGATAGTAATTTAAATCAAAAAAATCAACCGTGAATTCACAATTCATTAATTTGGGACTTCTAGGTATACCGCTTTTCCAAGCATTTAATCTATAACTTATATCAGACAACCAAGAATCCATAGTTGGAAAAATTCTGGGAATTTCTTTGCTTTCATATAAAATACTTTGGATTTCTGCCTGTAATTTTCTAATTTTGATCATGGTTAATGCAATATTTTTATATGATGGTTTATTTGTTTTAACTTTCAAATACAATGATTCCATAGTTGAGTCAACTGTTATGAATTGATCATCTAATAATGAAGGAAAAGAAACTTTAATTGATTCTTCCGGTATACCAAAAGGCCTACCAAGATAAACACAAATCTGTCTATCTAATGAATAACAACACCAAAAAAGCCTTCGACGCATATCAATTGTAAATGGATCAAATAAAGATATTGAAGATTCTAAGTGTAAACTTAAGTCAACACATAGTCTCAATGATGAACCCAATAAATACCAAACACCCGGAACACAAGGTCTCATTAATGAATACACTGTTAAACATAACATTGCTTGTAAGGCTTCTAATCTATTTAAGCTTGAATATGCATCTTCAATATGTAATAAAGCTGCATTTTTGAAGTTTTCTGAAATTTCACCGGGAAATTGCAAGTGCCAAATACTACCAGCTATTGCAAATACAATATTAATGAAATATAAAGCTTTTTTGAATCTTCTAGGTACAGTAACTTTTGCAGCAAAATCAAATGGATCCATATCAGGATTGACACCAGTTGCTGCGTCCAATAATCTTGTGTATTGATAATACCAAGTATCTTGTTCCTTTACTTTGGGTAATTTACTTTCCCAATCAATTGGTGTAAAAGATGATGCAAATGAAGTATTTCGAGGTATGTCACCATAAATTGGTATAAAATAATTCTTCAGAAATTCTTCACGATGAAATATAGGTATTTGTGAATTAGATTGTGCAAAAAATAATGACAAAAAATCCAAAGCTTGTTGTTTTGGTGGTAATAAAGCAACATTTTTGGAGAAGGAAGACATTAAATTAGTTGTTGGGTCAATTGGTGGTTTCAAACTCGCAGTTCCAGCTGCCGATGATCTCCTACGTTCTTTGTATTTACCATCGGCATCCTTGAAATGCACAGCTGCAAACATCAATTTGGAGAAACTAACACCATTCCCTGAAAATGATGTTGGCCCCAAAGAATCGTCATTTTTTGAAGTTGATTTATATGAGTTCATTGAATCTACAATAGATTCATCATGATTAACATTTTCGGTTATGTTTCTGGAAGTGTTATTGCTATTATTAGTATCATTGGCATTGGCTGAACTAAAAATAACATTCTCATTTATTGAGCCTGGGGTGTCGGCTATTATGTGAGAAAGTGATGATATGGGGGTATTTTGATTGATAATAGCTTGATTCTTATCAGCCGACGTTTTAGATATTGATGGGTTGAATTCTTTGGTTTGATTTAACAAATGCTCAAGTTCAGAGACTTTACTTTCTAAGTGTACGACATAACTTCTTGAAATTTCTCTACCAGTTGCAGGATCTAAAGAAACACATTCAACTCCAGCCTTCTCACAACCTTTACATCTTGGAAAATCATGTGAACATTTTATCTTTTTCTTGCGACATCTTTTACAGGCTGAAATCGATCGCGTAATACCTACTATCTCCCCTGACATTATAGTACCAAAACAAGGCTAAACGTGACGTGACATTAAAAGAATTTTCATAAGGACGAAAAAAATTGTTTGCCAATCTTCTAAAAAAACATGTTGAAAATCAACACAAGCAACCGGTTTCACCGAGTCGTCGCTACAATCTTTTACGCTCAAAAATTTGATTTCAAATTGTTTTATTCTCTATTGTTTTTTATTTTTTATCTATCGGCTTTTCAATTATTCATTAGTAAAAATTACATATATATATATATTATATAGTGCATCCATGTTCCCTATTTCGAGACGCCACGAACTGTTTTATTGTTAGTATTGTTATTGTATTCCTCCCAAGTTTGATCTACCACTAGATTCAGTTTAGGTATTTTCTGAATATCATATTCATAACTAAACGGAACCAGTTTATAAATTTGACTATTTGGATCAACATAAATCATCAGATTACCAGTATTTGAATCCCTAGCAAATGAAAGTAAATGTTGAGACACTGTTAATGCTTGTTGGGGAGTTATTGGATTAATACCAGCTTTCAATAACTGTTGTTTTAATTGACCAATATGAACCGCCATTACAGTCTGTGATATATCTTTGCGTTCGTAAAATCCCCATAGATCGACCAACTTGCTCTCTGTATCTTCTAGTTCATCCATTATTGCATTTGATGATATAAAAAATACAATTACTTGCAATAATGCCAATCCTGTGAATAGTCGTAGAGTTGCAGTTCTGGTATCTTTATTCTTAAAAAGTTCTAATATGGATAATTTCTTATGATTAGATTGTGTATGATAGCTTATGTTTTCTATTGGGTTTCTTGACTGCTTAGGTTGTATTGCAGGTACTTGATGTATTTCATTTTTTACTGGATATGGCAAAGGTACGTTTGCTGAATTTTGGAACATTACTGGTGGTGTGGGAAAATATAATTTTCTGGATCTGCTGAAACATCTAATGTTTATTCTGTTCATTATGTTTTGTGTAGTGCCTATTATTGACTAACTATAAAAGTGACTTTTCTGTTTGACTTTTTGGAGACGCCTTTGTTTTGAAGCCTGAAAAGTAAAAATGAAAAATGAAAAATGAAAAATGAAAAATGAAAAATGAAAAATGAAAAATGAAAAATGAAAAATGAAAAATGAAAAATGAAAAATGAAAAATGAAAAATGAAAAATGAAAAATGAAAAATGAAAAATGAAAAATGAAAACCAGCGAAAAATAAGAAACTCACGAAACCGCAAAAAAATAAAATAAAAAATATCAATATATTGTTCCATAATAGAAGTGATTTTTTTCCAGATTCAACAGGCTTTTGTCTGCATTTGCACCACAATGGACGCCTTCAACAATATAAAAGATACTGCTATAGTCTATTCTTTTACAACTACTTGGCTTGACAAAGTGAAGGACGTCTTGTTTGTTTATCTTGTTTATAGTCACATTTTGTCACCCATCTGGAACACCCTTTATGGTTATGGTGTTATCCGGACACTCCGGTTTGTCTATATCTTCTTTGTTAAGCAAATTACTTCTATTTTCTTCAAACTTCCCTTTATCAAGAAAAAAATAGAAAAAGAAATCAACGATACTAAGAAAGTATTACAAAATGAACTTATTGTAAAGGCCGATCATGTTGATCATCATAAAATTCCCGCAAATGGTTTATCAAAGGACGAGGTTATGAAACAATTGGAATCTTTATCCGATTTAAAGGCAGTTGATTGGAAGGATGGTAAGGTTTCAGGTGCCGTTTATCATGGTGGTGAAGAATTAATTCAACTGCAAACTGATGCAATTCATAAATTTGCTGTTTCGAATCAATTGCACCCCGATGCATTTCCTGGTGTTCGTCAAATGGAATCTGAGGTTGTTAGTATGGTTCTTAATTTATTTAATGCTCCTTCTGATACTGGTTGCGGTACTACATCATCTGGTGGTACAGAATCTTTATTACTTGCATGTCTTGCAGCAAGAGAAAGAGGTCGTATAGAAAAAGGTATTACATATCCTGAAATTGTTGCACCAAAAACAATCCATGCTGCTGTTTTCAAAGCTGCAAAATATTTCAATATGAAATTAAACTTAGCTGATTTGAATGATGATTTTACCGGCGATGTTAAACAGATGAAAAGACTAATTAATAAAAATACTGTTATAATTTTTGGTTCAGCTGCTAATTTTCCTTATGGTACAATTGATAATATTCCAGCGTTATCTAAACTAGCCGTTAAATATGATATTCCATTGCATGTTGATTGTTGTTTAGGATCTTTTGTTATTGCGTTTTATGAAAAAGCTATGGGTAAAGCATTACCTTTTGCATTTGATTTTAGGTTACCTGGTGTCACATCAATTTCTTGTGATACTCATAAATATGGTTTTGCTCCAAAAGGTTCATCAGTTATCATGTATCGTTCTCCTGACTACAGAAAATATCAATACTATATTTCTTCTGATTGGGTTGGTGGGTTATACGGTTCTCCAACTTTAGCTGGCTCGCGTCCAGGTGCTTTAACAGTTGGTGCTTGGGCAACAATGATCTATCTTGGAGAAGATGGTTATATTAAAGAAGTTAAAGACATTTTGGAAACTTCTCAAAAATTGAGAAATGTAATTGAAAATGATATTGATGAACTAGATTTAATTGGAGACCCATTATTATCTGTTGTTTCATTCAAAAGTAGTGTTATCAATGTTCATGCCTTGGGGGATATGTTGAGCAAAAAACACGGTTGGCATTTAAGTTCGTTACAACAACCTGCGGCGCTGCATTTAGCGGTTACAAAATTAACAGTTCCTTCTATTGATAGATTAGTTAACGATTTAAAGACTTCGGTTTCTGATTGCGTGGAGCTAATTAAATCTAATGGTCCAGATTCAATCAAAAGTGATACTGCTCAACTATATGGTGTTGCCGAAAGTATCTCTACAAGAGGCGTTGTTGAAGAACTTGTTGGTTGTTTTCTTGATGTTCTTTATAAAACTGATAAAGATAAATGAATGAATAAATGAATGAATGAATTATATGACTTGTATAAATTGGAAATTTATTTCTTAAAATAAATACCAAATAATAAATAATATTAGGTAAAGTAAATTAGATTTTGAATTTAATCAATAGCGCAAATCATCTTTTCATATTGTAAGATTTCATGTTCCATTTTGATCCGATTGTTATTTTATTACTGCTATTATTAGCTTGTATCCTCTAACCACATAATGTTAAGGAAATATAGCACATCAACAGTGTTTAACCAGACTCTTTCTTCAATTAAAAATCAAAATTTGATTAAAACTGTCCCTTATATTGCGGGAGAGTTTACATCAGATCCCCGGTCAAATAGTCAATTTCCAGTTATAAATCCTTTCGATGGCTCAGCATTAACAAAAGTTACATCAACAACTGAGAGTCAATTACTGTTAGCATTTACCAATTCATCAGATGCGTTTGAAAGATTCAAACACACTACTCCAAGATGGAGAAGTAGATTGTTAAGAAATTTAAATGATGAAATTTTGAAAAATGCAGGTGATTTGGCTAAAATTATAACATTAGAAAATGGTAAGCCATTATCAGATTCAACAGGTGAAGTTATATATGCTGCAAGTTTTATGGAATGGTTTTCAGAAGAAGCTCCGAGAATAAATGGTTCAATAATTTCTTCTTCGGACCCAACAAAGAAGATCTCGGCATATAGGTTGCCAGTTGGGCCTGTTGGTATCCTTACACCATGGAATTTTCCATTAGCTATGATTACAAGAAAATTAGGTGCAGCAATTGCAGCCGGCTGTACCACAGTTATTAAACCTGCTGCGGATACACCATTAACTGCTTTAGCGTTTGCACAAATATGTGAAAATGCTGGAGTACCTGCAGGTGTTATTAATATTGTACCAGTTGAAGAATCAAGGACACCTGAATTCGGTAAAAGGTTTTGTGAATCCAATGAGTTGAAAAAGATCAGCTTTACTGGTAGTACAAAAGTTGGTAAACTGTTACTTGAGCAAAGTGCCAGCTCTGTCAAAAAAGTTTCAATGGAATTAGGTGGTAATTCACCGTTTATTGTAACTGATAATGTAAAAGATTTAGAAAATGCAGTTGATGGTATGATTGCCGCAAAATTTAGAAGTAGTGGGCAAACATGTGTTTGTGTCAATAGAGTTTATATTGCAGATTCAGTTTATGATAAATTTGTTGAGATTTTGTTAGATAAAATTTCAAAATTCAGGTTAGGCCCTGGAATTGATCCAACTGTCACACATGGCCCATTGATTCATGAACGTGCATTGGAAAAAGTTGATAATTTAGCCAAAGATGCAATAAAAAAAGGTGCAAAATTACTATATGGTGGTAATAAAATTCCAGAGTTAGGTCCAACATTTTATGAACTAACAGTTTTAGGAGATGTTACACCAGAAATGGAAATTTATGAAACTGAAATTTTCGGTCCTATTGCATCATTGATTAGATACACGGGCTCAATTAATTCTGTTATTTCAATGGCTAATAGAAATAAAGAAGATGTTGGATTGGCTGGTTATGTATTTAGCGATGACGTTACAGAATGTAGAATTGCTCAACAAGATTTAAATGTTGGTATGGTTGGTATTAATACTGGTCTAATAAGTGAAGCTGCATTACCTTTTGGTGGTGTTCGTTGTTCTGGTTTTGGCCGTGAAGGTAGTGTTTTTGGTGTTGAAGAATATACTGTTGTCAAGAGTGTTGTAGAAAAAATATAACCCACTTCATTATTTATTACTATTTATTTATTCTTATTTATTGACTTTGTTTATTTTTGTTGTTTGCTGTATAATGGATCGTTATGAGCCTGGAAAACCTGAATATTATCCGCATTTGGAAAGTGCAAAACTCAATACATGGTGAAGTTTCAGCCACTTTAGTCGGTTGAGATCGTACAAAACATAACTTGACAGGCTGTAAGTTGATCAACAAAATTATATAAAAAGAATGATAATATTATTATGCAGTTTATAACTCAAAACTGTCTCAAGATTCCGGATTAATTTTGAAACCCATTTTTCCCAGAAATTCCATCCTTTATCAAATCCGGCCTAGTTCGCAATTCCTTTTGGAGTTGTACATAATTTTTAATTTCTCATTTTTCATCATGAATCTTCCATCCTAGATTTAACATTAGAAAAAAAATACTTTGATCCACTGAGATCAGGCTACAATGACTGCAAATCCAAGCATGGAGACTGCCTCTACGGAAACAGCACATCGATATACGTCGAAAAGAGTGTCTTCTTTATCCAAGGGATTTGGAATTAGTGTTATTGATACTACGGCTAACGTTCAACATACTTCGAGACCAATTCCCATAGATGCAGACAGTTCAATTATTAGCCAGTCTTCCATTAATTCTGGAGTGGAGGCCGAAAATGTACCGCCTGATCATAGCTATAATTCAACATTGACAAGTGTTTTAAGTGATTCCGGAGTTGAAGATAATTCAACTGACACTGAAGGCCAAATTGATGTGTCATTATCAACTTCAACTTTACGGCGTTCTTCGTTTAACAGAACAAACCCATTTTCTTCACCAGATCCAAATAAATCAAAATTGAATAGAAAACAAATGTTATCCCATAGATTTAGGTCAACTCCATCATTATTAAATTCTGCATCTTCACCCACTATTCCAATGCCGTTGCCAAAATCAAGTTCAAATTCTTGCTCTCCTTATTTATCACAAAATGCAAGAATTTCGTATCAACAAAAATCATCAACAACAACAAAATTACCACGTCGTCGTAGCACACAACAATTAACCAAGAAACAAAAGGATAAAATATATGATGATAATAATGATGATACTTTTGATGATGGAGATCATGATGTTTTCATGTATAATGTTCCAATTGCATCAGCAACATCGTTAAGAATGTTTCAGCATGCCAATGAAACAGAGTCAAGGGATGCATTAAGAAAAGCTTGGAATGAATCTCAATCAAACTTAATAATCCCACCATCTCCACTACCTGGTAAATTAGCAAATAACAAGGAATCACCAGTATCCACATATAGTTTAACGGAAGCAACAGCATCAAGTACGCCAGATTCACCGCCGCATACTCCAGTTGGCCAAGCATTTCAAAGTCCTTCATTACAAAAAAATAAATCATTTAGTGTGTTATCACCCACTGCACAACAATTATCAACCTTTTATGAATTTACATCGCACAATCAAGCAGGGAATGAATTGATAAAAAGGAAACAACAATCTACACCATCAACTAATGACCCCCTACTAATGAAGACATTAGATGATTTGTCAATTGCGTCACATGAAAAATTATCAAAATTAACTGTAACTCGACCTTCTTGGATTCCACCAAAAGATCAATTTGAATTGCATAATCATGAAAAACAATTTAAAAAGTTAATTGAAAATACAAGTAAAGAAGCATTGAAGCAATCAAAACACCAGATTAAGATTGAACACGATAGGGTAATAGGGGATGCAAGATTAAAATACTTGTCTGAAAAATCACATTTGTCGAGTAATAATTGTCAAGAAATAAGGAAATTTATTCTGGTTACTGATGTTGACAACTTGCTTAAGTTTACACTTTTTAGGAAAATGCTAATATATAAACTTGGTTCAAAATCTTTATTATCACCACCCTTTCAAAAACAAGAAAATAATGACATGACGGAAATGCCAGGTGTGGAAGTTGAACCTTTATTTAAAAATACAAACTTAGAACTAACAGAACTTGAAGTTTCTTCATTAAAAACAATTTTGCAACCCATAATTAGGCCAGTTCCATCAAGTTCAGTTGATGTCACCCAATTACCTAAAATTCCTGCGTTACCAATTCAAACTGTATTACATGGATTAACCAAAATATCTTTAATTCTTTTAAGATCTCATTATACCACTTCACAAGTTAGAGATATTGTTTATTGGCTACATGCACATATATTCACAGTTAAATTTAAGGAGAGATTTACCAAAATTTTATTAAAACATTCAGTTGCAAAATTATTCAAAGAATTTAAAGATGATTATTCAATATTGACAGTACCAACTGGTTTAGATTTAATATTAGATCTGCCTGACAAAATAATTTGTAAATGTATTGAGTTATTAATTGTATTTTGGTGTTTAGGTGGTGGACGTGGAGTCAAAATGTTTACTGCAATTATCATTTGTATTATTAGGGATTATCATTTTGGTTGGAACAATCTGCAAGTTATTTTTCATTCAAAAGCACACATTTATATTGGTGATAATGATGATGATAGTGAAAGGTTTTTTGGTCGTATTTTGACACGCTATGCTTTGATTGGTTAGACTTATCTTTTTAGTGTTTGCTTTACTTGTTTCATTTTACACACATAATAAATGTATAATTTCAAAAACTACTACTCAAATATAAAGGTTTGGGTGTATTTAATAAATTTTCTGCAAAAACTGTAGATGTTTGGATCTATTTAGTAAATTTACAAAATAATTGGCAATTCAGCTAACGATCATTATTTATATTTCAAGGAAGGCATTAACAAACCGTCTGCGTGAAGACAAGAAAAAAGCAAATAGCAAAAAGCAAAAAGCAAAAACTAAAATCAGCATTCATTTTCCAATTTCCCGTTTGGGTCAACATGAAAAATAAAAATTTTCTGACTTTTCAGAATGTAGAAAGTTTTTTGACTACTGTTACTATATTTGAGACGTTTGTAAAGAACAATACCTACATTATATATATATTTCATTACAATGTTAGGACGACAGAGTGCAATCAAAAAATGTATCAATTTTAAAAATGTACAAATACTACAAAGAAAACAGACTCTTAGTCATTTTATTCATAGTAGAGCCATTCATACTTCACAATATACTGAACGAAAATCAAATTATGATGAAGATCTTGGAGATTTAAGTCGTCAGAATGTGAAATTGTCAGCTCAATTTAATGCTTTAAAAACACTTACTGAACAAGTCCAAAGAGCCATTAATCTCAAAGAAGAAGAAAAACAGAAAGATGAAATAGAGAGTTCTACAAGTTTAGCTAGTGAATCTAAAGAAACTACAGAACAAGATATTGATAAAGTTTTTGAATCTTTAGGAATTTCATCAAATTCTAAAACAGGAACATCAATATCGTTAAACATGCCATTGCAAAAACAACAACAACAACTTAATGATACCAGCTCTGATCCTTTAATTAACCCTAATAACGAAACCGATTTAATGAATCTTTTCCCCCCACCAAAACCTTACGTGCCACTTCCAAATTCAATAACTGATGTACTAACCCCGGAAGTATTATCAAATATTACACAACTAGAAACTTCAAATTGGGAAACTATTGTTGATGCATTATTGAAAAGTAATATATGTGATCCAACATCTACGATATCAACACAAGAATCATTTACGAGTTTTGATTTTCATAAGCTTATAATTTCAATTCCGAGATGCCAAAAGTCTCAACTTGTGGAAAAATTGCATGAACTAGCTTTATTGAGTGGAGTTTTGTGGGGTAATGTTGCAATCCTAAATGACTTATTAGCATTATGTAATCTACTGCCAAAAGAAAAATCGCATGCTTTAGTATCGTTATTATTACGTGATGTTGAGATGAATGAAAAGATCGAAGATGATGATAGTACCAATACAGAAATTAAGCCAAATGACGATAAAATTGTTGCCAATATAACAACCAAGGCAATTTTATTAAATCATTATGCAAGATTATTGGATGTGAATAAAGTTCGTAAGTACATTGCCATTTTTAATAGATTACCTGATACTGAAAATCCGATGAAAACATCACCTGTTATTTATACTTCAATTATGCAAATGTACATGAGATTGGATAATTATGAATTAGCAAAGGAAACTTTTGATACAATGAAGTTTTTATCATTATCAACATCACCATCAACCAGAACCTACACTTCAATGATTTTGCTAGATACTTTGCATAATGATATTGAACATGGTATTTCGGTCTATGAGGAAATGCTTGATAAAGAAATTAAATTGGAACCTCAATGTTTGTTAGCACTAGCAAAGGGTTGTGGTGCACGTAAAGGCATGGTTTCACAAGGTTGGGAGTTTATACTTAAATATTATGAAGCTGGATATTCAATTGATAGTCAGCTAATGGAAATCATGATGTACCTTGCATACGTTGATGGCGATTTACCATTTGTACGTGGTATTTGGACTAATATTTGCGAAACTAATACAAAATTAAACGGTTATGTTCAATTACCACATCCAAAATGTACAAAGTGGTTATTTAATTCGTATTACAAAGTAGGCGATATAGTTGAACGGGCTAAAAATGGACATGGACATACACCAATTGGTCTAATTGATGTTCGAGTTTCGTCAATTAGATCGAAAGTTTTAGAATTATCCAACTTTCAATTTCATATGGATGCACCACCTTTAATCCCTTTGAAAGATTTTGACGGTGCAGACCCAAAATTAATGTTGAGTGAAGCAAGAGCATTGTGGAAGTATATTCTAACAACTAAAGGTAATGAGAAATATATTGGTGAAGAATTAGTTGAAGCTTATCTCTATGTTCTTGGTCGATATGGGTTGTTAGAAATCTTTGAAAGCGAATGGGATAAGTTGACCATTTTTGATAACGAAGGAATTAAAGCATGTGATGATGAAGCAAAAGTTATAATTGAGGAGCCAAATCCAGAAGTTGGTGAAATTTTGAAAGAAAATGACAATGAATCTCAAATGACAATTTTAACCCAACAAAAGTTTCCAATTGCTCGTGTACCACGTACTGATAGGTTATACAACATGTGTATGCATGTTGCGAGACATCAAGCTTCGCTTTCGTTTGCACAAAAAGTCTGGACCGAACGTGGTGAGTACAGAAAAACGAAAAGGTTTCAAAACCTGGCTATTGCAAAGCAAGATGAAGCTGATTTCAAGTTTGCAAGATTAATGCTAAGTGCTTTGACACATACTGGTAATGTTGGAGATGCTTATAAACTAGTATTAAGTTCACAAAACAGATTTATTTGGACAAAATATCATTTGAAAGGTCTTATTCAATTGTGTGAGCGTTTGGGATATGTTACCTTTACAAAAGAGCTCATAAAAGTTACCAAAAGAGGTCATAGGTGGATTCTTCGTCAACAAAAATAGATTAAATATAACATGTATATAGTATAGGTTTTATAGATTTGTCAATGTAATATTAAACAAGTATTTCTTTTTTGGGAAAAAAATACAGAATTTATGCTCGGATTTTCGATTTTCCAAAATTAAATCTTTTGTTTTCTGTTTTCCGTTTTTGACGTTTGGAATTTTCTTTGTTGTTTAAAAATCCGGATACAAAATTGAGTTTTTACAATATTTTGATCTGGCAAAATCACACGACAGAAGGGTTCTGTTAATTAATTAAGAGACACAGCAAACATATCATGTACAGTACCACAGGATTGGCTGTTGGGATGGCTATTGGGGTGCCCACGGTTGTGTTTATATCGGTTTTCCTGATTTTTTGGTATCGACAAAAAGTCAAGTATAAAAAAGACTTACAAGAAGACGGTAATGTCGAATATGACGATGTCAACGATTTGGATTTAGACAATATTATAGATTCGCCCAAGGAAAGCCACGCAAAAGATTTTTCAACCGATGATTTAGGATATAGTAATACAGATGTTGAAATGAATGGATCAGATAAACCAGAAATTGTGATAAAACATGGCACTTATTCATTCCATAAGAAATCTAAAATTATGGGTTTAAGAATGATCAACAATGATGAACCAAGCACTGATCCAAAACAACAAGATAGAAACTCAGTAAAACCAACTGGAATTTTGGCAAAGAGAATATCGAAAGAACAAAGTGATAACAACTATAAGGTATATTATGAGTCTATGTTACCAATATTCAATGAAGATGAAAAATCATCTTCAGATATAAATGAAGTACATGATTTAAGTGCACCAAGTACACCTTTGAAGAATAATAAGTTAAAAACGGGACAAAATTTATCACAATCAAGTATGGATTTATATAAACTATTGCAGGAAGATTCATCAATGTATCCAGGAACACGATTACCATCTGGCATGTTAGGTGAATCGCCATTACGACAATTAAACCAAAATACTCAATCTTCCGCATCTTCGTTAAAAACAGAATTAACAAAACCGCAATCTAAAAATATAAATAACAAAACAACAAATACAAATAAAGAATTTGAAAGCCCACAAACAGTACATAATTCTTATTTATCGCCTTTTGATACACCACCGGCAGCTAAAAAACTAAGTTTGGATGATAAATATGATGATACGCTAAGTATTGAAAATTCATCGTTTGATCACATTCCAAACCATACAAGGAATAAGTCAGTTGAAATTTATGATAGTACTTTAAATACAGATGATGAACTTGAGATCAACGATTCGCCAATAAGATCAAGTCTTCATAAAAGAGGGAAATCCGGTGATAGTCGGGAGATGATTGAAAATGATAGGGCTGAAGAAAATTATAATCAAAGAAGAAAAGAATGGTTAGATTCATATAGAAAACCTTAATTATTATTATTGTTAAATCATATAAGCCACATTGGGTAATCTGATTTTTACGCTATATTTAAAACTTTATTAAATTTTAGAACATTTTTATCAATATTATACGTAATAAGTAGTAAGTAAAAAGTAGATAAAAGATAATAATGAGTACACAAAAACAAAAACTGTAAATCTCAGAAGCATTTAAAAATTTCGGCAGGCGAATGAATTTTATTTCAGGACCAACTGAACACCATAGATTCTTTCCACAGAGAGTTAAGGAGATTGCACACTCAATTTACTGTATATTCAGTAAACAAGTTTAAATGGGGATTTTACAGGGTCAAGCAACGCATAAAAAAAGAGCTGGTTTGTTAACAATAAATGAAGATACGAGTCCAGCAACTTTGGTTTGGAGATGTGCCGATGCACAAGCAACTACGAGTTTAGTTGAATTATCATTAGATGCAGTTTCTAATTTGAAGGCAACACCACCAACTAGTGATAAAATGATGTTAAAAATAGGTCTTGAAACGGGTAAAGAATTACTGTTTGGGTTTAATAATAGCACAGTTATGGATGATGTTAAAACTTCAATACAACAAATTATTGCAAGAAAAAAAACCTCAATTAATCTTGAAAGTGAAAAGAGCAAAGGATCAATTGGTGCAAATGCTGATGTTTTAGGAAGCGTTACATCAACATCTGGATCATTAGAATCGTCCGCCCAGCCAGAACCAAAACAATCAAATGAAAATAATTTAGCAAATGATACAATTATTAAAAATGATCAGTTTTTAGCTGATTTATTAGATAGTTCAAAATTAATAAAAAACCTTACATTACAGCAAAAATTATTGAGGGATAATATTAAGCTAATGCGTACATTCACAGAAGCTGTTATAAAGGAAGGTTTGGAAGCTGAAGAGTTTTGGAAAAGTAGAATTCATTTACTTAGAGCATTTGCAATCCAAAATAATCAAAAGAAAGGTCCATATAATGTTTTAAGTACGATCAAACCTGTTGCATCTAGTGATAATGAGGTTAATGTAAATGTTACAAGGGAAAAAATCACTGAAATTTTTAAGCAATACCCTATTGTTAGAAAAGCATATGATGATAACGTTCCGAGAATGTCAGAAGGTGAATTCTGGTCAAGATTTTTTAGTAGTAAGTTGTTTAGAAAACTTAGAGGTGAAAAGGTTAATTTATATGATCGTGGTGATGTCACATTGGATAAATATTTATACTATGATGCGGATTATGATGGTGAAGAAGAAATTGATGAAGACGATAATATTGTTGATCAAATTGTACAAAATGAAGAAAAACAAACGGATACAAATAATTTATTATCAACATCTTCATATAAAAGAAAGAAAAAGACAAGCGAAAAAATGGCGAAAAGAAAGAAAGTTAAACTTTTCACTGAAAATGGAGCTCCAATACCTAAATTTTTAGATCTTGAAGGTAATAAAGAGGATGATTCACAATTAAAAGGTAATAAACCAGATATTACAATGAAAGATGATCAAGATCCCCAACTGGTTGGTATATTAAGAACGATGAATAGATTGAGTAGGCGACTAATGGCGGACATAATTGATGAAACATCTGTTGACAATTTAGATAAAGAAATTGAAAAAGAACTAGAATTGGTTGACTTGGATGAAACTGCAGAGGTTGAATATAATGAACTCAAATATACCCAAACTTCAAATGTTGCATCAAATATAGTTCCACCAGAATTATTAACAAAAGTAATCAATCAATCGAATTTGAATCCTGAATCTTGTGAGTATGATGAAATTATTAAAACATTAAAATGTACATTTGATGAAAAGTTTAATCTTACATCAACTTATATGAATATAAAAAATGAAGGTAAAAAACAAAACGAAGCATATAAAGATATTAATAATATTGTGAAGCAAAATTCAAAACAATCACAGCAGTCGTGGAACACAAATTTAAAGGAGTTACTAGGATTACCAACATCAGCAGCAACAATCAATAAATCAGAAAATTCAGATTATGATATTGGAATAAAAATTAATTTAAATAATTCCAAAATTGAGAATGTCAAATTAACACATGCAACATCAATTGAATTTTTAAAACAATTCTGGAGTCAGTTTAATAAAACTGCATCATCAACACCAGGAACTGATCCAAATTTTAAGTCTGATTTAATCAAATTAAGAAAATATTATTTTTCAGTCAAAAAATGTCTTAGTAGAGTTGAAGCACAACTATTAAGTTGTAAAGATGTAAAGGAACGGGAAATTGAGAATAGAATGCTTAATCCCTTGGTTCAGTCACTTAATTGTGCGTTGAAGAGATATGAAGATGCAATTATTTCTTTATAAAATTAATACTAATTGCAATCTACGTTTGATTGCAATTTTTGTAACCAATACATAGTGAAAAATAGATGCTTCAAAACTCTAGAAATTACTAAGTCAAAGTATAACGGTTACATGAATGTACATGTGGCATTTCTTATGAGGCTTCTTCTTAAACGCCCCATTAAGTTTTTTCGGAGATGTCCCTAAATTTTAAACCGCAAATTAATCAGCTTCTCCAAACAGGTGACAGATCGTCTTAGTCAGGGTAATTACTAATTACTTCGTGGGTGGCATCGCATTTTGTGGGGAAATTTGCACAGCATTTGCATGTTCCCTCTGACTAAGCACACTTTTTGCTTACCAAGCCGAATTTCTCACGTTTTGCCTCCATGTCTATAAAAGAAGCTATTTTCTCTGTTTCTCTTCAGCAAGTACATCCATTGCTTTACATATCTCACATCAACACATTTCACAATGTCTGGTAAGATTGAAATTCAAAAGTTTGCAAACGAAAACGGTGAATATAAGAGACTTCCATCCTCTTTCAGAAATACAATTTCCCCTTCGGGTCCTCATTTACCTGAAATCAACAGATACCATTTATATGTCTCATATGCATGTCCTTGGGCTCACAGAACCCTTATTACAAGAGTTTTAAAGGGTCTTACCGGTATTATTGGTGTTACTGTTGTTCATTGGCATATGGATAGTAATGGTTGGAGATTTGCAACAAAGGAGGAAATTAATGAAGCTCCAGATGCAACACCTGAGCCATTGTATGGTTATCAAAGAATTAAAGACTTGTATTTCAAAGCAAATCCAAACTATGAAGGCCGTTTTACTGTTCCTGTCTTATGGGATAAGAAATTACAAACAATTGTTAATAATGAAAGTTCTGAAATTATTAGAATTTTTAATACTCAATTCAATTCATTAATTGATCCAAAGTTTGCCAAAATTGATATTTATCCTGAAACTCTACGATCCAAAATTGACGACTTAAATGAATGGATTTATCCAACTATTAATAATGGTGTCTACAAATCCGGTTTCGCTTCAAAACAAGAACCTTATGAAAAGGAAGTTACAACACTTTTCAAATCTTTGGATAAATTAGAAGATTTGATTAAAGAGGAACATGATAAAAATAACGAATACCTTACAGGATCAACATTAACAGAAGCTGATATCAGATTATTTACAACATTGGTTAGATTTGATCCTGTTTATCATCAACATTTCAAATGTAATATTAAAATGATTAGACATGATTATCCACATATTCATCGTTATCTTAGAAATTTGTATTGGAAAGATCCTGCATTTAAAGATACAACTGACTTCAAACACATTAAATCTCATTATACAAAATCTCATCCTGCAATTAATCCACACGGAATTACGCCAGTTGGACCACTACCAAATATCATGCCATTATATCCATAATTATATATAGTTTATATATTTCTAGTACTTTAATCTTGATTGTTCTTTTTTATATTTAATCGATCTTACGTGTCAGATTACAAATAACATAAATTACACATTACGCATTATAAACCTTTATCTTTTTTGAACAATTCCCATGCTTCATTCAACGTAATGAAAACGCCATTTGCAATCATTTTATTTTCGATTGACTCGGAATTACTTATTTTATCGGGATGTGTCTTCGAAACAGCTTTCATATAATAAATCTTGACCTTTTTATCCATAACTAAGTCAGTCAATGTGACATTTTTCCAATTTAATTCAGGCCACAAAACTTTGTTTAAATTACAAATCAAACCACGAATGTTATCTTTGTTTCCTGATCTCCAAATTTCCAGTTTAGTTTCAACTTTATCGTGTAGATCAAATTTTTCTTGATCTTCTTTTTTCTTCTTTTCGTTATATTTTTTTACAAATTGGACTTTTTCACTATTAACTGGACTGAAATTCTTAGATAAAGATTTTCCCTTGGGTTTTGGTTTCGAAATAGCTGGATTGAGTACTTTTAAACATCTATTTTTACCATCCATTATAGATTTTGAATTTTCTCCATTACTGATTAATAGCTCATACGATTCCTTGGATAGTTTCCATTTCTCTAACATTTCTAAACTTTCCGCACGTCTAGTGACTAGTTTGATCCATAAACTTTTAATACTCTTATTATTTCCAATGAAAATTGTTGAAAAGTTTGAAATATTTGCATTATTAGTACATGTTTCAATCAAACCTAATCCTTTATCAGCGTAAATTAATTGATCTTTTGGATTTCCAACTTTTGAATAAACTAGTGCTATATTCGAATATAATAAGATTTGAAATGGATGATCACTTGGTATATTCTGTGATGCAATTAAGTAATTCTCTAATGATTGTGAATAGTCACCATTCCTAAAATTTTCTTCAGCCGTATTTCTTGAGTTGGTAAACATCATTAATTGTGCTGGATTTAACGGTGGAATCTCTAATAATGGTCTGGTTGCCGGTGCTGTTTCTATCAAAATTTCAAGATCTTGTGGATTGGAAGTAAACGGCCGTATTGAAATCGGTGTTGCAGTAGGTGATCGTGTTGCCGAGATCAGTTGTGGTTCACGGTTACGGGACGAAGACACATAAATTTCATCATGTGATGATGGCAATTTGGGGCTGGTTCTCATATTATTATTTACAGGTGTTGAATCTCTGGAAAATGACCCAATATTATTTTCATTACTATTATTTGACAATAAATCAACATTTACTACTTTTTGTTGCTTTAATTTTTGTTCTCTGAGTCTTTGTTGCTTAATTAAACGTTTCATTTCTTCGGGATCCATTTCGTCATTTTGATCACCTTCTTGATTTGTTAATTTGATTGAATTTACTTTATATTGTTGTTGATTCTTCATCCATAATGGTTGACCGTTATTATTATCCAGTTTTTGTTGTCGGTACATTTCAACACTTTCTTGAAATTTCTTTTTGCCTGAATTAAATAAAAAAGAAGCAGTTGACATGAATTCTGTTGATAAATCAGTTACTATTTTATTAAAGTCTTCATTGCCTGCGTTATTATTGTCATTTGATTTTATATGGGATACCTCTGTTGATCTTTGACTTGAACGCTGGTTTAAAGAATGTGCTTGATTCATCAAAAATGAAACTGCAGAATCTAAATCATAACCATTTTTAGTTGAATCTAATGCAGTGTTGGCTTTATTTAAAGGGAATCCCATATCTAATAATTCGGCTAGAGCAGAATCTCTTAATTCCTGATCCGATGTGACGGGTTCTATCTTTTTTGTTGCTATTGGCGGTTCAACTGACGATAATTGAGTAGAAGGAACTGATGATTTTGAATTGCTAATTGGTTGTTCAAAAAAATCATCTAACAGATTAGCTGAAGCTGGTGATAGTGATGGTAATTGTGCTTTTTCTGATTGTAATTGAGTTGTTTTCGGGGTCGATATTCCTGATAATAAATCATCAAAATCAGATGCATTTGTGGATTTAGTTAGTGAAGATTTTTGTGTTGAAGTTGTCTGTTTAGAAGATAAATAGTTATCCAAAAAATCCACATCCAGAGATCCTGAACCTTTTAGGGGTATAGTGGATCTGGTTTTAAGTTGATCATTAAGAGATAGATTAGAACTGTTCTTAGATGTAGACGATGTACCCGACGCTGATTGCTTGAGTAAATTTGCAAACAGGTCCGACATTGTCGATTATGCACGTATGGTTGATATTTGGAAAGAACATGATAATCAAACCATAAGAATGATCTATGATTGAGAAAAACTGGAATTTTCCGTGTGCGGGGGAAAAGAGGAGAGTTGGTGTTTTTTCCCAGTAATTTTTGAAATATTTGTGGGAAATTCAGCGCTTTCCCACAAAACTCAATTTCTCGCCCAGAATTGAAGTAAAACGTTAGCAATAACTACGTCTTGTGAGCTTTAAACCGAGTTATCAATTTATATTGGTATATACTGGCGGTCAAAAAAGTATCTTAATCTTATAAATGCTTTGGTTTACTAAGAAAGTGCACGATAGATCCTTAATTTTTCCAAAAAAAGTATATATAATATATAAGGATCTTTTATTTCTGTTTCAGGAAGAAAAAAATACAGAAGAAAATTTTTCATTTTCATTTTTTAGTTTTAACAAAATCCGACTTTAGTAACACTCTTTTTCTTGGGCACATTCTTTTATTAACAACAGACTTATCTCCCACCATGCATTTAATGTACACCACTGGCCCAGATGGCAAAAGAATTTACACATTAAAGAAGATTACTAAAGAAGGTGAAATTACCAAATCTGCACATCCTGCAAGATTCTCTCCAGATGATAAATTCTCTAGACAAAGAGTTACTTTAAAGAAGAGATTTAATTTACTTCCAAAATAAATAAATTGCTCGATAAGTATCACAGAATGTTTTAAAATTTTACAGCTTTTCTACTAGATATTATTGTTATTAAGTCGTTCGCATGTTATATGACCAGTTATATTTTGTATAAATAACACAAAAAGCAAAACTTGCAATATATAATATACAGTATAATTAATATACAAAGCTTCTATATTATCCTATTTTATTTATTATTTTTCTTTTGCAGATCCATTTGGAAAGACACCCCATCAAGATACCCTGTATTCAATTGACTTACAAGCACTGCAGTTTCATTTGTTTTGTTAGTTTCAGCAAGTAACGTGTTCATTTTTGCAACATTATTGTTAAGTTCTTTCAAGTTTTCAAGGACTTTGTCGTAAAGATCATCCTGAATCTTATTTTGTGGGTGTCTATCCATGTTTTTGGCTCTTGTTCAAGAAAAAATGTAGTTTAATCAAATTGTACACAGCTTCAATATTCGCTCAGAGAAAACATATTGAGATACCGAAACTGATCAGATCCTGAACTTTTTGCCACTACGTTCATTCCTGTAATCCGTTTTTTTTCTTATACATGTTACGTTACACAACGGCTGCAAGACACTCAATTGCCCAAATTGTATCTGTATCGTTAAGAACTATGTCTTCTGCACCAAACTTTGACCCATCTCAATATCTTGCGGATAAGGATGCTCCAATTGCAAGACTTTCAGCAACTAAATTTTTTAATCAATTAACTGAAAAAGAAAAATTATATGCACATTATTTCTCCAAAGCAGGTCACTGGGGTTCAAGAGCTGTTCTCAGATCTGTTTCTCCTGAAAGTGAAGCTATTTTTGATTTAATTTTATCAATTCATAAAGTTGTTAATGGTAATTATAAATTATTATCAATTGATGAATCAATCGTCAATTCTTATTTAGATTTTGCATCTCAAATTTTAGCTAATTTAGGTAATTATAAATCTTTTGGTGATTCCAAATTCATTCCAAGAATTTCGATAAACGACTTTCAATCAATCGTTGGTTCAATTAAAAATGATAGTATTACTGAACAGTTTAATGCGGTTAAAAGTTCAATATATTCTTTAGATGACAAAATTTCAATGTTGGGATCCCCAGAAGATGGACATGTTTCGGGCTATTATTTGAATGTTGTTTCTAAAATTGAAGGTGAGGCGGTTGATTCAGCATTAGCTAAACATGGTATTATGCCAGAAAATATTAGAATCTCTAAAACTGATAATGAGAATTTTGTTGTTCATGTTGCAAGCTCTTTTATTTCAAACGCAACTGGTTACTATCCTGAAAAAATTGATTTTCAAATAAAAGATGGTAGAAAGGGTTCATTAACTTTCAAATTTGGTGATCATTCAAAAGAATTTTCCAAAATTGTTAAAAATCTAGAACTAGCAAAAAAATATGCAGCTAATGAAAATCAAGTTAAGATGTTAGAAAATTATATAGCATCATTTATGACAGGTTCAATGAATTGTCATTATGAATCACAGATTCATTGGGTCAAAGATATTAAACCAACTGTTGAAACTAATATTGGTTTTATTGAAACTTATAGAGATTATCTTGGAACTAAAGGCGAGTGGGAATGTTTGGTTGCGATGGTCAATAAAGAAAGAACAGCTAAGTTTGGTGAGTTGGTTGATAATGCAAAAGATTTTATTTCAGATTTACCATGGGATAAAAAATATGAAAAAGATGTTTTCACACCACCTGATTTTACATCACTAGAAGTTTTAACTTTTGCAGGTTCGGGTTGTCCAGCCGGTATTAATATTCCTAATTATGATAAGATTAGAATTAACATTGGTTTCAAAAATGTTTCACTCGGTAATGTTTTGAGTGCAAAATCAAGTAAAGAACCAATTTCATTTATTTCTGGCGATATTCAAGATTTGTATGAAAAATACAGAGTTGAAGCATTTGAAGTTCAAGTCGGTATTCATGAATTATTAGGACATGGTACAGGTAAACTTATGATGGAATTAGATGATGGATCATTTAATTTTAATAAAGAATCTCCCCCACTAGGATTAAATGGTAGACCAATCACAACATATTATAAAAAGGGAGAAACTTGGGGTTCTAAATTTGGTTCTGTTGCAGGTTCTTATGAAGAATGTAGAGCTGAATCAGTTGCTATGTTTTTAGGTACAAATAGAAAATTATTAGAAATTTTTGGCTACAAAACAAAGCAAGAACAAGATGACATTATTTATGTGATGTATGTTTCAATGTGCCGTGCGGGTTTATTATCGATGGAATATTATGATCCGAAACATGGTAAGTGGGGTCAAGCACATTGTCAAGCAAGGTATGCAATTTTGAAGAATTATTTAGATGCAGGACATGGATTAGTTGAACTAGAATATACAAAGGAAGATTTTAGTGATTTAACATTAGTTGTTGATAGATCAAAAATTGAGACAATTGGACAAGAATCAATTGGTGAGTTTTTAAATAAACTTCATGTTTATAAATGTAGTGGTAATGTTGTTGAAGGTACAGAATTTTACAACGAACAGACAAGAATTCCAGATGAACTCTTGAAGTTTAGAGATATTATTCTCAAGAAAAAACTACCACGTAAACAACTTGTGCAAGCAAATACATTCCTTGAAAATGGCACTATCATTTGTAAAGAATATGAAGAATCTACAGTTGGTATGATTGAATCATTTGCTGAAAGAGAATGTTAAGTGAATTACCTGTGTAATTTTATAAAATTAGATCAAAAATCATGCAGATTTGTGCAGGTTTCTTCTATATCAGAAGTAAGCAACTAAAGTTGTGCCTAAAAGAAAAAAAATTCCACCCCAGTTGTCAGATAAGCGAAGCACTCCGCAACTTTTTAAAAGAAGCAACTCCCAATTTGCAATTAGACATGTTCAATCCATGTTTTTTTTGTTATTATATTCTCCTTTCTTTGTCTCGGGCGAGTTAAAACAACAGTGGATCTCAGTTAGTTGTATCAATTAATTAGTTGGTTTTTGTACTAGCATACTTTAATGGGACCTGTTGAGAAGGAAATGCTAAGCTATGATTGTAGTTATTGGATTTGAGGATGTTAGCTACGTTTGTCAAGTTTGATGATTAGAGTGCAGGTATTAGTGTTTTCATATTGGCAGCACCTGAGGAGTATGTAACTGCAGGATATCCCCTAGTTGTGTTGGTATCATCGTGGTGTGGTTCATGAGAGTTTGTAATTTGTGTGGGATCATATTTTTGAGTGGTTGGCTTAACCAGGTTATTTTTTCGGAATACTATTTTTTATTTTATTTCTTTTTTTTTTGGTACTTTTGGCCAGTCCTTTTTTTTAATTCACCGGGAATATATTTGTATATAAAAACTTTAGAAGTGTTTAGTCAATAATTTTCTTGTGCTTTGGGAAAAATTACTGTAGTTTCAAGTAAATAATCTTTGACATCTGTATAGAAGTACAAAAGTTTGAAAACCTTATGTTTTGAGAAGGAAAAATACGTTGATATTTTATGTTTTATTTAAACTAAGCGGTTGAGATATTGAGTTGATTTGGAGTTGACTGTCTGTGATAATAGACTGTATGAAATATACGATGAGTAAAAGTTACAAAACCGGAATCTACAGCCATCCAATCGTATACAGCTAGAACGCTGAATTAAACTTCTAAGTACTACTTGAATTGTATCATTAACTAGCTCTAGGCCGCCTGTAGCCATTTGTAGTTGTGTAAAAAACGAAAAACACTATTAAACAATGCACAACAACCTCGGTCTTTGGTGTACTCCGAGCCGAGATCTTTCTTATTCTCTTTGCTGTTTTCTTTGTTTTTCCAGTATTGTCCTTTCCCACCCTATCCCATTTCTTGACCCTCCCTCCCATCCAGTTTTTCTCTACAAAGATAGCATTCCCCAACAAGCCATCAACTACCAACATCAACCGTTCGAGATGAAACACAGCACCCTAGTCAGCAAAAGTGTTTCTCCACCCGTGTTTCTACGAATCTGTACGAGGACATGACCGCAAACTCTGACCGTTTTGTTTTCGGCTTCTATTGTTTTCACCGCTTGACGGGGTTTTTTCAGTTTGGATCCCAATTAGCTTCCTCTTCGGATTATGAATGCCCCTATCCGGCTGTTGTTTAGCGTGTAATCCAACAATCTCCGTGACTGTCCCAGTTCCAATCCCGCATTTGATAACAACCGTCATGTCTTACGTAGCAGCCTTTCCTATTCCGGCACCAGATCTGTATGTGAATGTATTTTCGGTTACAAACCCCATTTTGAACCTGTTAACAGCCCGACATTTTGTGGCTAAATAAGGCATTTGATATCAAAAACCGTCGTAGAAATTAGGAATGCACTATTTAGATGTTTCTATACGTTCTTGCTCCCTTTTTCTTTTTATTATAACTTCTTCCACTCTATAAAATAACACACATTTGCTCCAATTAATCAGTGGTTGTAACTCACTTTACTTGTTTATTCTCTTTATACATTCAAAATCTTTTCAAAGTAAATAAACAATAAATAATATGTTATTATCATCAAAATTACAATTACATTCAACAGCTCCCTTATTCAAGAGATCTGGAATAACAAGAGCAATTCTCAAAACTGTTGTCAAATCATCATATAGAACCATTTCAACTTCAAATAGATCATCGAATTCTGTCCATGTTGATTCAAACCATGTTGCTGCTAATAATAATACAAATATGGTTAGATTAACAACTAGAGAAGAACAAGCTGAAGGTAAATTTTTAACAAAACCTGTATTTCAACATCATGGGTATGCAAAGAAAGATATGGCTGCAGTTAAATTTGAACATAGACCTGTTCAAAGTCCAAGAGATGCTGTCACTTATGGTTTTATGAAAGTGTTAAGACATTCTTTCGATTTTTTTACAGGTTATATTGAGCCAAAGGATGAAGCTCATCAAATTGAAATTGGTAAAGGACCAAATAGAATGACTTTAGAAAAATGGTTAACAAGAGTTGTCGTTTTAGAAAGTGTTGCTGGTATTCCTGGTGCAGTTGCTGGTTTTTTAAGACATTTAAACGCAATGAGACTGTTTAGAAGAGATATGGCTTTCATTGATACCTTATATGATGAAGCATTTAATGAAAGAATGCATTTATTAACATTTTTAAAAATGGCTAAACCTTCTTTATTTACAAGAGGTTTGTTGTGGGTTGGTCAAGGTGTTTTTGCAAACTGTTTCTTCATAACCTATTTAGTTTCTCCAAAAACTTGTCATAGATTTGTTGGTTACTTAGAAGAAGAAGCTGTTAATACATATTCAAGATGCATCAAAGATATGGAATTGGGCTTATGTCCTGAATTAGAACACCATGAAGTTCCTCAAATTGCCAAAGATTACTGGAATTTAAGTGATAATGCAACAATGTATGATTTAATTCAGTATATCAGAGCTGATGAAGCAAAACATAGAGAAGTTAATCATACATTTGCTAACTTAAAACAAAATGGTGAAGACAGAAACCCATTTGCTTTAACGATTAGAGATGCTGATAAATTACAACCTCATCATACTTTAGAAAATCATCGTGCTAAAGGTTGGGAGAGAACAGACTTAATTCTATAATCTTACTCTCTGTTTTTACTGTGATGTTATGCAACCCTTTAGCAACTATTACGACTTTTTATAATTTTTTATACATGAATTTTACGACTTTCTTTTATATTACTATGCGTGTTTTTACAGTTTTTCTTTATCCAACAAATCATTTTATTTTTTATTTCAAACAGTGTAATCAAAAATAAATTGCAAATCGGCCAAATGAGAAAAGAGAAAAGAGAAACCCAAATCTCGAAATCTCGAAATCTCATCATCCCTCGGATTTTTATTATCATTGATAACGGATTAGCGAAAGATGAATATATACAACCAGCTCATTCCTTACAATCATCAAAACATTCACATTATAGCAATCCTCGATTAAGCTATACTGTTAACATCAAAATAATGAGTTCAGATAAAATTTATATTTCATACAACCATATTCATCAATTGTGTCAAGAAATTGCGCCAAAAATTTTGGAATTAGATATCGATTTTATAATTGCAATTGGTGGTGGTGGATTTATACCTGCACGTATATTACGTACGTTTCTTAAAAAACCTGGAGAAAATTCTAAACGTATATTTGCAATTATTTTATCATTATATGAGGACTTAGAAACAAAGGGTGATGATGAAGAAGCTGTTGGTACACAAGTTAAAAGAATTCAATGGATTAATTATTTAGATAGCAATATTAGCTTGGTTGGTAAGAAGATTTTAGTTATTGATGAAGTTGATGACTCTAGAACAACTATTCATTATGCAATTAATGAATTGATTGCAGATGCAAAATCTCAAAATAATGGTGAGTTAGACACTGAATTTTTTATGTTTGTTTTACATAACAAACTTAAAGAAAAGAGAGCTGAATTACCAGATTGTATTGCAAAGGATGGACATTATATTACTGCAAGAGAAACTCCAGACTGTTGGATTGCGTATCCATGGGAAAGTGATGATATTGTTCATCATCAATTAATGGCTGAAAAACAAGGTTATGACATCGATATTGATAGATCAGAACTGGATTTGAATAGATAAATATTGAATATTTGTATTTTTTGTTTTAATAAATAAATATATAAAAAAGTAAAGTTAAATTATATAATGAATAATTTATATTCCCAAATAAAAAAAATTAAAATTTACAATTTTGTATAGAGTTAATCGTAATGAATATGAATATAGAGGATGATAAGGTTTCTGCCGTATTTAAATATATCTTGTTGACGTTATTAAAGGTATTTATCCAGTGGTCTTAAAGATTCTAACTGGGTAGTCATCATTATACATACCATGTTCTTCTTCACCAATTATTTTAACACTGAATTTTTTATTTAAATTTGGTGGAACAACTGGTTCACCATATTTACCTAAAACTTCACCATAAATAACACTTTTTGGAACAGATTGTAAAACATCAACTAATTTAACTTCATCTGACTTTAAAATAGCTAATTGTTTAACACCTTCATCACCCTTTGGTAATCTTGAATTAGTTGAATTACCTAATTTTAATAAACCACCAATCTTAGCTTGAGTGAAGGTAGAAACTTGTGGATGATTCCTTCTGTTATCTCTACTAAAGTAACCGTTTTCAACAATATCAGAAGCTGGAATAGTTTTTACATCTTTATAAACATGAACTTCACTTGATGGAGATGGAACTCTATAATACGGAACATATGGATTACCAGATGATCTGTTAGGCACCAGGGTTGCCCATTTTCTAAATGTTTCCCAAATACCAGTGGAACCAGTAGTATATTTCTTCCAGACAGGAACAGGACCTCCAGACATGATTGATTATTGATTAATGATTATATTTTAAAACTAATCCTATGTTAATGTTTGCAAATTCAGTTCATGTTGAGGGGAAAAGAAAACGAAAGCCAATCACAAATTTGGGAAAACAATTTAAAAATTCCATTGGTGCACGGGTTGGTATGTCACGTGCGCTCATGAATTTTAAAATTATAATATAACACATGCATTGGTGTGAACTCATACAGGAAAGAATATTAGAGGAAGCACGTAGAAGAGCCGGCATAGTGTTATTTTCTGTAACTGAAAAGTGTTGTTTTATGGATAGTGTAGGTTTGAATATTGCTATTGTCAATAATTATGGTATTATCTATGGGAGGTATTGCATTTGGGTTATTTTTTAAACACTGCACAAGTTGTTGATATCTTTTGTGAGAAAGAATTAACACATCTTGATGGATTCTTGGCTTGAAGATAGGAAAAATGGTGTTATCGTTTTGAAATACAGTAATTATTTTTACTTTAGGAAATAATTTAGAAAATGTTTTGCAAACTTTGCGTAGATTAATTATTGATTGTAAATCTAACATGTCTACAATAGTACATTGTATTTCAGTTGGTAATTTATGTATCATGGTTAAACTTTGTTAGACAAATAAACAAGAGAAAAACAAGGGATCAAAAATATTTAATAATGAATAGAAAAAAATAAGTTTTTCATACTGTTGCCTCTTTTGTTAAGACACCAATTTATTTATAACCATTGTATAATTTGTAACTTTCCCTCTTTTATTTTGATTGATATAAACACCAACAGATCCAAAAAATAAGATATTTAAATTGGGTAATAACTTAGCCACACAATTTAATAAATATTATTGCTTTTTATATAATCATTAGTATCCGCACATTGATATATAGGGAACTCGCAAACTTCTAAACCTGATATTTGACAGGTACCTTTATTGGATATTGCCATCGGCCAATACTCAAGAATGGGTGGTAACATGAGTATTTTTAAGTTTTTAAATTCCTAAACCAGTAAAACAAACAATATTTAATTGGAATTTGTAATTCTATTAATTCATTCATATCTATACATGATTTAAATTCTCTTAGTTGGCTTACTGTTAAAGGTTTATCTGCAAAAACTTTTTGCATGCCTGTATTTTTTAAAAACACTTCTTTCTAAAATAACTAACTTTGTTAAACCTAATGATAATCCTGGTGATTTAAATAAATCTGATTGGAAAATATTATTTAACATAGCAAATGTTGGGGAAATCAATGAAATTGTTTGTAGTTTTGTAACATCCATGATATCTAAATCTGTAAACACAACAAATCCAACTAATTCTAAGGTTTTCAAATTTTCAAAAGTGGAAAAATTGTCTCTATAAAGAATTGTCCAAAACTTAATGATTCATGATCAGATAGTGAATCTTTGAGAGTGTTATCTAAATATTTATAGGCTGGATGAATGTTCAAGAACTTAAGATGCTTAGCTGATTCTGGGGTGACAACAAAAGAACCGCTATAACTAAATAAAATACTTAATTTCTCAATATTCAAATATTTAGGTATAGACTTCCATCCATAGCCACCTACTTCAAAAGTTTTCAAACAACCACCAACAGTACTCATAAAATTATTTTGATATAGCTCTAAATTTTCAAAGTTTTCACCAAACATTGTTTTTGAGATGAGCTTACACATTGAAAAATCAATACATTAAAACTCTTTAAGGCCATAAATTTCATTATCAATAAATAAATGTAGTAACTTTTCCAATAATTTTTCATCTATTTTAACAAAAAGATTTATTTTTTTAAAACTTCTGAACTTTTCAACGTTGTTACAATAATGATTAAACATACGTAAAAAATTTGATTTCTTAACAAAAACACAATTTTCCATGGTTTTCAACTGATTTAAAAATCAAAGTAATGGGTTGACAATTTGTGTAATTCACATCAGGATAGACAATCATACTATCAAAACTTGGAAATTCAAGCCAATTATAAAAAAAAGTACATGTCAGCTTTAATCTTAGGGTTGTATCCTAATCTAAAAAGGTGAATATTGTTTCAAGTGTAGTATCATCAACATTAATTAAACTAATTTTATTTTTACCCATTTTGATTGGTTTTTAGGTGGATTCAATAAAATGAAAGGACAGAAACAAAGCATTATTGAAACAATGTAAATCTTAAAAAAATCAAAAAAAATTAATTATTTTTTGAGATAAATGAGGCCTGATAAGAAAAGGAGGTTGAATTTTGAGCTTTTTATAGTAATACACACTAAAGTCACATTTTTTTTTCATTCATTATGTAACATATATAAAGTATATACAGTTTGAGTAACCTTTATGATATTTTTTAAATCTTGTGGTATTTTCCTGTTTCCCCCAAAAATTATCCAAAACTGGGTCTTTTACGTCAGCTAAATCCGAATTTCGCCTCTGAGAAACGAATTTCACATGATAAAAACGAAACAAAAGTCGATCAAAATCGTCTTCATTTCTGCTTTTCTAACAGTTTTTCTCCCTTACAAATAAACAACACAGAAACATACACATGCCTATGAGACTAAGAAGTCAGAGTCGTCAAACGAGACAATATCATGCATTTCAACTATCAGTTAATGAACCTGAGTCTGATCTTGAACCTGCATCTGAATTAGAATTGGAATCAGATGATTCACAAGTTGATAACGGCAATGAAGATGAACGTTCAATTTCATTACCTTCATCAACGCTGATCCCTGAATTGGATGTAAATGAAATAATTCAGCTTGCAAATCAAATTATCAATAATAATCATATACCCACAGCATCATCGAATAATACCACTGAAAATGATTCAAATATCCATATTAGATTCCCACTCATAAGATCAATAAATGAAGCAAGGGATATAATATTAGAACATGAACAACAAAGGTTAGATACCAATGTTAATACCAATAATTTAAATATGGTTAATGATGATATTATATGGAACTCGATAATTGAAGATGAATCTGGTATTTCAATCTCGGGAACTCGTAGGCCACCACATATTGAAACTAATGATGAAAGTATACCTAACATGGATGATGTTCATATCCATAGACAACCATTTTGGTTGGAAATTGCAGGATTAATAACAGTAACCATGTTTATGTTTGCAGTTTATAGATTAGTTACAACATTGATTGCAATAAGTGCATTTTCGGATAATGTTCTACAAGATGTTATTGAATTTGTTGATTATGTTAATGAGAAAACCTACTATACGGAATATGCAACGGCAATAACGAAAGATTTATCATTAGAAACATCGTCGTCAATATCATCGTCGTCTGCAATTACACCTGAATCAACAACACTAATTAAAAAATTTGCAATGATCATAAAAAAAGAAATGCCATATTTACCAGATACCATTTGGTTAGTTATAACAGTAACAATATTTTCAGGTTATACTATATTCACATCAGGTATTGTACTTACAAGTATGCTTTTTTCAATGATGTGTTTAAGTATGTGTTGTGTGATTAGATGGAGACATTTGGGCGATTTTATAATGAAGGTTATTAATGAATGATAATGTATAATATTAGGATAATTATTTTGTAATGAATAAGGAGAATGAATATATGAATTAGAACAAACGATGTATCGTTGAATAAAAGCAATGGATATACATGAAAAGGTTCACTTTACTGGTTATCTTTAACGATGTAATTAATCATTTAAAAAAAGATAAAATCACCATGCTTTTATACTAAAGAATAATACATTGTTTTTTATTTTTTACGATTTTTATACATGTAAAGCTTTCGTCCATTAAATATTAAATACTAAATACTAAATACTAAATACTTTGAAAACTACAAAACCCACGCCAATAGTTCCCACGCAAATAATTCCCTCGCGAACACCCACCCACCACTCAAAATCACCAACCACAGACGCCATTAAACCACCACCATGCAAAAACATACACTGCATCACATTCAATTACAGAACTTATAAACATTGGGATTATTGCAAATTCAAGAATGCCACCATCCAAACGTCCAAATACGACACAAATTGGACCAGGTACTCCAACTACTGATCCAACAATTTTATTAAAAAGACGTAAAGAAAGACAACGTGCAAATGAAAAATTACAATTAAGATTAAATGAACATGGTATAAAAAGAGTTGATATTGATGAAAATAACTTAAGGTTTACTTCTAATATACCTACTGTTTTATTAATTAATCAAAAAAATTATTATACAGAATATTTGAAAAGGGATGATAATTATCAATTCAATCGAAAGGTTAAAGAAAAATTAGCTGCTGCTACTGCTGCTACTGCTGCTACTGCTACTACCACACCTCCTGGTGTTAATGGGACTACCAATGGTACCAATGGTACTACTGGTACTACTGGTCCAACTAATGCAGTTGATGATCCAAATAATGGACGTACAATAGTTATCCATCCAGGTAGTCATAGTATTAAAATTGGATGGGCAGAAGATGTTGATCCGATAATTATTCCTAATTTAATTGGATATATTAAAAAAGATTATGTCAAACCACCTAAGAAAGATAAAGAAAAGGATGGAGTTGTTTCTGTTGATTCTGTTGAAGATTTGATTGGTAATCTTGATCCAAAACGTTATGAAGATGAAGAAATTGGTGGGTATGTTTTGAAAAATAATGAAAAATTTGAATCATTAAGAAAACCAATAATTGATAGTTATAAAGAACGTATGAAGTACTATAAGAGAAGAATATTACCAAATTGTCATGAAGGATGTTTCAATTTTAATAAAAAGCAACAAAATATTTATCAGATTGATGAAATTAGTGAAGATTTTAAAGGATTTATCAAAGCTTCCAAATGGATCGAACAATCAGGTAGAGATTATGTTTTAGATGATGAAATGTTTAGATTAAATAATGAAAATGAATGGAATATTAGATCACCATTTTTATTTACAAGCGATTGTAGTACATTAAATGATGGAGAACTGGGATTTAATGAACAAGACGTAAGTTACAAAAGTAGGGAGGAAATCTTGGGTGATATTGAAAAAATATTAAGATATGTATTAAAAGAAAAATTAGGATTGAAACATAGATCACAATTTAAAAGTTTGAATGTTTTATTGATTGTACCATCATTATATAGGAAATCATACGTTGAAAGTATGATTGATTTATTATTGAACAGAATTGAATTTGGTAATGGTACATTTATTCAAGAAGGTCTTTGTGCATCATTTGGATTAGGATTAAGTACAGGTTGTATTGTTGATATTGGTAATAATAACATTCATATTTGTTGTGTTGATGAAGGAGTTGTTATTGAAGACTCAAGAATCTCATTAGATTATGGTATTAGTGATGTAGTTAGATTTTGGGGTAAAATGTTGATCAATCAACAATTCCCATTGTTTAATATTGATTTCCAAAATATCAAAGATTGGGGGTTATTAGAGAATATTTTCAAAGATCATGTAACATTTGATGATAGTAAATGTGGAGTTATTCAAGTTGGGAAATTTACGAAAATTGAAAAGAAGAAGGTTCGTAAGTTTCAGTTTAAATGTTTTGATGAGAATATTTTATGTTGTATGGGATTGTTTTATCCAGAGATTTTTATTGAAGAAGATGATGCACAAGAAGGACATATCTGTCTTAGTGGATTATCGCCAAATAAGAAATTAAATAGGGGATTATTTGAAGGTATGAGTAATAAGTTTACGGGATATTATAATGAAGATCCAATTAGCGTGCTACAAGATTTACAACGCACAGGAGTGAAAATAAACGATATGAATATTGAAGAAAGTGTGGGATTGTTAAGTGAACTGGGAGAACTATTTGAAAGTTGGAATAATATAGGTAGTGGTAGAAGAGGTAATAGTATTGACATCAGTAATAAGATGAAGATGAAAAGGCGTAAGTTAGCATATGCGAATGCGAATGCGAATGCGAATGCCAATGCCAATAATGGCAATAAAGATATGGAATTAGAGACAAGAAGTATGAGAAAGAATATGAGATCTTTGGATGCTGCTATTATTGAAAGTATTGCAATTGCCGGCTTGGGGGGAGACGGTACTAGGGCAGAAAAACTATGGGGGAATATTTGTCTTGTTGGGGGCGGAGCGAATATCGAAGGGTTTGAGGGGATCTTGCTTGACCGGTTGAGTATTGTTCGGAGCGAGGTGCTGGGCAGTGGGAAATTGGCGGACGCGGTTGGTGTGGCGAGGGTCTGGCGGAGAGAAGCCAAGGAGGCTGGAGGGGATGGCACTACAAAGGACAAGGACAAGGACAAGGACAAGGACAAGGACAAGGACAAGGACAAGGAGGAGGATTCGGATGGCGAAGAAGAGGAGGATGATGAAGACTTGGGGGACAAGTTTGAAATGAACGAAGAGCAACGGGCGGGCGTCACGGCGTTGATTGGTGGCGGGGACGACGTGCGGATGGATGTGCAGGGGGCGGTGGTGGGCGAGGTGGACCGCGGGGCGGTTTGCTGGAAGGGCGGCGGCGTGTACGCGCGGTTGAAGGTGGCGGAGGAGCTGTGGGTGTCGCGGGCGGAGTGGACGGTGCTGGGCGGACGGGTGCTGGGCAGCGGCGGGGGGGTGGGGTACTGAGTCGATCGCCGGCGGGCGGCGGGCGGCGGGCGGGGGCGGCGGGCAAACGGGGTCGCGGGCGTCGCGGGCGTCCCTTGGGCCGGAACAGTCAGCTCCTTTTCCTCGCGACGCCGACGGCCGACGGCCGACGGCCAAACCTGGAGACCCGCCGTGTCCAGTTTCCCGTTTCCCGTTTCCCGCGTCTCGTCTCGTCTCGTCTTGCGGGTTTCGCAGAGCACACACGGTTCTGGAGATGATGGACTTATTGGCTGAGTTGGTCGATCTGGTGCTTGTTTCGTTTTTCTATTTACATGTACGTTTTCGTTCTGGTTGCCTGGTTTCCTCCTTGGCTCCTTTTTCTTTCTTCCAGTAAACATACACACCCATCCAATGTTCAGAAGATCCTTTCACACCTCCCGTCTTGCTAGAAACTACGCAGATACCATCAACAACCTTAAGATTAACAAAGATACCAAGGTTATCTTCCAAGGTTTCACTGGTAAACAAGCAACGTTCCATGCTAAACAAGCAATTGAATACGGTACCCAAATAGTTGGTGGTACCAATCCAAAGAAAGCTGGTGAAACGCACTTAAGTAAACCGGTCTTTGCAACGGTTGCAGAAGCAATGAAATATACTGGTGCAACTGCTTCTGGTGTCTTTGTTCCGCCTCCAATTGCTGCTTCCGCTGTTGAAGAAGCAATTGCTGCTGAAATTCCTTTGGTTGTTTGTATTACTGAAGGTATACCTCAACAAGATATGCTTAGAATTTCTCAAATTTTGAAAACTCAATCAAAGACAAGAATGGTTGGTCCAAATTGTCCTGGTATTATTGCACCGGGACAATGTAAAATTGGTATCATGCCACAAGCAATTCATAAAAGAGGTAAAATTGGTATCGTTTCAAGATCCGGTACTCTTACTTATGAAGCTGTTGATCAAACAACCAAAATTGGTTTAGGTCAAACTTTAGTTATTGGTATGGGTGGTGATCCATCTCCAGGTACAAATTTCATTGATGCTTTAACTTTATTCTTAAATGATCCTGAAACTGAAGGTATTATTATGATTGGTGAAATTGGTGGTTCTGCTGAAGAAGAAGCTGCTGATTTCTTAACACAATATAACCTGACAAGAGATGTTCCAAAACCTGTTGTTTCTTTCATTGCAGGTGTAACTGCTCCACCTGGTAGAAGAATGGGACATGCTGGTGCTCTTATCTCCGGTGGTAAAGGTACTGCTCAATCTAAAATCGAAGCTTTATCTGCTTCTGGTGTTGAAGTCGTTCCTTCTCCTGGTAGATTAGGTGCAGCTCTTTATCAACAATTTGTTGATAGAAAATTATTATAATTATAACTCATGATTTCTATGTATAAATACATATATGCATTTATATATATATATATATATTTATACTCGATGACTTATTTATTTATTGATTTATTTATTTATATAATTATATAATTATTCAATTATTTATTCAATCAGAAAAACACAAAAACTATAACATAACAACAACAAAATAACAAATGGTAAAACAAACTTCATTGTTCTTATCTTTGACTTAATCTAAATCTAATCAACTCTAATTCATTATGGAAACTTAAAAGTTTACTAATTTTATTATTTATAGCCTCTTTTTCTTGCATATTTACTGTAGACTTAACTTCCATGTCTTTTAATTCTAGGTATAACGTATAATATTCTTTATATTTGGTTTGATATTCCATTATTAGCTCTTTAGTACCAACCAGACTTTGGGGTTTCTTTGGTATTGGTTTAGCTGGAAGCGTTTTAGCAGCACCCAGACTTTTAGGTTGTGTAGGTATTTTCTTGATTGGTGGTGATTCAATAAGTGGGTTTAATGGTACAGGTTTTAAATTAACTTCTTCTTTGATGCATGGCTTTTTCAATATATCATTATCATCTTCATTATCTTCATTATTTCTCTTTAATTTGCTCATCTTTTCCATTTGATATTCTTTAAATGATTTCCTTCTGACTTCTTTCTTAAGTACTTTAACTTCCTTTACATCAGGACTGGTATTCCTGCTACTTGTTCTTGATCTTGAAGAAGTACTCGTATTACTACTTGATTTCGGAGTTAATTCATCACTAGATTCTAAATCAACTTCGTATTTTTCATCATCATTCACCTCTGATTCTCTTTGAGTTAATGCCTGTTCATTAATTTTACCCGTGTAAATCATTGTAAATGCATCATTTGGTCTGTATCCTTGAATATATAATTTTTTTAACCAACTAGAATTATTAAATTGCCTAATAGATTTAACCCATTTCCAATCTATTATTTCTTTAAATTCTCTAATTATTGGTTCATATTGTGATGGGAATTTTGAAATTATTTCTTCATTTTTAAATGTAATTCCATTATTCGTAATATTAGGATTAGATTTTAAAATATATTCAATTATTCGAACTTGAACTTTGAAATTTTCTATGTTTATTAGGTCTATTTTTTCAATTTCTGGTTTATAATTAATTAAATTTAATCTATAATCTAATCTACCCATATTAACACCGGAATTCTCAATTTTATAATATAAATTACCAACATTCTCTTTAGCTGAACTACATTTAATAACTTCAACCTTACCATCTTCATTGATTTTTCTAAATCCAATAATTTTCCCATCTTTTAAAACAATTTTGAATTTTATTTTAGAATTATTTGCGTTACCTAACATTTTCAAAATCTGTGAATTATTCAAATTCATAATTGCATTTAATCTTTTCAGTTTTTCCTGTGGATTAATAAATGGTGTATCTCCTAGGTTGGGCAATAGCGTAATCATGTTTCCATTGTTCATGGTCTGTTTATTGAGTTCTAGACTAAAATAGACACCCCTTGATAAAAAAAAATGATCTTGATTTGAAATAATTCAAGGACTTAAGAAATTCGCTTGATATGCGACATGTTATTTTGTGTGATTTTAGATTTTATGTATGTACTGAACTTGGTTTCATCCAATGACTTCATACACTTAAAACTATTGTCAAACTATTTCATTAAAAAAATCTAACAATGGATCCATTCAATACACTATACGGATCAACAACTCCACTTATAGATGAATTAGAAAAAACATCATCTCAATCACTTGAATTTTTAACATTACAAAATGAGATTGTTTCATGTATACAAGATTTAAATCAAAGTATTAAAACTGTTGAAACTGAGAAATCTTTATTAGACGATAATCCATTTTCTGACATTTCATCTGATGAATTGAAAAATAGAAAGGATAAAGTAAATGCTTTAAATGATAGAATGAAATCTATCTTGGTTAATAAAAATATATCAAATTTGAAAGGTGGTTATAGTGTAAATCCATTTGATGATCAAAATCAAATAACGAAATCTTCATTGCCTCCATCACAATATGAATCTGATTCACCTACAGGGTTAGATAATGCAACTAGAGAATATCATCAACAATTATTACAAGAACAGGATGATTTAATATCTAACGAGTTAACAAATTCAATTAATAATTTACATAAACAAGCAATTAATATAAATTCAGAATTAGAAGTACAAGATGGTTTATTAAATCAAGTTGAAAATAGTATTGAAAATTTGAATTTTAAAATCTTAAATAATGGTGTTAAACGTATAAATAACTTTTTGGAAACTAGCGAAATGGGTGGTAATTGTTGTATTGCTATACTTATTGTCGTTTTAATTGTTATCTTGGTACTGTTAATCATTGTTTAGATTAACTAATTTAATAGACAAATACATACACTTTATTTTGATTGTAATTTACTAGCTATCATAGTAATTCAATTTACGAGTAAAATTTGTATTATGCTTCCATTGAACAAAATCTTATCTTTGAAAATAACTTACGAGGCAATCAACATAAGGACAACCTTTAGTTCCCAGTGGTATATCTTTTTAAATCTATAAAAAAATTACTAATTTTTCTTAACAATCTTCTAATAAGATACAATTAAATCCATATATATATATGGTCTGTTCTTGTAGACAAACCGATTTTTATAATATAAAAAGAGTTTCAAATACCGCAAATCATAAATATAATTTCTATGAATTATATGACTGGATGAAGAAAGAGAATCTCAATTTCATAATTTTTAAATGCTAGATTTAACAAATGTGTGTGTTACAAAAAAAAACGATTAAAAGCCCTAAAACCAATAGAAATTGCAATTTTTGTGCTCAATCGGGTAGAGATACGTTTCTGTAAAAATGTGTGTTTGTCGTTTATCAACACACATCTTTTATGAAAACACATTCTCATGACGAAAGTTTGAATATTTTATATAGGAACACATCCAATTTTAAACCTTCAAAATTAGCAAATGAAGTATTAATTGAAAAGGAAATTGAAATGGTTATTAATTTTGAGTTTACAATTAATAATAAAGCTTTGACAAGTATGCGTCAAAATGCATTTATGTAAGACCGAAATTGGTTATATCAACTGGCATATCGTTGCAAAAGCATTAGATGCAAACTTATCAGCTCCAATTAATAGTATCATTTTAGTTTAGCAGAACTTAAAGTTTTATTCAATAGAAGAGTTGCTGAACCACATTTAGAAAAATAGATGCTCCATTTTAAAAGTGAAAATAATTTGATAGACCAGTAGTGTAACAAAACGTATTTAATATTGTAAAACTAAAATTATTCGTAAATTTAAAACGTTATTGTGGTAGCAATTTTATTTAAACTTTTCGATTTGCTAATTTTTGTCTTTCTTCTTTTTGTCTTTAAAATGATTAACATTTAAAACTTTCTTATTACAAAAAAAGATACAATACAAATACAAATTGTGCAAGTATGTAGATGGAAAAACATGAATAATATTTGGTACTATGCCTAAAAAAGCAAGTCATATCATTTAAAACGTCCCATAATAGTGGTTTTAATCGACGGAAATTATTTAACTATTTAAATTGCTATGTAAGTAAGCAAACTTTAGTAAGATAATTAAACTTCTAAGCAATACTTTGATCCAGAAATATCTGCGAAACAGTTTTATTTATTTTGGTCAAAACATGATTCATTTGATAAAAAAATATTTCAAACAAAAAACATGCCAAAAATGTAACTAGTAACAAAGCAGCAACCTGCAACAACTTCGGAATTATTGTATTACGATCATATCGCAGGATTCATAAAAAAGTTATCATCTATAAGTTCAGCAAACAATTAAAAGGGTAAACTTTTTATCTTTGTCAAATTTAACGCATTCAAAGCGTGAACAATTTTTTTTTCAAACAAGTTTCAAACAATGTACTATGCTCCACATTCCATATGCATGGTGGATTAGAGTTTAAAAAGAATTTGAAAAATCAAGATTACTAGGACTAATAGTCTAGAATCGGGATTCAGAACTTAAAAGTATTTAATGAAATCAGACAATAAAACGTTTGAACGTTTAGAGTCCCAATAAAAGTTGCTTGATTCAAGCACAACCTAGGATGATTGAAATATCAAATGTTTTGATTTTCGTGTAATTCTGATGATGTTATGTTCAAGACAAATGGTGTTGCACGAATTAAATATTGTACACATGCCTTATGCCCAGGTGTTGTAATGCATTGGCTCTTAAAATAGGGTCCATGATATTTGAATGAGTTGGTAGTTAAAATAAACAGTAAAATAGACTAGATAAAGACAAAGAACTGAGAAACTATGTCTCCTTCTATAAGATAAAAAAAAGTGTAATACTTATAGTAAAATGAATAAGAGATAAGAGATAAGCGATCTCCTTGTTATCAGCCCGCTTATAGTTGGTAGGGCGTTCATTTCAACACCAGCCAAGACATAAGGTACTGTCTTCGATCGGAGAAAACTAATTTATATTTATATATTTTGCGTCAATTAACTAGCTTGATTCATCGAATGATGATTTATTGCTTACATATTAGTAAGGTTTATAAAAGTAGCTATCCTATCAATCTAATGATAATAAAATAAACTATAAATGGTGAAAACTAATCTAGTTTGGTTCTATCTTTAACAGAAATATTAGTTGGTCAAACAGTAAACGTTGAAAATCAAAAAACCTACTAATTTATATTATTTTAAAACTTTCATTTATGTAACAACAAAATATTCAATTTTTTGAATTAGTAGTAATTTATTTTAAATTTATGATGGAAAATGTATTTTTTTTTGCACATTCAAGCTTAACAATTACACGCTACTTATGTATCCATTAATTACATAGCTGTCCAGATCCACAGCCTTCGTTTCTATATAGATCTACTTATGTAACATCTACCCTTGAAAATTAGGAGAACAATTGTTAATGAAGGCTATACAACGGAGAACAATGTACCCCTTAATTTTTGATTATATCCGTAATCGAACATCTGGACATCATCAACTTATAAGTAAAGAATAAATGCAAACACAAGTGTTTTTAAATCGTTTAGTTTAGTTGAAATTTTCATAATTTCAAATTTTTGAAGAGGGTTTCGAACCCCACTTTACTTGTTCACGTAGCGTAATGGTGAACGCGTCGGTCTCCTAAACCGAAGATTCTGGGTTCGAGTCCCAGCTTGGACGTGGCTTTTAAAAACATTTTTTAGTACAGATGGGATTGACCTTTGAAAGTTCATGTGATATCCTTAAATGTTCTTTTTTTAGTCTGATTGGTTTCCTTTTTTTTTACTAAGAATTAATTAAAGCTTGTAAAATAAAAAATAAAATAAATAGATTAAAGAAGTAAGTAAATAAAGAAGTAAATAAACAAAGAAATAAAGGAATTAAATACATTACATTATTATCAATAATGCCATTTTTTTGGTGAAGATTGATTATGTTTAGAAACCTGCTTAACACGAGATTCAATGCTTACCAGTTTTGCTAACCTAGGAATCGAACTTGAAGTTGAAAGATTATTAGGTATACTTGATGAATTTGGTAATGTTTTAGATCTTGGTTGTGGATGTTGAAAATTTGAAGTTTTCGATCTAGACATTGATGCCTTAGAAGTTGAAGTTACTGATATTTCATTTATATTTAAAGTTTTTGATCTGGGTATCTTTGATTTATTTATTGTTGGTTTTATAAATTTTGGCTCAATTGGTTTATCTGGTGATGATGATAAAATTTCATTTAAATTTGAAACTGCTCTAGATGGAGAAATTGAAGGTGATTTCGAAAATCCTCTATAAAAAGATGATGATTTATTATTTGATGTTGTTATTGGTTTTAAATCAGGTGGTGAATCCAATTCATTGAATCCCTTTGATAAAGTTTTTGTTGATTTAGATGGTGAAATTGATCTCGACGATGTAGATCTTTGTATTGAAGCTTTCGTGGGTTGTAAGTAATTGGGTATATAATTGCTATTTTGTTGTGAGTAATGATTGGATTGACGTGCTTTATGATCATTATTTTCAAAATAATTATGGTTACCGAGGTCATGGTTTTTGGAATAAAAATTCTTTATTTTTTCCTTTTCATAACTTGATTTTGTTGGACTTGAATCAATTTCTTTGAAGTTATTATTCTCATCCAATCGTAATCTTTTGCTTGCACTTTCTAACCCTATTGCATTAAATCTTTTATCACCGGGAGTTTTACTTTTATTATTATTATCATTATTATTAATATTATGAATATTGTTAGCATTATGCAACACTTCAGATTCAATTAATTTCCTTTGAATATGATTGATATTTTCATTATTTCGATGTTGTTTCTGCGTCTGTAAAAGATTTTTTCTTTCTTCTTCTTGTTCCTTTTCAGATCTTTTTGCGGCATAATGAAAAGCAATTGATTCCATTCTATTGAATCTATTTCTATGAGTAATTGAAAATCTACCAGATTGTCTTCTATTCAAATCATCATTCGTTGTAGATTGATTAAAATCTTGAATTGCATGTATTTTTTCTTCTCTAATTTTTTCATATCTTGAGCTAAATTCATCCATCACTTTATTAGAAATATTTGATGAAAATAATTGTTTTTGAATTGAATCCATTGCAGTTACAAATGATTGATTGTCTTTATTAATGTAACTTTCATTATAGGCATCATGCATGGGGCTAGAACTTAAGGTATATATTTGATCAGGTGGATTTAGATGTGGATATAACTTTTTACCCTTTGTTGGTGTAAATTTGAATGTATTTGGTAATGGTGATTCTCCACCTGATATTTCATTATTATTATTATTACTATTATGTTTCTTTTCAGGTGTTTTATTAATTGATTGATAAATAGTAGTTATGGATTTCCATGGGGAACTATTTTGTTGCATCATTACTAAACCAATAATACAATAGTATTATAATGGATTCGTTATATTATTCTGTTTAGATAAGGTGTATGTATAAACTATATATATTATTTAAGTAAGAAAAAAGGAAGACAAAATTACCAAAAAAATGCACTAATATAGTTGATTAAGACCGTTTGTTTTCGCGAATTTCATTATTTCCCAATGCAGCAATTTGTAAACATCCAAGGGTCGTAGATCGCATTCAATCTTTCAACCGTTGAAGATTGTGGAAGTCGTTCAATTGATACTAAGATACCACCAAGATTGAGTAATGTAAGCTCTGGCAATTTTTCAGCAATTGATATCATTACTGGTGCTAATTTATCCAAATAAAAAGTTAAATAAACATTTTTACCATCATCAAATATTGGTTTATTAATTAAACTTAAACCTGATTTAGATTCGAAATATTTAAATCTTGAATATAATTTCCTAATAATTGCGGTGGATCCATTAACAATTGAGTCTTTAAAGATATCATCATATTCTTTATTAAACTGTAATGTTTCTTTGAAAAACGGTAACCAGTTAAATAAGAAATCTGGTATTATTAAAGTTTGTAAACTTTTCAATGATAGAATTTTATTAAATAGTTCTTCCTTCCTTTGTAAATACTTTTCACTAACAACAAAAGTTTTGAAAGAATCCGTACCTTCCATAATTGGTTCAACAACTGTAAGAAAAGTATTTAAACAAATTGTCAAGTTTTTTATATTACTGTTATCACCATTATTAAAAATATTTAACTTATTCAATAATGTAAAACATAAATTTGAATTATCATAAAATTCATTTCTGAAAACATTATCAGTTAACATATTATGGTTATTTAGGTTTATGATTGATAAATTTTTCAAATTATCTGTCAACCTGTTATTTAATGATTCAACAATTGTATTGTTGGTATTATTATTTGAAGTTAAGTCACCGGAAAAGGTATTTTGAAACTTAATCTCTAAATTGGTTAATTTTTCTAAACTTATCAACTCTAAAAATTGATGAAATTTAAATAAATAAGAATTTGAAGCAACAATTGATAAATTTTGCAATTTTTCAAACATTATGGTGTCTATTTGATTTAAATTCAGATAATTCATAACACCATCAATTAAGTAATTTGAACTAAAGACATTTAAAGAATTTAAAGAAATCAAATTATGAGACCAAGCCTCAACAACTGAAGAATCAAGTTGTGAATTTAAATCAGGATTTTGTATTTCTAAGTCAATCTTTTCAAAGGTTAAATTATGCCTTTCAATCATTTCAATATCTTGAATTGAAAATATTTGAAATGATTTAAGATTAAATGGTAATTTCAAGTTAAAGTCGTTGCTATTTTTGTTGAATTTAGGAATATGATATACGGAAAATGTCGAATCGTCATCAATTTCATCATTTTCATATAGTTTACCCATTTTTTCAGGTATAATTAAAGGTAAGTTTATTTTTGAGTTTATTCTTGGTGTATTTGATGATGGTGATGATGATGATGATGATGATGATGATGAATCGTCATTCAGCAACATAAATAAAAAATTTGTATTTGGTGAGGTAAATTTTACATCAATTATATTGAAAGCCTTATTAGCAATTAAAACTTTAACAAAACTAGAAATTGGAGATGTTAATTTATTTGTGCTGAAATAAATCGAGTTTATTGAATAACTAAGATAAGGATTTAGTTTGAAAAACTCAAGAAATGAGCTTATTTTAGATATTGGAATCAGAGTATAGTTTAGTTTAAACAAATGAGATTGTGATTGAATTGGTAATTTTTCATTGAGATCATTGTAAAAGTAGATATTGTTGTATATATATTGATTTGTGAACATGTAGCAGTACTTAGATGCATAACTAAGGGAGAGTTTGGAAGACTGGTCAAGTCGCTGATACACATCCGCTAGGATGTTGTCAGGTAGATCGAGTAAATTCATGCTGGGTGGAAGAATGATCCATCAAAGAACAGATGACAGAACAAAGAAAGTAAAGGCGGCGTAATGTCTATATATTATATACACAACCTCAAATTAAGTGGATCATCAGTCATGGTTTCTAAAAACGGCAATGGGTACAAAAAGTTTGACACAATTTGCTGTCATTTGTGGAATCATCGCCAGTGGTGTCCTTGTTGCATTAATATGTAGAAAGGTTATTGTGTGGGATCCACAGCAGATACCGGGGTGGTCATGTCCCCACGTTTGTGTTTTGCGGGCGTTTTTCTCTCCTCATGTGGCGTTAAGGAATGGGCCACCGGAGTTCGGTTTGGCGAAGTTTTTTGGCTGAGGGGCTTGGGACGATTGATTTCCTTTTCCCTTTTCTTTTTTCGTTTTTCGTTTTTCGTTTTTCTTTTTTCCCTTTTCCCTTTTTTCCGTTAGCTTCGTTTCCGCGAATCAGGAAGGTTGAAACCCAGAACCCAGAACCCAGAACCCAGGCTTCGGGAGTTGTAATATTTTCTATATTGTGTTTTATGGTTGTGTTCAATCTTCAATCTTCAATCTTCAAAATAAATTCCGGCTTTAATTCCGAGCATCATGGTTTTTCGTTTTTCACTGTTCTGTTTGCCAATTCATAGTTCCATCATCGTATCAGAACACCGAGTTCACTGTCAATTGAACCAGGCTCGTCCCCCGCTTTTCAACTTTTAGCTTCCTAACTCTCTCACGCTAGCAACCATCAATACCTATAATGTCAACGAGGAGGAAAATCTCAAAAGCTTGTGATCAATGTAGGAGTAAAAAAGTGAAATGTGATGGCTTAGCGGTTTGCTCTAGATGTAGTGAAAGAAAATTACAATGTTCTTATACATATGTATTTAAAAAACGATCCAGAGCCACTTTATTATCCATTGGTGATGGTTGTAATTTGAAAAGAAAAAGAGGCAGACCTAAAAAAGATGACCGAAACGCTAACTGTTCAACTTCTTCTGATACTAATAATAATGAAAAAGAAAAAGAAAAAGACAACGATAACGATAACGACCACGACAATAACAGCGATACTGATAATGAAAGTTGTAATGATTATCAAAATATAGAAACTCATTCCAGTAATACAATCATTTCAAATTCGAAAAAGGACCTTGAATTGCCTATTGATTCACCAATTCCCTATGCTAATAATATAATAAAATTAAGTCCTCCTCAACTTTATACGAGGACTTCATCTTTATTAATGTCTATACCACCAGCAACCCCATTACAACAACACCGACAACCACAAGAAGGAGAGGTACCAAAACCAGCTATTTTATGTAATGATACTGGTAACAACAACGATAATAATATTAATAACAATACTAATAATGATGGCACAAATGTAAATATTGAAGAGAGATTATCAAAAATGGAATCAATGATTTCTTTATTACTTAATAAATTCTCACCAAATAATGTCTCGCCATACCTACCGCCTAATCCGCCTTCAACTTTGATGGATAACTCCAGTAGTGTAAACGCAAACCATTCTGTACATTCAACTAAATCAAAAACTGATACCATTTCTGAAAATTCATTGATAAAAGATTCTGAAGAATCAGCTTCAATTGCAACAGTTAATAATGTACTTGATGAGCACTGTAAATGGAATGGGTTGTTTATGCATACATCAATTTTCTTTTTATCAAAAGTTGGATTAATTGTTTTGGAACAAAAAATGGAAAAACCTGAATATATAACTCCGTTGAAAAAAATCATTGAATTTACAAATCCACGTGAACCTGGAATAATGTCACTATGGATTAATCCAATTTCTGGAAATCAATTAGCACCATTGCCAAGTAGAGACAATATATTTAAGTTGATATTACATTTAGAAACTTCATTTTTTCTTGCAAAGGCAATTAATTTCAAATATTTGAAAAGATTATTTAAACTATATTGTGATAGAAGAGATGGTTTAATAAATGAACCAAAATTTAGTTATGATGATTACTTTTTCATGAATACAGCATTATTAGTTTCATGTTCAATTATAAATGAAAATTTATTAATCGAAGTTGATGATATTAATTTACCACTACCAGATTTTGAAGGTGTACCACATAAAGAAATTGAGAAAACTTTATTACAAAATTCATTATTTTATTATCATAGATGTTCAATTATTTCAGGTGGTTTATTAACTGTTTCAGGATCTTTATTATTAGCATTTTATGCAGATTATGCATCTTTATCAAGAGCATCATACCTGATTTCAAGTACAGCAATTAGACAAGCGCAAGAATTAGGTTTGCATATTGAAGAAACTTATAGAGGTTTACAAGAAAATGAAAGATCTTTAAGGTTAAGTATTTGGTGGTCGTGTTACATCTTTGATAAAGAAATGTGTGTTAGATGGGCACAAGCTCCAGTTATTAATGATAGAGATGTTTCAGCACCCCCATTACCAGGATTTGAAACCTTTTGGTCACCAAATAATTCGAATTCAAGATATCAAAAATCAAACAGATCATTATATTTACATGAAATTCAGGTTTCTTTAGAACCTTATTTAGAAACTTTTACAAAAGCTTACGTTTTAGAACAGTATTTAACAACTGATTATGCCTTTATAACTTCCAAAATTTATGATAACTTTTTAAGTGCTAACGCATTGAAAGATTTGAAAGGGGATGAAGTAGAAAAATTGAAGGATGAAACTTTTAAAGAATTAGAATCTTGGAGAATGACAATACCTGAAGCAATTAGGCCAAGAGTTGGATATAATGAAGAATTTTTCAATTATATTGAAAAATTGAAATTGGAAAAAACTGCAATTTCAGTTTATAAAGTTTTATTAGCAACTACGTTTTATGTTAGATATCATCATGTTAAATTAATGGTTGATCGAGCATATAAAAAATATTTCATGGAATATTCTGAATCCATAACTGAAGATCAATTTATTGAACCAACAACTTCAGCAAGGTGTATATTAAGAATTTCATGTTCAATCGATTCAAAGTTTGGTAATTACTATAATTTTTTTATATTTTATCCATTTAATGCATTTTTATCACTTTGTGGTTATTATATTCAAAATAAGAAAAAGGATGAAAATTTAGAATCTGACTTACAATTATTAATTGATTGTCTTAGATTTCATGTTAAACCATTTTTATTCAATAATATGAGTGATAATAGAGGTCAATTTGTTGATTTTTTTTTAAAGGGTATATTATATGCAACTTATAAAACATGTATAAATAGATTTGGAGGAAATGAAATTAAGTTGAAAAACCTTGAAGTTTTAGATGAAATCAATGATTTAAATGATGGTAAAATAACGGTTGGTGAATTAATGGAATCAACCATTGAATTGTCACATATTAAAGAAAGACCATTTTCCAAGCTGCCATATTCTTCAAACAGGAATTTAAATCCACTTCCTACTATGAGTCCAATTGCAAATTTTTACCCAAATATGAATACAAATTCAGGTTCAAATTTTTATCCAAATATGAATACGACATTGAATTCAACATTACCAAATTTAAACGATCCTGGTTCAGATAGAACACCAAATGTACCATTTTTGTTATCGTCGACTCATCCACCAGTAAATGCAAACAATGATGTCAGCACAAGACAAAATTCAGAAACGAATTCAAATCAAATTGATCAATTAGACAAACATTGGCATAAAGAAGGCATATTTCAAAATATGCTTAATATTCCGAATTATTTTTTGGATTACATGTATGATGATCACTTAAACTTACAAAACATATGAAAAAAACAAAGTTAAACAGAGATGTATTTGTATGATTTAATTGTATATAACACTTGGTGATGTTACTAATTTATTATTAAGTGAAAATACCAATAGATATCGACAGTGTTATGGAATATCAGCTAAGCAAATAGATTGGATCCTCAACTGTCACTATACGTATTGAAAAGCTAAGTATGTTGTTTTTATTGGATTTTCATCATGTATATTTTGATAAGAAGATGCTTGTTATTAAAAGGCTATTGCAACTAATGTTGGTATATAGCGATTGTATTAGAGATGAGGTAAGTATTGAAGCTATATGGAGAGTGAATTTCCCGCATGAAAAATGAAAAAGTAATAATTAATAATGTAAATCAAAAATTAAAAATTAAAAATTAAAAACTAAAAATGTAAACACCACAAAAAAAAGATACTGTGTTTGTGAAATTCCAGTATTAAGCATCATATCACATCACATCACATCACATCACATCAATAACGTAAAATAGCATCCACAATGGCAACAAAAAACCCCACAAAGGACACGGTGATGACGTTACATCCAACACAACCACTAACATGTAAGTCCACGATGTCGATTTATGAAGCGTCGCAAAAGATGATTGAACATAAAGAAAATTGTATGTTAGTGATTAAAGAAGGTGAAGATGGAGATGGAGATGGAGATGAAGAACTTTTAGGTATTTTTACAACGAAAGATTTGGCATTCCGAGTAGTTGGGGATGATTTAAATATATTTGATACTAAAGTTAGTAAAATAATGACATTGAATCCAATGTGTGCAAAGGAAACGACATTAGCTAATGATGCATTACAATTGATGATTATTAGAAAATTTAGACATTTACCAATCATCAATTTAGAGAATCAGATAATTGGTGTTTTGGACATTACTAAATGTTATCAATTAGCTATGAAACGATTAGAAGATTTATATGAAAATTGTGATGAATTTTATAATAGTATGGATAAAGTGGTTAGCAAAGGAACGTTGTCATCATCAAGGAATTATATTATTACATATTTTGAAAATTTGAAAAAATTGATAAATGGACCAAAATTGAATGAATTGCTGAATAATGAATTAACCATACCAATATATTGTTTTAAGAAAACCAATATTTTTGAAGTTTCTAAAATGATGAAGATGCATAAAACTACGGCAATATTAGTTAAAGAAGCTGGTGATGGTGATGATGATGATGATGAGATAGTTGGGATTTTCACATCTAAAGATATAGTTTCAAGAGTTATAAGTAAAGGGTTAGATCCGAAGAGTTGTAAAGTTGGAGATGTAATGACATTGAATTTATCAAGTGCATCTAATTCGATGAGTATTAATAAAGCATTGAAACAGATGTTTGATGGGAAGTATTTAAATTTACCAGTTGTTGATGATGTAAGTGGAGAGATAATTGGAATTGTTGATATTATTAGATTAGTCAATTATACGTTGAATCAAATCCAAACCATGGAGTCATTAGAAGAGAGAGAGGAGGATGGGGATGAGGAGGAGGAGGAGGATGGAGGGGAAGAAGAGATTGAGGATGATGAAGATATTGGAGATGTATCGATTGATGAAATATCACAATTTAATTTATCAACACAAACAATTATACCTAATAAAGGAATAAAGAGAGGAATAAATTATGAAGGAATTTGTAATTTTAAATTTAAGATTTCAAAGGGTAAATTTCATAGAATTAGTTATAGACCGAGTGATGGGATCAAGAAATTTAAGGAGATGTTAAAGAAAGATTTAAGTGATGAGGAGTTGGAGAATTTTGGAAATGAAGGAGAATTTGAGATTTGTTATATTGATGAAGATAATGATTTAATTATGATTAATAATGAAGTTGATTTAAAAGAATGTGTGATGATTATGAAAGGGTTGGGATATGATAAGATTGATATTATGTTGGTTAATAAGAACGAGATGATTAGTAAAAGGGGGAGGTTGAATAAGAAGAGCGGTGGTGGTAGTAGTAGTAGTAGTTTGTTATTACCAATATCCATGTTTACATTATCAGCTACTATTATTAGTGTATTTTTAATATCTAGAAGAAAGTAAAAGTGATATATAAGTATATATACAAGGATTTATAGGATTTAAACAGAATTTTTTTCACTTTGGACATAATCATTAAGAGATTTTTTCTCTAATCTGGAAGCTTTGGTCAATAAAGATTTATATTTCCTTTCCTTTTCGGATTTGAAAACAAATTTATTGAATGAAACGTTGGTACCTTTAAATTGAGAATGATCTAAATCTAGGGCATCGGGTTGAAATTCGGATTTGTTGGAAAGTTTGAGTAAAGGATTTAGATTTGCGATTAGATAAGATTGAATATTGTTGAAGTTTGATAAATTTGTGAATTGAGAATCAGGGATACGGCAGTTGAAAGAAAGCTGGATATTTTTCAAGATTTTGAATCTGATGTAGAGATTATCGATTGATTTTGAAGGATCGATATTTAAATTGGAGAAAATGGAGGTGAGAGTGAGTGAGATTTGAGATTTGTAATTATCGATAGTTAGGGGTGTTGAAGGAGAAGCCGATTTGGTATTATTTATCCATGGGGTTGCAACGAAACCGTTGAGATTTTGAGATATGATTTGAGCGTCCGTGTATCTTGGGTTTTTTGTACCCAAGATTTGAATATCTGAGGAGCTTGAGATTTGTTGTTGATTGGATTCAACTTCTTTTATGACTTGGGTGGTATCCTTTGGAGGTGTTGTGTTGGCAGAAGGATTTGAAGTTTTTGGTTTGAAGAATTTGAAATAATCGAGAACGGATTGGGAATGTTTGGAAGACGAGAAGGAGCGGATTTGGGATATATGTTTTGAATACATTGTGAGGGTGTTGGTGTAGAAGGATGTGAAAGATGCAAGTAGGGTGGAGGTTGAAAGTTGAATGAAACGGAGAATGGAGAATGGAAAATGGAAAATGGAAAATGGAAAATGGAAAATGGAAAATGGAAAATGGAAAATGGAAAATGGAAAATGGAAAATGGAAAATGGAAAATGGAAAATGGAAAATGGAAAATTCATGATGGAAAATAAAAATTCATGATGGAAAAAGAAAAAAAAGATGGCGGGTGGGAAGCCGGGTAAGTTCGCGAAGGGTTGGTAGGGGGTGGATTGGATTTAGCAGGGTGAGATGGATGCGTAGATAGATAGCAGATCGGTGGTGTGGTTCTCCTCTGGTACTTCTCTGAAACTCCTGTGTGGCAAGATGACATTTGTGGAAGCCAACAGGGATCCAAATGTTACACGGGTGTTTGTGATCAGACACGGCCAGACGGACTGGAACGTGGCGAAGATTCTGCAGGGCCACACGGACATCGAGTTGAACGAGACGGGACGGGAGCAGGCGAGACTGGTGGGCGCCGAGCTGCGGAAGCGGGGGGTTGTTGTGGACAAGGTGGTGAGCTCGGACCTGCTGCGGTGCGTGCAGACGGTGCAGGGCCTGGGGCTGCGGGCGGTGCCGGTGGTGGTGAGCCGCGGGCTGCGCGAGCGGTGCATGGGCGACGTGGAGGGCATGGCGCTGGCGGACGCGCGCGCGCGGTACGGCGACGGGTTCCGCGACCGGGGCGAGAGCGGCGCGGAGCTGCTGC
>JAJLVO010000010.1:0-50511 GCA_030564565.1 Pichia sp. NRRL Y-12830
CTAATCCGGTAATATGGAATCTCCAATTCTCTTGCGAACCACGCAAATTACTCTGGATTCTACCGACACATGTGCTGCTGCGAATTCACTAACAAGTCTAAATTAATTCCTTACATTCTTTGTAAAACATTGAATCCAACTTGTTTTAATAGAATATAAATATCAAGGCTGTGCAAAGTAAAAGTGAAAAACAATTTAGAATGAGAAAATTGAGCTACAGATATTCTAGATGCTTCTAATTATCTCACTTATTGAAATATGTTTTCTAGATGTCGCTGCCTATATAAAGAGCACGATTTCCCTCTTGTAGTTTTCTTATCTAGTTTTTTGTATAGTTACTTTAATTACCAGTTATCATATAATCTTAAGTACACTGTCAAAGTCAGTTACAGTACAACAAAACGTGAGTGATGCCACTATTATATAGATTGTATAATGCTTCGAATAAGGGTTGCTTAGCTGAACAATAACTAGACAATCCACGTTGCCCATTAGCGCTTAGTATTAACTACTATACCAGTGAATTGTATCTTGGTTTATTTCTTACAAAGATTCAATTATTGGTTTTCTATTATTTATCAACAGAAAACTTATTTACATTATAACAAATTCCTTGTTAGCTCAGTCGGTAGAGCGTTCGGCTTTTAAGAATTCTTTAAGAAGTCGACCGAAATGTCCAGGGTTCGAGCCCCTGATGAGGAGTTTTATTAATTTTTTTAGGTTTTTTTTTTAGAAATTTTCAAACAAGCTTCGAGTTTTTCTTTATAGAGGTTTCCTTACAATTTTACAAAATATACAGATAAATTCATACAATAATTATTAAAGGCTACCAAATGTCTGAAGGTTTTAAAATGTTTTTCACCATCCATCTCCCCAACCATCGTCATCATCTTTAGCAACTGTTGGTTCAACGGTTAAGTTTAATTTAGTTGCAGGCCTTTTTTTACCTAAAACTAAAGTCTTTCTGGTGGTTGATGTAGGTCCTGCGTTTGAAGCCGAATTATTTCTATTTGATGCCAATCCTAAACCCAACTTTGAGCCATTTGTAGACTTTATCGTATCTTTAGGTTTATTAAAAGATGATGGTACTGATTTAACAAGTTCTTCATCACCGTATCCCCATCCACCATCTAGTTCAGCGTCGTCAAAGTTTAAATCATCATTAGCTAAACTATCTGTTAAGTTTAAATTTGAGGAACCAAAATTCATGCTATTCATACGTGATTCTGGGAATGGAGTACCAGAGGGTGTATTCATTGTAGAAATTGAACCTATGATTGAAGCACCTAGGTTTTCTAATGATATACTGTCAAGTAAGTTGTGCAAGCTTGAAACATCATCTTGTATATGATCATCCTCTTCATTATGCCCCAAAGTAGCTGCAGAATCTCTAATTTTTTTCATATATAATTCAAACGTTTTCTCAGCTTCCCCCCTAATAATGCTGGATTTATCAAGTAATGCAGGCGATAGTGATGATAAAACTTTTGAACAACAAATTTCTGGTGTGAAATAATCAATACTTGATTCAAACCCACGAATTGCGCATAATCTTGTAACATAATTAGAATCTTTAAGTGCTTTACCAAATGCTGTAATTAAAACTCCTATTCGTGTATTTGATTGCATTTTTTCAGAAATACGTGTAAGACAAATAACTGTATTTGCTCTCAATTTTGGATCTGAATCTGCTTGAAGTTTGGCTAAATAACGTAAAAGATCATTATTTAATTGTCTATCAGTAATTTTGTCCATAATATATGAGATTGATAATAATGTTTCAGTACGAACAGTTAAATCAGTATCTTGAAACCCACCTACTAAGTTAGGATAAATTTTATCTTGAATTTCATATTTGGAAATTTGATCAACAACATTTGGCAAGATTTTTAGTAAAATTGTACGTATTGCACGATCAGCTAATGTAAATGCTTGGAGAAAAACCGGTTTAAAAAATATGTCAAATGATTTTGATGATTTATCAGATTTACTGAAAATTAAATACATTAAATAAATTAAAATTGTTTGTGTATTATTTTCATTTGTTGCTGTGATCTCAAAGGTTTTTTTTAACTCAGGTAAAACTTTAAACTCCAGAAATTGTAATGGCACGCTACCTGAAATCAAAGCTTTAAATATTTCTAACTTTTCATTAATATTGAGTAACGTAATTTGTGAAAACTTAGAATATGCATTAATCTCAGCAGTTGAAAAATAGGAATTGATTCCGTTATTTAAGAATTGTTCAGATGTTATTCTCAAACCAACACTTGGCGCTGAAAGTTTATTAACTGGGAGACCTTGAAGTTTAAATGATCTTGAAATATCTGCAGCCTTAGGCAGTTCATTGGTAAATGTTTGATATATTGCACATCCCAGTAGGTATGAATCAAATTTGATTCCTTTAACACCACTTAGTTGATTTTTAAAACATTCTGAACCAGAACTTTCAAACTCTGGTGGAATAATCCCCACATAAGGTGAATTTAATGAACTATAACGTGAATAAAGTGTTGTAAAATCAGATGATTGATCTCTATAATCAACTGAAAACTCAAACCCTCCAATTTTCCACTCACCTGAATCAGTTACATAAACATTTTCAAGTCTTAAATTACCATGTATACTTGAACCTTCTATATTTATAAACTTTAAACCGACAACAATTTGATAAATACCTAAAAGCTTAGACTCGACAGAGGATTCCTTCAAAAGGCGTAGCAATGGTCTTGCATGTTCCGTAATTAGATAAATATTCTTGCCTAATTCAATCACTTCAACAATTGTTAGGACTCCTGGTAGTAATGATAATGCCCGATGCCTTTTAACTGCATTTTTAATCAATGGAACATATCCGGATGTTAATGGATTCTGTAAATCAAATTCAAATATAGTAACTGGCATTGAATCTTTATCAGAAACACCATCATAAATAGTCCATAATAGATGAGAACTTGGATTATTTGTCTGTGCTGGTTGTATGACATCACCAAATGTATAAGGAATAGAAGTTCCTGTTAAAGAGCCCAATGTCTTCGCTAAGAAATTCATTACCAGTTAGTAGAAAGTCTCTGTATACACCAATTAGACAGTAATCAAGAAAGAAAAGGTACTGTGATATGTTGAACAAGTTGTTTGTTTGATCTTCTCTAGGGATCGAAAACATGTCGTGGCGCGTCGCAAAAAAGTTGACGGGAGAATATATTCCTGAAATAATAATCCTTTAAATGGTATTTATTACATAAAGTGTTTGACTGAAAGTTTATTACTTAAATATTTTTGATAACAAACATATAAATGTAGTCAAAAAATGGATGAAAAGGAAATTTGAGTTTACACCAAAAGCGGATCACGGATTTGTTTTAAAGACATTGTGTGGCTGTATTTTTGCTGTTAACTCTTTTAAATTAAACAACACAAACTATCATGCACAAATGATAGCAATTTTAAAACCACATTACCGTCACATTAATGCTGACTGGAAAATTTTTTATTTTGTCGATTCATAGCAAAAATTTTCAGTTCTTTATTCACTATCTACAGGAGCAATAAGATAGCCAATTCTTTGGTTAACAACAAAAAGCTTTTTCTCTGCATGTTGAGTAAAGTTTATTACAAGGATACATGATATTATAATAACGTAGGGATGCACGAAATGCAGAAAACTATTGTGATCATTATAGTACTATCGATTAGAATGATTTGTAATTTGATCTTGGATGATTGGGAATAAAAACTATGCATCCAGATCTTGCTACTAGGGCACCAATACAACAAAAATGTTTTAGCATTAAAATTAAGTAATTAAGTGCTTCTATACGTGCACCATTATGTGTACACGAGCAGAAGTGGGTGTTACACTATCTTGTAATTGGAACTTTTTTGGAACTGATGATTCATGTTGCAGACGGTAGACCCATTTTGCGACGATCGACGCAATGCTTTTTTAAAAATGGCTGCATCAATTTTTAAAAGCGACTGGTTGTTTCTTGGATTCATGTATGCACGATAGTAGTCCAGATTAATAAATACTGGTTTAAGATCGTTTTCAGCTACAGAACTCTTACTTAGTGAATACACTTATTTACAATGGTATGTATACGATTGCACTTATTTGAGGTTTAAAACCGCCCTTTGAAATTGTCACATGACCTTTAGTAATTTCACTCAACGGATATAGATAATCAATTTTGGAGAATGACTCCTAATTTCACATGAATTTCAATTGTGTTCCATTTTAATATACATATTCACATATCCCTAATATTTATTCAAAATAATAATTGGTGAGTTAACTAACTGTCCCGTTTCCCAATGATTATTTTATACTAACATTCTACTTTTTTATGTTACTTATATATTATAGGCAGGAGCATTAGAAAACGCACGTAAAACACTCAAAAATCTTTCACTTGATGATGAAGATGAATCATTATATGGTCAAATTTATTCAGTTTCAGGTCCTGTTGTGATTGCAGAAAATATGATTGGTTGTGCCATGTATGAATTAGTTAAAGTTGGTCATGATAATTTAATCGGTGAAGTTATTAGAATTGATGCAGATAAGGCAACTATCCAAGTTTACGAAGAAACTGCAGGTATCACTGTTGGTGATCCAGTCTTAAGAACAGGTAAACCATTATCTGTTGAATTAGGTCCAGGTTTAATGGAAACTATTTATGATGGTATTCAAAGACCTTTAAAGGCAATTAAAGAAAGTTCACAATCCATTTACATCCCAAGAGGTGTTGATGCTCCAGCATTATCCAGAACTGTAAAGTATGATTTCACACCAAGTGATTTCCAAGTTGGTGATCATATTACTGGAGGCGATATTTTTGGTACAGCATTTGAAAACTCCCTACTTTCGGAACACAAAATCTTATTGCCACCTAGAGCAAGAGGTACCATTGTTTCCATTGTAGCTGCTGGCTCATACACTGTTGATGAACCATTATTAGAAGTTGAATATGAAGGTGTTGTATCTAAATACTCCATGATGCACACGTGGCCTGTTAGAGTTCCAAGACCTGTTGCATCAAAATTATCTGCAAACTATCCTCTTTTAACAGGACAAAGAGTTTTAGATGCGCTTTTCCCATGTGTTCAAGGTGGTACTACTTGTATTCCAGGTGCCTTTGGTTGTGGTAAAACTGTCATTTCACAATCGTTATCCAAATATTCTAACTCGGACGTTATTATTTATTGTGGTTGTGGTATGTATTCAATTGATTTTTTGTGGGATTTTAGAACCCATTTTGTGATAAAATTCACGAAACTTATTACTTTGATAATTTTCAGCCAACTGATACAGATAGTCATCAATTACAGTATTTTTTATTGAAGTTAAAATTTTTTTTTTTCATATTATCGAAACAAAAATGCAGTTCTTACTATTATCAGCATGTTATTAAGTTTTTGTTTTCTTTTGTTTATTTTATCAATTTATGAATCATCAAATACTAACATTTTAATATCCTTTATTATTTTTTTTATCATAGGTGAAAGAGGTAATGAAATGGCGGAAGTTTTAATGGAATTCCCTGAGTTATTCACTGAAATAAGTGGTACAAAAGAACCAATTATGAAGAGAACTACTTTAGTTGCGAACACCTCAAACATGCCAGTTGCTGCAAGAGAAGCCTCTATTTACACTAGTATTACCTTAGCTGAATACTTCAGAGATCAAGGTAAGAATGTTTCTATGATTGCTGATTCATCTTCCAGATGGGCCGAAGCTTTGAGAGAAATTTCTGGTAGATTAGGTGAAATGCCTGCTGATCAAGGTTTCCCTGCTTATCTAGGTGCTAAATTAGCTTCATTCTATGAAAGAGCTGGTAAGTCTATTGCTTTAGGTTCTCCAAACAGAGAAGGTTCAGTTTCCATTGTCGCTGCTGTTTCACCAGCTGGTGGTGATTTCTCAGATCCTGTTACTACCTCTACTTTAGGTATTACACAAGTTTTCTGGGGTTTGGATAAAAAGTTAGCTCAAAGAAAACATTTCCCATCTATCAACACTGCAATTTCTTATTCTAAATATACAAATGTTTTAAACAAGTTTTATGATCAAAGTTATCCAGAATTTGCTTCTTTAAGGGATAAGATTAAAGAAATTTTATCCACTGCTGAAGAATTAGAACAAGTTGTTCAATTAGTTGGTAAATCTGCTCTTTCTGATTCCGATAAGATCGTCTTAGATGTCTCGACTTTAATTAAAGAAGATTTCTTACAACAAAATGGTTATTCAACATATGATGCATTCTGTCCAATTTGGAAAACCTATGATATGATGCGTACTTTTGTTTCTTATTATGATGAAGCTCAAAAGGCAGTTGCAAGTGGTGCTCAATGGTCAAAATTAGCGGAATCAACCTCTGATGTTAAACACGCAGTTTCATCAGCAAAGTTTTTAGAACCAAGTAGAGGTGAAGGTGAATTAAAGACCGAATTTAATAAATTACTCACAACCATTTCAGATCGTTTCCAAGAAGCCTCTGAATGATTTTATTTTTTTTATTCATCATTATATTTTTCATTAATAAAACTATCATATTATCGTTATTTTATTTTTATTTTTCGGCTTCTTTTCATAAATGCTTACTGTTTCAATTAACTATATTCATATGGAATGAACTTAGTCAAATAGTTTTTCAGGTTCATTTTAGTTGTTTAAATTAAAAACTAATTTTTTTATAATTACTGTAAAATAATCATTTCCCAAAATATTTTTATAAAAAATTTACAAGATAATCAGAATAAACAAAGTCTCCGTTTTAAAGCAACTGTACTAAGAATCTGTTAGTATACTCTGGCTGTCTAATCTCAATATCTGAGTTCTTCAACTGTCAGCTAATAATTAGCACACGTTAGTAAAATGTATCGACGCGGAGATCTGTTGATATTTTAAGCTAAAAACATACCGAAAGTGATCTTTTTATATATGATCGTATTAATGTCTTTCTAATAAAGAATCTATAAAATTTATAAAGCTCACCCAAAATAATTGTTAAATCCAAACCTATGCTTTATCAAGTTGTGGTGAAGCCTCATTATTACCCAATTTCAAAAGTTTTAAGAAAACATCGCTACCATAACCATCGACCGCATTCATTTCAAGCGTACCATTCCAATAATCAGTATAAACTTTGCACATTGGTAATGAAACTCCTAATGTATATCTGAAAGGTCTGGAAGCAAGTGATTTAAGCATTGATCTTTGGTTTTGTTCACCACTCATTTCCATTTGTCCAAGATTGTTTAAAACTCCTGTTAGTCTATCAGGTGTTTTTAATCTATGCTGACTGTTCTTTTGAAAGTATTGTTTTTCAACAATTGGTAATCTTGTTTGTAGATTGAGTCCAGGTAATAAATAAAAATTTTCTAAATTCTTCTTTGCTTGCTCAGGAGACCTTCCAAATGACCAAATCGAGTCAATCTTATCTAATGGTACCCCACCTCCTTGATCAGAAAACTTGAATGTCATCTCATATTTAGTATTTGTAATATCAACAACAACTGGTGGAGGTTCTAAATTATGAAAATTTGGATCATTTTCGTTCAACCTAATAAATTGTTCAATATTCGATCTAAGAGAATTTCTTAGAATTTCTGTAAAAAGGTAGTTTAGATGATTTGTCATAAACTGGAATCTAAAATCATCACCCTTAATTTCAAGTTTTGGCATTTTTAAATTTGGGTATAAACTTTGTAAGAAAATATTAATTAAATCATAAGAATTTTGCAAATGTTTATGAGCTGAACAATAGTAAAATGCTTCACCAACGTAATCAACTGGTTTAATATCATTATCCATTTTACGTGATCCCGATTTCAGCGATTTTAAAGAATCCATATAAGCTTCAGACATTGAAATATGTTGATTCATTATAACTCTTCTACTAATTCTAGACCTAAGCATCGATGACATAAAACTATCTAATTCAGATCTATCCATTAATTCTAAGATTGAAATTTCTAAGGCCCCCATCATTAAATGCGGTAAAACTATTAAATGATCATCCAACGTATTATGGACAAATTCACAAAATTTTGTATTATCTTCCAAAGTTTTAATTTGTTCAACTTTCCTGAATGCAGTAAAACAATGATAATATGATTGATAAACTTGATTTATATGATGATTACTAGTAATTTCATATGGTAATTTTTGTAACTCTTTAATTTTTAAACTTAATCTAGTAGGCAACTCAGTTCTGACAAAATTTGCACTTGCTATTAATTTATCATTTGTCATTTTCCTACCAAAATTTGCTAAATGACGAAGCGTAACGGGGTGTACAGTTTTATTAGCCCACGAGTCCAGAATTGAATTCTGATGAAAATGTTGTTCATTCAAAATTAATGATCCATCACTGAATGGTTGAAGAAGTGAAATATGGTTTGCAAGCTCAGATAAAGAACACTTAGCCGAGTTTTTTACTGGCTGCTTCATCATTGTAATGGGTCAATTTTTATTCAAAAAGCTAAATTCATAACAACAGATCGTAAAAATATAATATTTTTTACTGTTAACGGGCATCATCACATCTTAAAATTTTTAAAAAATATTTTAGATCATTCACGGATTCTCACGGAATTATAGTCACAAATCTACACAGCTTTTATCTCAACTCAGATAAATGACCATAAATGATACAGTAGAGGATTCATCTCATTAGGCAACAACATTTACTTATCTGCTTGAGTTAAACTAGTATGTTGCAGAAATTCCACGGAATATTTTAAACCTTCAACACTTGGCTCGCCTGCACCTTCCTAATCTGGCATATATTAGGTGATAACTTTTGCTATTCGATTTGGCAACCATTTAAATAGATTCGACAGTCTTTTTCTTTAAAAATTCTTGTTAAAAAGTCTATAAACCAGGAAAATGCAGTTTCTAATAGTTAATCTTCTTGTCTCTTTTTTATCAGTTGCAAAAGCAAATTTAATTCCACAAGAATTTATTGGAATTCATTACCCAACAACTAATCCTGTTGAAATTTCAACTCCGGAAACTTTTATGGATGCAATTTTTGGTAATTTAGTTAATACAGATGAAGTTATATTAAATAAAAATCAATTGTTAAAAGCTGGCGTTTTGAAACATGATGAAACAGTTTTAATTTTTAAACACAGCAATTACTATAAATCTAAAATCAACCTACCAGATAAAGATGATGTTTCGGATATAATCGAAGATAATGTACTTTTTGCGGGTATAGTTTCATTTGCTCATTTGCCAATTGAAATGTGTTTTGGAAACTATCATGATGAAATAGATATTGCAATTGTCGGTGCACCATTTGATTCTGGTGTTTCCTACGCACCTGGTGCAAGATTTGGTCCAAATGGTATTAGAGAAGGTTCAAGAAGATTATTTGGTGGAATTTCTCCTATTAGAGGGAACACTAAGTCTTCCAAACTTCATAAGTTACCAATTTATGATACTGGATTAAAATTAGTTGACTGTGGTGATGTTCCAATGGTTCCATTTGATGCAAGAATTGCACTTGATCAATTATATCGTGGTCAACATGCAATTCACAAACATAAAACGACTTCTAAATCCAAAAATTACAAGAAGACAAGAATTCTTACACTTGGGGGCGATCATACAGTTACTTTAATGAATATTAGAAGTGCATTTGAAACTTTCAATGATCCAAGCTTAGATGAAGGTTTAGCAATTATCCATTTTGATTCGCATATCGATACATGGGATCCAAAAGTCTTAGGTGGCGGTATTACCAAATATGCCAGCTTAAATCATGGGACTTTTCTACACTATGCCGCAGAAGCCGGTTATGTCTCAAAAAACCATTCTGTTCACGTTGGAATTCGTGCACCATTTATTTCAACCAATGATGAAGAACACGATAAAGAGTGTGGTTTTGAAATTATTACTTCAAAGGATGTTGATACTTTAACACCAAGAGGGGTTGGCCAGAAGATCAAAAAGATTGTCGGTGATAGACCAGTATACTTGACTTTTGACTTAGATACTTTTGATGCTGGCATGATTAATTCAGGTACACTTGAAGCCGGAGGTTTAAATTCAAGAGAAATTATGACTATTTTAGATGAACTTGAAGGTATCAATTTAGTTGGAGGTGATGTTGTTGAAGTAAGCACACCACCAAATGCTCTTGGTAACGATATTACTGGTTTACTTGCAGCTCAAGTTATTGATGAGTTAATTGGATTAATGGTTGTAACTGAAGTTTGATTGTCAGAACTTTAATTTGCCTCATGTAGCTAAATGTTAATAAGTAGTACAACTGTACATCTGTAAAGTATTTGCATAAGAAAATGTCAGAGTGTGAAAACCTCTAAAACCAGGATCTCAAATCTCAGGATGTTTTTTTTCAAAATTTGAGTTTATATATTTATTAAATAATAACTAAATTTTACTCTATGTTTCTCCAACATATGAGCTTCAGTTGTTAAGTACAAGACATGTCAAATACAAACAACACGAAATCTATATCAATATTATCACTACTTTCGTCCAATGAAGAACCAAAGAATAGTTCATTACCCCCAGTTCCCACCCTGGATACATTAAGTTCAATTAATACAAAAGCTATTACAAACTCGAGCCAAGCCAACACCTCAACTCAACAACATATAAATACTTTTATGTCTGTCACGCATCTTGTAAATGCAACACCAACACCGAAACAACAACAAATAATTGATTCACAAGCTATTGAAATCAATAAATTACTAAACCCAACAGATACGATAGCTCCAACTAATCAAATTACCAATGATGCCGGCACTTCTAAAAACGATAAGCCAGATGAAATAGCCAAAACACATTTGAAAAGTGCATCGACAGGCTCAACTCTAACTTCAGAGACTGCAAAAGATCTCAAACACTTAGAAAAAGATACCCCAGACAAAGAAGATGGTCCTGTAATTATCAATATTGAGATACCATTATCTACACATAATGATGTTCATACGGAACATAATTTTTCCAAAATTGTGGAAGAAAAATATGGAACTCAAGCAACCACTACAACTAAAGGATTATGGAATTTTGATAATGATTATGCAGACGGAGACGGAGAAGAAGAAGGCGAAGGAGAAGTAGAAGGGGAGGTAGATGGGGACGATGACGAAGACGACGATGGAGATGATGCTGATTTGACACCACTAAATAACAATTCCAACAGTACTCCATTATCAAACGCTTACGAGGAAGAAGATGAAATTGTTAAAGCATTACGAATTAAATTTACTCCAGGTATGAGTGACATTGAGAAAGAAGGTTTAGTTCTTAAAGAGATTCATCGTAGAAAAATGGTTAACAATAAACGTATTGGTAAATATGATATTGAAGATCCCTTCATTGATGACGAAGAACTAGTTTATGAAGAAGATACAAATACAAACGCTGATGGTTGGTTCATTTGGAATGGTAAATTAGATATTCAAAAGAAAAAAAAGTCAATTATCCAAACTGCTAAAATTGAAACACCACCAAGACCAGGTAGAAAACTACTAAATAAGGCACCAGTATTGGCATCCATCAATCTAACTACGCCATCTCCAACATCTACTTCTTTAAATACTGGTGACTCTATCAAATTTATTATAAAGGAAAAACGTAAGCCAGAAGAAAATATGTCCAACCCTTCCCTTGCAAAAAAACAAAACATACTGAAATCATCAAGTCTATCTTCTTCTACATCTATTGCAACACCTGGACCCGATTCTACACCAAAACTTTCAGCTACTGATCCAAAATCTAACATTATTATCGGTTCGTTTGGCTTTTAATGTGGCTAGTGCATATAGTGGCGCATGCATTTTTTGGAAAATGTTACATTTTTTAGTTTTCAAAATGTTTTTGGAATTTTTTTATTCGAATAAAATTTCATATTTAATATCTTTTTTAAGCAAACCAAACACATTTATTATGCAATCACATTGTGGAAGAGTTCTTGCATTATCTGCAATTACAGCTGTTTTTACAACACTTGCAGTTGAATCTTTTCATAAATTTTATTTAAAAGATGGATCATTCACATTATTGGATTACATACGAAACATCTTATTGTTTGATAAATCATCCACGCTTAATATTCCAAAGACAATCACAACTTCCGATAAACCATCAGTTAGCCAGAATAGTATTGGTTTTATTAGAACATCTGAAAACTCAGTCAAGCATATACCACAAAATTATTCAGAAGATTTAATTATGGAACAATTAACTAGAAATTATTCATTTCTTTCAAATGAAGGTATGGAAAAAGTTCGTTCGTTAAGAGTTATTGTTGTTGGTGCAGGTGGTGTTGGATCAAATGCTATTATTTCTTTAGTTCGTTCAGGTGTTTCACATTTACGTATAATTGACTTTGATCAAATTTCGTTATCATCACTTAATAGACATGCATGCGCAACATTGAGTGACGTTGGACGTAGTAAAGTTGAGTGTCTAGTTGATTATGTTGGAAAAATTGCTCCATGGAATGAAGTTGAAGGTATCAATGAATTGTTTAGCATCGAAAAGGCAGAACGCTTATTATTGAAAATGGAGAATGATTTCAGACCTGACTATATTGTTGATTGTATTGATAATATCGATACAAAAGTTGACCTTTTGGAGTTCTGTTATAAAAACAAAATTCCAGTTATTTCATCTATGGGTGCTGCATGTAAATCAGATGCAACGAGAATCAATATTGGTGATATCAGCGTTTCAGATGAAGATCCATTAGCTCGTACAGTTCGTCGCAGATTAAAAAAGATGGGTATTGCAAATGGTATAACAACAATTTTCAGTGCCGAAAAACCAGATCCACGTAAGGCTTCGTTATTACCATTACCTGATGAAGAATTTGAACGTGGTAAGGTTGATGAATTAAGTGCACTGCAAAATTTCCGTGTCAGAATTTTACCAGTTTTGGGTACAATGCCAGGTATGTTCGGATTAGCAATTGCAACCAGAATTGTGACAGATGCAAGTGGGTACCCAGTTGAACCAATTGATGGTAAAAATAGATATAAAGTTTATGATTCATTATTCCAAAGTTTAGCCGGCCAACAAACGAGAGTTGGTATTAAAAACCAACGTACGCCATGGATTTCACTTAATGATATTCAGTATATTTTAGAAGAGGTTTGGAGAGGTAAGAGTCCTATAAGTGGATTAGCAACTAGATTAACCATTTCGCGTTGGTTACCAAATGTAGAATTAGGTACACAAAATGTTGTCATTTTAACAAAAGAAGAACAAAAGGAACATGAAAAAAGAGTTTTATTAGGTGGTGAAAAACCTGAAGATGTTTATCCATCTGAAGTTATTGAACGGGTTAAACATAGATTTGAAGAAGAAAGATATTATGCAAAATTTAGATAGTCATTCACTAGCTGACTTTTATATACAGTAACAATTATCTAAGAATACTTTTAAAATTTATACGCAGTTTCTATAATTTTGGGCCTTTATTAACGGCTTTTACAATCGCAGCAGTACCAATTTTAAAACCCCATTGTTGCAAACGTTTAACAACCCAAGGTGTTATTGCAGCGGTTAATGGTAAACGAATGAAAATAAGAGACTTATGAATTGCATAAGCTAAAGCAAACTCAGTAACTAAGGTTGACGATTTACCATCATTATTTCCCTGTGTTGATGTGGTGGTGTCATTATCATCATCAGTGGTTTTATCAGAGTTATATCCGATCCATGAAAAAAAACCATCTTGTAATTCTCTAATTTTATCTTCACCAGCAGAATGGACAACAACAAAACAGATTGGTAAATCAATCAATGAAATACCTAAATATACACCAAGAGCTGAATAACCATATTGTTGCATTAATTTTTTGATTCCAGTTGGTGGTTTTGGAGGTTGTGCATGTTTTGAAGCTGTTGATTGGAAACGAAATCCTAAATTACGTAAATAAATAGAGGAATATGATTGTGTTTGTCTTGCCGATCTCTTGAATATACTTGAAAACATTTTGGTATGAATAGCTGATGTATATATATATACAGGTTAAAAAAGAATTGAGAAAAGATGATTAAAAGAAACAGTCACTTGGGTGAATTTTGTCAAGGCGAGAATATGAAATTTCACATTCCCGTTTCTTCCTTTCGGATAGCTTTTGACTTTTGCGAAGACGGCAAATAATTTATAAGTAAAGAGTATTAAATTAAATTAGATATAAAAAAATATAGAAAATGAAGAGAAATGAAGAAATAAAAATAAAACATTAATTTAAAGCTCATACCAGGTTTTAAATGACCAGCACCATTAAAATAATAAATCTATAAAAGTTGAGAATGTTATATTAAAAACAATTCTATAATCTAGCCTTAAGTTCTCTACCAACGGTACACTTAATTAAACCATTTGGATCAGGAGATGGATAGAATAAAACATTATCATTAGAAAGACCCTTCCATTCTAAGTTGAATAAAATGTAATGTTTATTTGGTAATGCATAAGAAACATTATAAACATATGGGCAAACATCTAAGATATCAGAACACATATTGTACATAGTTGCTTGAACAGATGGAGAATTTTCAAGCGCAAATCTATCTAAAGTAATCTTCAAAACCTTTGAAGTTGTGTCATCAAAAATACCTTGATCTGCAAGTCTGTAAATATTCTTTACTGAACCAATCTTCTTTGAATCGAAGTTCCAAACACAATCAATATCAGTTGATAAGATTCTATCATTAGTTGCTTTTAAAGTAGTATAATCACATTGATGGAAATCAACAAAACCTGAACCAGTTGATTTCAAAACAGTTAAGTTTTTTAATGAAGAAGATAATTTGAAATCACCGCTTCTTTCATAAGATAAATCAGTAACCTTAACATCAGCGCCATCTTTCTTAAATGAATGATCATGTAACTTACCATTAACTTCATATTTAGTCCATTTATGTTGAGTGATATGAACATCAATACCAGAAACGTGGGAATATTTGTTAACAAAATGTTCAGCTAAATGTGCAGCAAATCTTTCAATTGGCCAAACATCAGTCTTTCTAGCTTCAACTAAAATAGTGTTTTTTACGGTATCAGTTGGAACAACAGGTGAATTATCCGCCTTGGTATAAGAAACATCAAAGTTACCTCTTAATAAGACTCTAACAGTAGCTTCCAAAACTTCTTGCTTTTGCGGATTGTATTTATCTTTCTTAACCTTAAGAAATTTAACGTTATCTTTACCGTACGTTGAATCTTGTAAGTATGCCATTGTAAATATAATTAATCGAGAGTGTGTTGATTTAGAATTGTATTCTGAAGAAAGAAAAGTATGCAAAATACAACTTGCACGAAAACCTTCAGGAAATCGTCTCTCTTTTATAGCCAAAACCGACAACGCGATAACCATCTGTCAATCTTTATCTAATCATAGCCCACATGGTACACGACAAAGCCGCTATATCTATTAAACACCCCCTAAGATTCTCAAATCACACCATAAACATTAAAGTGACGTTGCCCAATGATAAAGGATCTCCGATATTGTCCCTAAATTTACAAAGGTTATGTCAAAAATGTGCCAAATGTAAACAGTCTCCAAGCGGAGATCACCGAAAATGGTCGGTGTGCCGGGTTTCTCCATCTTCAACATTTCCTAAAGTGGGAAAACGAAGGTTGATACTAACCGCTGTAACTTGTTTACGTTCATACTTGACGTGATAACAGGCATAGCCAGGGACATGAAGCTGGAATTCCGGTGGAATGTATATTTAAGGGATATGGACAACCGATGTTGATTGATTTTAGACTAATTACTCATTTTTACAGATAATAAAAAAAATATTTCATAATTCGTAAAATTTAGTTTATAACACAGTTGATACATTTTATATAGTAGTTGAGGTCTCAATGGACCTCCCAAAAAAAGATAAAGTACAGTAAGATAAGATAATAGATAAAATAAAAGAGATAGAAAACAAAAATAAAGCACGTGGTAACGCAAAAATAACCGTAATTGAAACAAAAAAATAACTCAACAGAAAATAAACTAAACTAACAGAACGTGTAACAAACACTTTATAACGTAAAAAATAACATAACATAAAATAACATAACATAAAATAACATAACATAAAATAACATAACAAAAACCAAAACCAATCTTCAATATTCTTTAACCATAACAATCATACATATTCATCTTTACTCTCAAGGAAAATTCTTAAATGAAATAAAACATCACTTAAATGTTTGAAATTAACAAATTTGAAATTTTTATCATAAATAAACCCAAATAAAAATCCACCCATTTTTAAAAATTTGAATGGTAATTTAAAACTAACTAGTTCACTCATAATTAAATCTCTATCATGAAAAACTACCAGTTCATCAGAAACAATGCCATTTAAATTCTTTTCTTCTTCATAGAATTTATTTTGACTTTCATTTAAAATGTTATCAATATCATTGTTATTTTTTATATTTGGGTACAAATTATTTAATGCTTCCAATGCTTCACCAGTTTCAAAATCCTCATAATTATAATTGTGTTTCAGAAATTCTTCTAAATTTAAAAATATTTTGAAAAACTTAAGATAATATTTAAATAAAATTTTATCAAATTTTTCCATTGATTCTTCATATTTATTGATTTTTTCGTCACCACCATTGAAATTTGAAAAAATTGTTGAACTTAATTCAAAATGTTGTAAAAATGTGTAATTTGTTAAATTATTAAATTTCATTCTAATTTTGAAGAAATTCTCATAATTAATTAAAAATTTAACAATTATCAAAATAACATCAAATAAAATTTGAGAATCAATGCTTAATTTATGTAAAACATTCAAATTAATTTTATTCAAACTATCATATTCAAAATTTTCATCTTTGATACTAGGTGGTGGAGTTGAATAAATAGTATCTAATTTTTTCATTGTTTCATTATTTAATTTAAAACTTGGAGATATTGTACCAATTAACGTATTGTCTTCATTGAAAAATATTAACTTCAGTATATTAATTGAATTTTCAATCAAATCAACTAACTCATTTTGAAATTTTATGTTTTTCAATTCATCATCTCCATAATTGAAACATTTGATATACTGCTCATTTATATCTGAAAATGATTTTAACCAGACACTTTCTTTGATGTTGTTTAAATTAATAATTGAACTCAATTTCAAATTCAAATAATGATTTAATATTTTACAATCATTATAAACTTCACTTGATTTGTTGTATAAAATACATGCCTTAACCAATAAATTCCAAACTTCTCCAATTTGTTTGATTTTTGAAATTGAAATTTCAGTTCCATTATAGAGCTCTTGTAAAACTAGCCTACCAATATTACTACTGTTATACTCAATATTTGAATTCACTTTATCATTCTTCAATTGATTAAAATAAACTAATTGATGCAATGCATTTTGTAAACAAATTAAACCGAATTCACTAACATGATAATTTAATAAAAAATTTTCTTTGTTGTTATTAATTAAACCAGTTTTCAAGTTAATATCTTTAATATCGATCTTCAATAGTTCAGTCAAAACAAATTTGAAATTTTTTGAGGTAAAATCAAAATTTTCAATTAATTTAGTATATTCTTCCTCATTTAAACATTCCCATAGTAAACTTGCACCTGGTAAATCAATATTTAAATCAATTAAGCTTAATGATGGTACAATATTATATAATGTTGATAATAATGTTGAGACATGGAAAATCATATGAATGGTTCTAATTGTTGATTCATAATTTAAATAAACTTTAAAATTTTCTTCAGTTTTTAGAGGTCTTTTTAGTTCATTTATACCTGATGATTTAATTAATGCATTCAATGCATGAACTTGTCTAATTATAACATTCAAAGAAATTTCTTCATCCGCAAATAATCCATAAATCACACTTAATGTTAAACTTTGAATTAACCATAATGGGGAAGATGAAATATTATTAGTATCATTTCCTGTAGTTTTCAAATTTTTCCTACTTTCTAAATAAACATGAATACATCTTCTTGAAATTTCATATAAATTAGCAGCATCTTCTTTTTTATTTGAGACAACTGCACCTATAGTTGCAATTAATAAAGGTAAACAAACAATAGAAACTTTGAAATTTTCTAAAAACGTTTCATCTCTGATGATTTTAAAATCGGTTTCTTGATGATTCCCAAATTCAGAGAGACTAATACTGTTTTCGATTGCAGTTTCTCTTGAATGTTTAATTATCCAATATTCATTCAGGATACATTTATGAATAAATGGATGATGTGTTAAGAACTTATTAATAAATTGATCAACATATAGGTTTAACTGGTCATTTGAAATTAATTCTGGCGTTGGAGTACCAAAAAATGGATATTCATTTAAAGATTGTTTGATCATTTTTTTTATATTATTAGTGAATAAAAAGGCTTGAGAATATGATGACAAATTTGATATGTTGAACTCTTCTTCAAATGATAATTTCTTATGTTCACAATGGGAAGATCCTTGAGGCACCGGAATTTCTCTATCAACATCTATTTGACTATCATCAATATTGGATTCAAGTAAAACAGGAGATATAGTTGCTTCACTACTTAAGATATTATCATTATCATAATTACCTAAAATTCCATTACTTGAAGATCTATTCAATTTATTGATTTCTTCAGAACCACCATAAAATGAATAACCTTGAGGAATTCTGTAGGTATTTGAAACATGCATATCATTTAACTTTTCTAGATCGGTAATAGGTTGATTAAATAAAGTTTCTTGCCAATGTCTAACTTTATCATTTATATCATTCTTTTCATTTAAATCATTATCAAAAATATCATTCATTAAATCATCACCATTGTTATAGGTATTGTTATTAATGTTGTTATTATTGATTGTTTGTGAAAAGCTATGGTCTTGAATTAATTGCTCTAATTGTTCCAGATTTAACTTATCTAAAACATTAATTTTATTTGAATTTATTGGGGTATTAGTTTTGGAAAATTTATCAAACAAATTTTTGATTAAATTACTCTTTTGATAGTTTTGACTTATAATATCATTATTTAATTTAATTGTGTTAGAGGTATTTTTAATATTGATGTTGTTATCTGAATTCAAATTTAATAACTCATCTTGAATAATTGGTGATGTCGATTTAAAAGGTTGCGGATGAGGGTATTTTTTTGGACTTAAATTACCAACATTAGTATTTGTATCATCCAGACGAGTTTTAAATAAAGATTCAGCAATTTCACTAGCGTTATTGTCATAAAATGAATAACCATTCAAGATCCCATAATTTTGAGTATGATTATTATTATTATTATTATTATTATTATTATTATCATTATGATTAGTAATATTAATATCTTGATCATGTAACTTTTTATTTTGAATAAAATCATTCAATTGCTCAATCTCAGTTTGATGAACTTGATTTTGATTAGTGGTTGTCATTTTGAAGTTATTTTGATTAAATTGTAACTCATTAGTTTCAGAAATTGAATTTAACCATCGTTCTTGTTCATCTTCAATTGAGTAAAATTGAGGAGTTGAAAATTCAACAGTTTCAGTAGCGTATGGTTCAGGATTGGTCATTGCATAATTATTACCACTCATAGCAGAAAATGACGCACGTCTATAATAGTTATAAGAGTTTGATTGCAATTCACTAAATCTATTGAAATTATTATTTTCATTATCATTATCATTGATATTATCAACTGTAACTAAACTTGAAGCAATATCTGAAAAATCATTCAATGAATTCATTGGATATAATGGTAATTGGAAATTGTTTAAAATTGATCTTTCAGAGTCAAAATTTTTATTTGAAGATTTTGAAAACGGAGATTTAGATTTACCCTTTGAAGAGGTTTCTAAAATAAGTGAATTTTCGGAAACATCAGAAAGTTTAGATGAGTTATTTTTACTCTTAGTATTATTATTATTATTATTATTATTAATATTATTATTGTTGTTGCTGTTGTTATTATTATTATTATTATTATTTGAAGAGTTTGAAGTTGGGGTTAAAGATGGAGTTAGAGCTTTAATTGTTTCAATATTTGTATTATGATTTGAATCAATTGATGTTGGAGCGGTTGAAAGTGAAGTAATTGACTTGCGAGATTTTTTATTACTTGTCGGTAAATCGCTGATACTCAAATTATCCAATTCATCCTTTTTCATATGTTTAATTGAACGTTTCCTCAATCTTGGTATAACATCAGCAGCACCTGCATGTAATTTAGTTGAGTGTCTCAGTAATAAGTCTCTTCTGCTAAATTTTCTTGAACAAATGTTACAAGTAAACGGTTTTTCCTTTGTATGGGATCTTTCATGTCTACTTAAATGTTCTTGTCTCGCAAAGGCACGAGTACAAGTTGAACAAACAAACAATCTTGGCTTACCTGAAGGTGTTGAGCCCTTTAGAGTGAATTCTTGCTTCACGGGACCTCTAGATGACATCTTTGAAGTTGATAAAAGTCTTGCGGCGTCGCTTGGGTTCATATTCTCTAGTAAGTTATTTGAAGATGGTAAAAAATGTGGATGAACCGGAACATTTGTAGATGACAAAGGAGAAGCCGATTGAGGTATAAAGTTTTGAATTTGATTAGAATTATCTGTAATATTCTTATCCATTGTTGTTCGGGATTAGAAATAATGCATACCAGATAGCAAATAAAATGGAAAAAAGTACTGGAAGTGTTTTAGAAGTGTAAAAATATAACAATTGGATTAATATAACAAAGAAAAGTGTGTTTGGTCAAGGGAACAAATGATAAGCCGGAATCAAACAGTTCAAAAAATATTATTGTATCACAGAAAATAGCTTAAAACAAAAAGTTAAAAATACAAAAATGAAAAAATAAAACCAAATCCCTCAACAGCGAATGAGCGTGCAGCAAAAGTCATTCTCTTTATACCAAAGGCCCCCCACGAAAAGGCCCTCCGCTTTGTTTGCGGTTTTCCCACGCGCTTCCCACGCGTTTCCCACACTTTTCCCACGCTTTTCCCCCGCCCGCTGTTTACTCCGCACCGGACGGGCGCGCTTACGTAAAGACACGGCCTTGAACATGAATTCGCCCTTGGGCGTGGATTGATGGTTGGATCGTTGCTGTTGGAGAGTTATCAGTTGATCACAAATGGCAGTTAGAAAGAGACATATCTCCACTGAAAAGTTCACGGACAACAAGACTGGTCTTACATACAACTATGAAGACAGACTGTCTAAGATGAAGCTTTTCAAAACGTCTTTTTTGATGTTGCTTTTAACCTTGACAGTGTTTTATTTTCTGTACAATCTGTACATTCTCTTGTCTAATTACATTTTCGACTATTATTGGTACAATTACAGAGGCGTGCAAGATCATTCCGACCCCTATTTTCTTTACAGTATTTGGTTTCGTAATTTTGTGGACATGTTTGTGCTCATTTTGAAAATGATAGGCTCATTTTTCATTTTTAAATACATCAATCATAGATTATTATTAACTTATGAAGATACACAAGAATTAGAGAAATACAATTAATCGTTTCAATTAATCTGAATCTGTCCAACAAACCCCTAAGTGATCTAAAGCTTCACAGATGAGCTTTTTTTCAATTTTTTTACCATGGTTATTTAGATTTACTCTTTCGACAACTTTCCTGATGATAATTGGTTTAAAGATCAACACATTATATCGCATTTCATCATCCCATTTCATGATATCATGAACTTTCCTATATACTTCATTTCTAGTTCCATCTTGTGTAATATATACCATGTCAGGATTATTAGTATCATCTCCCCATTTACTAAAATCGATAAACTCACCCTTTTTATTATTTTCAATCCCCCATTTCCATTTTTCAACACTTATACTTTCAACAATTTCCTTAATCATTTGATCAATTGTCTTTTTGCTCAAACTATTACATTTTTTTATACCCCATAAATTTAGTTGTTTTTTCAACATTGTTAAAGTCCAACCATCAAAATGTTTTAGTCTTTCATCAATTTCCACAGGTTGAGATAATGCAGTCATGAAAACCACATTTTCTTCATCTTCATCTGATGAATTTGGTATTGTTGTTATATCATCAAAGGTAGTGGTGGTAATTAACATAGACGTTGTTGATTGTAATTCAAAATCATGTACTTCTTGTGAAGTAATTGGTGAACTTGTAGGTATTATCATATCTCTTTGTTTAATAGGCGAGTTTATTTCAACTTGTGAATTAGTTGCAATGATTTCATTTCGATCATTACATTCATTAATCGGTTCAAGGATTGATTCTTGTATATTATTCGGTTGTGTATCACCACGTTTAGTAATAACAATATCGTCCTCACCATCTTCATCATCATCACCTGCTTCTTTATCATTATCATTATCATCATTTGAGATTTCAAGAATGGATTTATCAGTAGTATTTTCATCCCTTGTTCTTAAATATTGTAATATAGTAGTTGTCTTATCATAATCATCTTCATCGGCTGATGTGTTGGGAATTTCTATAACATCGATATTATGATCAAGATCTAGTTTCTGATTAGTATCAGTATTATCGTTACCATCACATTTATCAATGTCATTATCATCTAATTCAATAGGTAATTGTTGTGTACCAAAAGCATCATCATCCTCACCATTTTCATCCTTATTTTTATCATTTTTTAAGCGTTCAATATATTCAATGGTGATTTCATCATCATTCCCAAATTCACTACCCGAACTATCTTCAATTTCTATTATTTGACACTTATTTATGTTTTCAAAAGTATTGTTATTGTCCTCGTTACTAACTTTGTTGTTCATGTCATTTACGCCAACGATACTACTATCCTTGTGATAATTATTGCAATAACCATTATTGTCATAACGCTCACCTAAAACTTGAGACAATGTAAATACACCTGATCGTTTTTTATCATCATCATTATCGGTCTCTTTTTCATTAACACCGATATTATTCGCTATGTTAACAATATTAATATCGTTATCATCATTAAATGAAATATCATATAATGCAGTTATATCATTCGGTGTAAAATTGATTGGATGTGACCAACTTTCTTGTGTTAGACGTTCAACTTTGCGTTGTGATTGTGATGGAAATTGTGATTCTGGTCGTATTTGTGATGGTAATTTTGATATTATTTGTGATTCTGATAATCGTATGTTTATTTGCGATTCTGATTTAGTTTGTGAATGTTGTCCAAAATCAGTATATTCAAAAAGCACATTATCTTTCATGTCTAAACTATCATTCAGCACATTATCATTTGATTTTATACTATTCAATATTAAATCATGTACATTATTCCAATCATTTTGTTCATATAGTAATTTCATATCATTCGATGTATTAGTATCATTATTGTTTTTAAATTTCCTAATTATCTCCTTATTTATAGATCCAAATTTACGTTGTTTATTCCGTATTTCTGCATTTTCAAGATTATCGTCATCTTGTAATTCATGTTTCTTTGTCTTCTTGGTGGTTTTTTTACGTTTAGGTTTGGGTTTATTTTTCGTGTTTGTATTTGTAAGACTATCTACAATTTGACCTATATTATTAGACTCACAACTTGGTTTACTATCGTTAATCAAGGCATATCCATTTAGCTTGTCTTTCCAAAATTGTTTATTTTTATTTGATTCATTATGTTCATCCAACCCAGCTTGAACTTGTGTACCTAATGAGAAAAGATTGTGATCCATATCTGTATTATCGTCCGTGAAAGTCATGGCAATTATAATTTAAAGTAAAGGTTTCAAATAAATATTGTTTCAAGAAGAATAGGTTGGTTTTGTATATATATTATTCATCTATTCAAGCCTTCAAAAATAAATAGATGATCGTGTTTTCAAATAAAAAAGTTTACGTAATGAAAAATTGAGAAAAGATGCCAATTGAAAAATGGAAAATACTAGTTTCTATTTTCTATTTTTGATTTCTGATTTCTGATTTCTTCCAAACGCGTCAGGTTAAAGACACAACTTGGTAATGAAATTGAAGGACTTGGTTGTTTTTAGTCTTGTTTTTTTTTCATCATATAATGACAGTTGCAGACACACCTGGAATGGATACAAAGAAAGCAAAACAGGTATCAATTGAATTTTTTACATCTACAATCAAAAGAGATCGTGACGTTGTTAAGGATGATAAAGAAAAGGAGATTGGAATGGAAAATAAAAAACCTAAAGTTGAAATAAATAATGATTTTTGCATCATCAATCCAAGCATGAACACTGCACTAAACTCAGTTTTAAATTTAAATTTAAATTTAAATTCAAATTTGACAACAGTAAATTTGAACTCAACTACTATTTCCTCTGAAAAACTTACATTAAGGGAACAAGAACGAGAAAATAAAAGACTTGCAAAAAATGCAGAGGAGGAAAAGAAAAGAGAGTTCAAAAGGCAAAAAAAGTTTGAAGAGGATGAACGTCGTAGATTAAAGAAATTTGCAGAAGACGAAGAACGTAGATTAAAGCGAGAAAAAATTGAACATGAAAAGAAACTTAGGTTAGAACAAAAGGATAATGAAAGATTGGAAAAATTGAAGAAACGAGAAGAAGAACTAAAAGCTAGAGAGGAGAAGAAGAAACGAGAAGAAGAAGAGAAGCTAAAAAAACGTGAAGAAATAGAACGTAAAAGAATTGAGAAGATTCAAGAGAAGGAAAAAATTGAGCAGGAAAAGCAACAAAAAAAACTAGAAGAAGAAAATAAGTTGAAGAAAAGAAGTATAATGAATTTTTTCAAGGTTAAACCAGAATATGTTGAACATGTACCAGAAAAACCAATTATTGATGAAAAGACAGAATTTGAAAAATATTTCCTACCATTTCATATAAGACCAGATGTTAAGATGAACACCAACTCAATACCAATATCAAATAAATGGGATGAATTTATCAAAAATCCAACTCAATATCAACCAGAACCAATAGAAACACACATTAGCTGCGATGTTACACCACCTTTCGAAAGAGCATCATCCGTACTACAGTGTTTGAATTCAGGATCAAATAACGAAGCCAATAGACTATTTCCAAATGTACCATTAAAATACTTCAAATTTTATGAAAGTAAGAAATCAACGTATTTTGGTACATTTTCATATACAGTAACGGATATAGTGGAAGATGTGAACCTTAAACTCAATCCATGTACGAAAATCACTGTTAATAAGATTGGTGAAGAAGTAGGTAAAGTTATTGATTATGAATATGATTCCGAAGCTGATATAGCAGACGACGAAGAAGATGATGATGAGGAAGGTGAAGATATCAATAGTGGCGAAGAAGAAGAAGATGAGGACGAAGATAACGAGGAAATTGATTCGTCAGATATAGATGAGTTTGTGGAAACAGACACTGCAGGACCTAAACAAACACGTGCTATAGGACCATTGACTGCAGTAGTACGAACCTGCCACGATCACATAGATGAAACCGATGAGTTTGGCAGTTATTTCAGCACCCTTCGATGGGAACAGCTACACCAAGCCATCCCCTTCCCCATCGATCCCAACGCAGACTACTGGGGCGGAGCAGACAAACGATCACCCCAGCAGCACTCACCCTCCTCCACCCACCCGTCTGAAACATGCCTCCACACGGCCGCAGCCTCCATCCTCACACCCACCACCGCTACACCCGCATCGCCCACCGTTCTCCCACAGCCCATGCTCGTCAAACGGAAAACCATCTCGCTCCCGCACCACCTTTCTGCGCTTCTCGCCTTCGTGGCCGCCCACCGCACCTTTTCCCTGGCCACCCTCGCCGAACTGGCCGTCAAGGACCCCTCCGTGGGACTTTCCCACTACTCCCGCGCCCAGGTGAAAAACGCCATCCGCGAACACGCCGTTTTCGACAAAAGGGCCGGCGCCTGGACCGTTTCGTAACTGTCGGAGTCTTGTTTTATAGCACAGCTGCACCAATCAACAACCCATTCGCCGACTAAATGGAGCAACGCATCGCAAATTCATGTCAAGTTTCTTTTGACTCGTATGTATGTACATATATTATTGCATACCTAGGCACCAGAATGAAATAGCTGGACCATGTTGCAATCTATTTTTCAGAAGATTTGTACTAAGTAATGTAGTAAACTTGCATATCTGGTAGTTTGTTTTCCAAACAAAAATTAATCTTAGGTAGCATTACTGACTGAACAATATTTGGTACCAAAGAACGTTTTTTGACTGCAAACAGGTTCGTTGCGACAGAAAATATTCTTTCAATCTTCGTGCTAGGTGGAGAACCAGCAAGGACCCTTTTAAAAAGTATACTTGAGAATTTAATTCTGAATTCTAACCTATCAAATACATACTGTGGAAAATCTTTATACAAAATTTTGTCAATATGTTTACCAACAATATCATACTTTTCGATAAGATTAATGTAGCTTTCATTTTCATTTTTGATGGAAAGTTTCAAACACCATTCAACAGCACAAATCTTTTTTATTTCACGAATGCTCTGGAATGTACTAGTATTTACAGAACCTTAAATGAATAGTAGTGAATAAATCAATGTTTTGATAAATGGTTGGATTTGTGGACACTGCTGTACATCTTGTAAATTTTGTACTTATTGAATTTGAAGACGTATCTACATTATGATTATTTTTGTTACCTTTGCCATCGACATAATGCCATTAGTTACCATCTTCTCCACAACTATCTTTTTTAGACCTTTGAATTTATTGTTTACATTTTCAGTAAGAAATCCACGATCAACAATGTATGTCCTTGAGAGTAAATCTACACGGGTTTCTCTTTCAACTTCTGTATAACAATTTTCTAAAATTTGATTCTTCAAGTCATCTAATGTGAATTCGTAATTGACAAGATGTCCAACTACAAACCCGAATAGCATTCCAATATTGATTAAAGGTGTGGATGATGTTATGAGTATGCCAGAAAATTAAATCCACGTGTTTTTGTGGTTATGATATTTCATTGAATGAAACTTTTGTTGAACTGAAAAAAACTAAGTTATGAACTATCTATTAAAAATGCAAAAGCTTATTCAAAACGCTTCATATAAATATTGCAATTGCCTCAACAAAAGATAATATTTTTTAAGACCTACGTTTCTACTGTTTTTTAATTTTTCACTATTCTCACTTTCGGTGTATTTTTGTTCTTGATTTCGAGTGTTTTTAATTTAAGTATTGCCAAAAACAAAGTAGACGTGGGATTTCTATGATTATTTGGCGTGCAAAACTATGCCTTGCAACGTATCGTCAATGCGTCCATCCATTCTATACAAGAAAAGTGAATTAATAAGTAGTATTTAGTAGCGTCGACTCCACAATGCCTTTAACTCACAATATACCTTTTACATGAGTGTGGAGTCCGACATAACCGAGAAAATCAAAAAGGGCGATGCATTTTCAGCATGAAAAAAAAGGTTTTGGCTTTGATTTTTTTGACAGAAAAACCCCTTTTAACATCATTAAATATTTGCCTTCTCTTTTCTTTCTTCTGCTATCTTCCTTCTTTTTTCTTCTTCTTTCTTCTTTTTCTTTCACATTTTCCTTCTTACTTATATTTTCATAGCAACAAAAAATATTTTCATATTCAAATCATGGATAATCAAAACCCAGATATCACCAACAAAGAATTGCAAGATAATGCTCATGAATTACTTGAGCTTGTTGCTGATCAGAATAGTAACAGAACAGCCCAATTAGAACAGCTTGCTGTTCTAAATGCACAAATATTTAATATAAATGCACAAATATCCGATCTAATTCAACAAAGAGACCACCTTGATGAGTCAGTTGAAGCTATTCGTAATGATCTTACTTACGACGCAATGGAGATGGCAACCTCAGCATTTGTGTTGGCAGAAAGAGGTCATGCACCCTCAATGGCTACTCAGCGTGAGATTTATGAAAAATTTAAGAAACTAAATACGATTAAATACATAAATTCCAAGCATTTAGATCCAATTAGGTTTATTGGTGGCGGTAATCCACCGTTTAGTATCAATAAATTAAGTCATATTAATGATATGACAGGATTTAACCAGATTGATCCATTTTTATTAGGCTATGAAGAAAGAACAGATGGAACACTGAAAGAGAAAAAGCTCAGATTAGCAATAGCACTTGGGGTGCCAACGGACGTAGCGGAGGGTATCTTTGGAAATTAAGTTGAACCCAGCAAATTTTATATTCTTCATGTATGTTCTTTATTCTATAACAAATTGTATAACAAACAAAAAACAATGAAAAACCAATTAAAATTAACTAACAGATATTTTTAAATATAAACTAACGTTTTATCCTTCAACGTTCTTTTCCTTTGTAAATTAATTATAAAATCAATTAATCTTTATAGAATTTACAAGAGCTCTTAAATCCCAAACATTAAAACTTAACTATTTTGCACCTAAAATAAAATCATTAACTTTTTAAAGATTCTTGTTGTTATAAGATTTTTTTCAAGTCTTGAAACATAAAACCTAAGAACTGTGAGAAAAATCTTAAATATCAAAAAATCTTAAATACTACATTCTCTTTTTCTGAGCCAATTTACAGCTAAATAACTAATGCAACCTCAAGTCAAATACTATGATATCTAGAATATATATATATAAACCAGCACATTTGGTTGTGTTAAATCGTTAATTTACTTAATTCAGGGCCTGAATAACCATCAATTTTAGCTAAAATGGTTTCATATTCTTGAACAACTTCATCATCTAATTTAATTGATTTGAATTCCTTAACTTTCTTCTTTCTCTTTTTCTTTTGATCATCTTCTTCTTCGACAATACCTCTTGCTTCTTTATCACCCTTTAATCTTGATTAAATAGCTTCTTCAACTAAATGATCAGCTCTGAAAATTTCACCAGTTTTCAAATCTTTACATCTCCAATCAGCAAATTTATCAACATGACCAGAAGTTTTCAAAACTTCATAAGGTGTTAACATTGTACAAGCAACTGCTAACATATCTTCTTCAAGAACAAAATGCTTCCTATCTGTATCAACTACATTAGTTTGTAATGCAGAATCTGGAGGTCCACAATTATATGAACCGAAAACATCATCATAAAAGTTAAACGATGGAGAAAAGAAGAAACGACGTTTTCAAGAGCATCTCTTGAAAATTCAACAGGTGCAAAAGCATTAAACATTGTGATCATTATCTTCTTGTTGACTTTAATGGCTGTAGCAAGTGAGCGTTTAAAGAGTTGTCTATTAAACATTAACTTTTGTTTTTCGAAGAAAGTTTGACTTTGGTAAAATACATCATGTTAAAGAGCTGAAAATTAAATATTCACCCATAATCCTTAACCCATCATCTGTTTCAATATAATTGACCTAAAATATAACTGGGTTAAAAACTCAGCTATAACAAGGTGATAGCAATTATGAGATGCCTTGTTATAAGCTGTTAAAACTTCATGGCATTCTTCACAGCGTCCTCAACTAATTCTAAATCGAAAGTTGTTTCACCGTCTTTCACTATTTTGCCCTCACACTTTGAATAATAATCTAAAATTTCATTAATGTCTTTGATATGTTGCAAGTACTATGAAACTAATGAACTATTTAAACACGCAATCGTACTTAAGAAGTTAGAAAGTGTTAATATTTTGACTAATAAATTCAAAATCTCAAAATAAACAGGAAGAACCTTTGCACACAATAGAGCTGATAATTATGCTGTCAATTTCTTGAAACTACCTTTACTGTATTCAAGTGCAGCAACGTTGTATTCTAAAAAAAATTTCATCATTTAAAAAGTACTTCCCCACCTGGTAGGGACATCTAATCCAATCCGTTTTTTTAACTTCTTTTCAATAGTGATCTTACTCCAAACATCTAAATGAAATCTGGCATGCTTAATAATGTTTCTGCATCTAAACAAAACTTAATTGGTAGTATATTTACTTATAACATTTGTGTCATTCAGCTCATTTACAGAAATTAGGTAACTGCCAGCAAAATCATCAAAGTCACCAAGGAAACTATCATCTAAGTCATCACCAAAATTATTACTTTATAATATCCAACATCATGAAAAATGAAAAATGTAAAAGGAAAAATGCAAATTTAAATTTCTACTTCTGCAAAACTTATTAAGCAATCCATGATTGTACGTGTTACAGAATTTATAAAGTTAAATTTTATCCCTTGTATCATCAGCCATGTCGTCCTCTCCACCAATCCCGTCATCTCCTGCCCATGAACAACACAATGATATCTCCATGGATCCAGCTTCTTCTCCAGATCACGTTCCTTCATCCCCTTTGTTTTTACCACAATCTTCTTCTCCACCACCTGCAATTGCAACAACAAATCGTGTAAATCCTTCAACTAATGGCTCTTCTTCACGTACACCGCATGCATCGTCTGATATTTTACGTTCTACAGATAATGTCAATCGTCAAAGATATCAAGGTAGAGGAGATTTGAATAGTACTGATATGTTTTCGTCTCCAATGAGAAGAAGATTTTTCAATGAACCAAGATCGAATTCTACTTTCAATGATTCTTCTCCTTTACCTAACAGGTTAAATTCAAGTATTCTGTCATCTGATATAAATAGTAACGATAATGAAAGATCTGTCAGAATAATTCCCGAATTATCTTCATCTATTGCATCTGAAACCAACAATGATAATCCTCACTTTGACCATAATGATCCTTTAACTTCTGCTAGTATACGTGATCATAGAAATAATGTTGCTGATAATGCACATGGTCATGAAGCAAATGATAATGATGACGATGACGATGATGACAACACTCCAATCCGTGTTATTTGGGGTACTCATGTTTCAATTGAAAATGTCACAAAACGGTTTCATAATTTCTTAATGACTTTTAAAATGAATGATAGATACTTATATGATGGTACTGATGATATAATTGATCCAATGGGTGATAAACCATATTATGTTCAAAAATTAATCGAATTAAAAGATTCAGGCTCAACAAATTTAAATTTAGATGTTCAAAATTTAATGTCTGTTGCTTCAACAAGGCAAGTTGCAAACCATTTGATTTTATATCCGCAAGAAGTTATACCTATCATGGATCAAGTTGTTAAAGATTGTCTTATCTTAATTCTTTTGGATGATCCCGAATTTAGAGATACCGAGGAAGTTAATCAATTACATAGAGAAATTGAATCTAAATTCTATAAAGTTAGACCTTATAACATTGGTAATAAAAAGGGTATGAGAGAATTGAATCCTCAAGATATTGATAAATTGGTTAGTATTAAAGGTTTAGTCATTAGAGCAACTCCAATTTTACCTGATATGAAAAATGCTTTTTTTAAATGCAATGTTTGTGATCATACTGTGATTGTTGAAAATGATAGAGGTATAATTCAAGAACCAAGAAAATGTCCAAGACAACAATGTAATTCTTCAAATTCAATGCAATTAATTCATAACAGATCAATTTTTGCAAATAAACAAATCGTTAAATTACAAGAAACTCCGGATATCGTACCTGATGGTCAAACTCCTCATTCTGTTTCTTTATGTATTTATGATGAATTAGTTGATTCATGTAGGGCAGGTGATAGAGTTGAAGTTTGTGGTATTTTCAAATCTTCTCCAGTTAGAGTTAATCCAAGATTAAGAGTTCTCAAAAGTTTGTTTAAAACTTATTTAGATGTTGTTCATATTAAAAAAATTGATAAACATAGAATTGGTATTGATGTTTCAACAATTGAAAATGAATTACGTGAACAAGATCAAATTGATGAAATTAGGAAATTAAATGATGATGAAATAAATAAAATTAAATCTGTTTCGTCAAGGCCTGATGTTTATGAATTATTAGCAAGATCTTTAGCACCTTCAATTTTTGAAATGGATGATGTTAAAAAGGGTTTATTATTACAATTATTTGGTGGTACAAATAAAGATTTTAAAAAAGGTTCACGAACAAGAGGGGATATAAATATTTTACTTTGTGGGGATCCATCTACTTCAAAATCTCAAATTTTACAATATGTTCATAAAATATCTCCAAGAGGTATATATACAAGTGGTAAAGGTTCATCTGCTGTTGGTTTAACTGCTTATGTTACAAGAGACATTGAAACTAAGCAATTAGTTTTAGAGAGTGGTGCGCTTGTTTTATCTGATGGTGGTGTTTGTTGTATTGATGAATTTGATAAAATGAGTGATCAAACAAGATCTGTTTTACATGAAGTTATGGAACAACAAACTATTTCAATTGCTAAAGCTGGTATTATCACAACACTTAATGCAAGAACTTCAATTTTAGCATCAGCAAATCCAATTGAATCAAGATATAATCCCAATTTACCAGTTACCAAAAATATTGATTTACCACCACCATTATTATCAAGATTTGATTTAGTTTTCCTTATTTTAGATAAAGTTGATAAGAAATTAGATGAAAGATTAGCAAAGCATATTGCAAGTATGTATCTTGAAGATCATGTTGTAAGTGCAACAAATGAGGAAGTTTTACCAGTAGAATTTTTAACAGGTTATATTCAATATGCAAAGGAAAATATTCGTCCAAATTTAACAGAAGAAGCAAGAGATGAATTAGTTTCATCATATGTTTCAATGAGAAAATCAGGTGAAGATTCAAGAAATGGTGGAGTTGATAAAAGAATTACTGCAACTACAAGACAATTAGAATCTTTAATTAGATTATCCGAAGCGCATGCCAAAATTTATTTAAGAGATGAAGTTATAGTTGATGATGTTATTGAAGCCGTTAGATTAATGAAATCAGCTATAAAAGATTATGCAACTGATCCGTTAACTGGTAGAATTGATATGGATCTAATTCAAACAGGAGTTAGTGTTGAGGATAGAAGACGGAAAGAATCTTTAGACAAAGATATAATTAAAATTCTTGAACAATTTGGTGAAATTGATTGGAATAATTTAGGTGATGAAATTGAAAAATTAGCTGAATCTGAAAATCAACAACGTAAAGTTGAAAATTTCGAAATTGGTGAATCTGTTAGAAGACTTGAAGGTGATGGTAAAATTATAATTTTCGGCCAAGGAAGTCATAGAAGAATTGCAATTAATAGAGGTGTTGTATAATAAAAAACTTTTGTATATTTCCAATAATTTAAAATAATAGTAATCATAATACTACTACTAATACTAAAATAATATCAACGCTCAGTTATTATCAAAAAACTTGACTGCTTGAAATACTGGTGAATTTTAGTTTCATTATTAGAAGACGTTTCAATTTGTCTTAAAATGGTAATTTCCTATTCGGGAATCTTTGGTTACGCAGCGCTGGGTATATTTTATACAATTTTTCCAAATAACTGATTCAATTTTCAATATTCTTAAAATTCTTAAAACTAATAAAGTAGTAAAATCAATTACTACTACACCTTTAAACAGTAGAAATGTTTATATATTCCCTACTAGGTTCTATATCTTAAAATTAATCGATTTTATTGCTTAACCAATAAAATGCGTACTCGCGAGGAAGAAAACATTCACCATGAATTGATGAATTTCAAAATAATATTGAAAGAAGAAAGCGTTACTATATAAATTTAATTTTGTAAGAAACTAGATCGACATAATAACACAGAATGTTTGCAAGACAATCCATCAGATCCGCTGTTGTTGCTGCTAGGGCACAACCTGTTGCTAAAAGAAATGCTTCCAATTTAGTTGCTACCCTTCAAGGTATGTATTAAGATTTTTCCCATTATTTATGATTATTTGTTATTTTCAATTACTATTTTTCATTATACTAACACCAATTACAATCTTGCTTTTTCATTTGTTTTCCTTTTTTACAGGCCTTTCTAACAAGACTATTTACTATTCTAAGGTTGCAGCAGAAGTTTCTAAAACCGTTTATACAAAGGAAGGTTTAGCACCACCAACCGTTGCAGAATTCACAAAAGTTTATGAATGTACAGTTAAACAAGCACAATTATTTGCAAAGGATCCAAAGGCAACTGCTGAATTAGTTGTTAAAAACGCACAAGGTTTCTCAAAGGATGAAATCTTAAGATACATCTGTTATTTCATTCAAGTTGTTGGTTTCTTCTCCCTTGGTGAAATTATTGGTAGAAGAAATGTCGTTGGTTATGCTGAACATTAAATTTAAATAAATTTTATGTATATACCTTTATTATTATTATATAATTGAGATTATTTATTTATTCCTTTAGAATGTTTTATTCCTTAAAGTTCAAACTTATATAGACTAGTGCATTTATTTTTTCGTAATTTATATGTTTATGAGTTTATACAAAGTTATACATGTACTATTTATTTATATTCAAAAAAAAAGAGACATTATCAGTAAAAAGAAAAGGAATACATAAATAATCCAGAAAAGAAATGTAAAGTGGTGAAATTTTATCTGAAGTAGTAATAATTCTTAAGGTAAGATATATGGTGTTATGTACAGGTAAAGTAAAACGAAAATAATTATTTTCATGTATTCATATATTTGTATTTCAGGTTATTTCCAAGAATTTATATTGATACTAATTCTCTTCTATGAATGATAATGAAAAGTGAATCTAAATGATTTTTTTTAAATGATAAATAAAATGAAAATGTATAATATTGATTAATTAAAATGATGATCATCTTTAATTAAATTTTATAAGCAGGAATAAGTTCTTTTTCGATGAATTCTTCAGCAAGCTTTTTACCATATTTTGCTGTTATTGCACCAATTAAAGATGATGTAATTGTTGAATAAATACCCTTTGGCTTGTATAATTTATCAATTTTTCCACCTGGTAAAGCTTTCTTACAAAAGAAAACAGCATCAATACCTTTAGATTCAGCAAATTTTGCAAGTAATTTATCAGACCACATAAGACGATGTGCTAAGGATCCAATTGCATCAAGTTTGTTTGAAGATTTTTCTAAAATATATTTTGTTGCTGAAAGTTGTAACATTTGTTCCCCTAAAAATGATAAGTTTGCATTATATGGCTTTGAACCATGTGCAAAGGATTTATGAGTTAAAATTTGAAGTAAAATTTCATTTGATAATTCTATCTTTTCACTTAAGTTGATTGATTCAATATAGTTTTTCAAAAATGAAATATTTTCAATATTTGATGAATAACTTATACCATCAGATGATAAAACTTCACTTGGGTCTCTTATTAAACCTTGTACACGTTGGCCACGAACAAAAACTACATTTCTCTGTTGATTCTTTGTAATGATTTTTTGTGAAATTATATTAGTGGTATTTGACTTATATGCTGTGGAGAATTGACGAATACATGATATTTTGGTACCAGAGGTTTTCACCAGTTGAAATCTCAATGCAACTCTAGATGGTATGTTTGTGATGGCGTGCATGAATTTGTGGACAATATATGATAAACTTCTCAAAATTCAGCTATTGTCTGGTTTATTCACTGTTAATATTTTCTGAGATGTTTTGTCGACGAAAAATTCAGTTTTCGGTTTTCTAGTGAAAAATGAAAAATTTATTTATTTTTAATTGTGGAAAATGCGAAATTCCAAAATTTGATCTTGCTTACGTAAAAAAAATAATCTTAAATTTTTCACTTGAAATTTTATTTTTTTTTCCTGCTCTTATTATACTACCTTTAATTATTTTTTTTGCTCTATCCAATCTGCAAGACAACTAGAAAAGATGGATATCTTTAGAGTATTGAGTAGAGGTGCGTCTCTTAACAAATCAAAAAACTACAAAGCCGATTTTACCATCCCTGATAAAGAAAAGTCTGTTTCGGACTCGAAAAAAGATCATGATTTAAGTATTCAAGTCGAAAAAGAATTAGATTTCTTTCACAATAAACAACATAAAATCATTAAAGAAACAGATGAACAAGAAGATGAAAAAGAAGATGGTGATGTTGATCAAGAAAATGAAAATACTTCAATTTCATTGGCGAAAATTACAACTAAAGAACAAGCCATTGAACTTCGTAAAAAGTACGGTTCAAAAGTTACTGGTCATGATATACCACTACCGATTGGATCATTTGAAGATTTAATTACAAGATTCAAACTTTCAAAGGTTTTATTGCAAAACTTAATTTCAAATAGTTTTAATGAACCAACACCAATTCAAAGTGAAGCCATTCCATGTTCATTATTTAATAGAGATTTAATTGCTTGTGCACCAACAGGTTCTGGTAAAACGTTAGCATTTTTAATTCCACTGGTTCAAAACTTAATTAATTCAAATAAACTATTAAAGTCGTCAAACCCCAAAGCATCATCAAATAAGGTTTTAAAAGGTTTAATTGTTTCACCAACAAAAGAATTGGCACAACAAATTAATGTTCAACTTACCAAAATTACAGAAAATTTGGGTATTAAAACAGGTTATTTGAATAAATCATTAGCATCAAAATATCGTTCAGAAAATTCGAAAGGTTCAAAAAATTCCAAATTTGATATAATTGTCACAACTCCACTTAGATTAATTGACTTAGTTGAAAGTTCATCAATTGATTTATCCAGTGTTGAATATTTAGTTTTTGATGAAGCGGATTCATTATTTCAAACTGACTTTTTATCACAAACTGATGCAATTTTATCATCACTAACAAATCCAAAATTATTGAAAAGTATATTCTCCGCAACTATCACATCACACGTGGAAGAATTAGCACATGGTATAATGAATGATCCAATCCGTGTAATTATTGGATTAAAGGAAGCAGCAAATCAAAATATTGATCAAAAAATAGTTTATTGTGGTGATGAACATGGTAAATTGGTTGCAATAAGAAACATCATTAAAACTGGAGAATTCAAACCACCAGTTATAATCTTTTTACAAAGTATTGATAGAGCTAAAGCGTTATACAATGAATTACTATATGATGGGTTAAATGTTGACGTAATACATGCAGAGAGAACACAAAAGCAAAGAGAAGAAGCAATTGCAAGATTCAAATCTGGAGAATTATGGTGTTTAATTACAACAGATGTTTTAGCAAGAGGTATCGATTTTAAAGGTATTAATTTGGTTATTAATTATGATGTTCCAAACTCTTCTCAAGCATATGTTCATCGTATTGGTCGTACTGGACGTGCAGGACGTTCCGGACGTGCAGTGACTTTCTATACAAAGGAAGATACAGATATGATCAAAAATGTTGTTAATGTTATGAGAGCAAGTGGACAAATAGAAGGTATGCCGGAATGGATGCGTGATGAAACTGCATTAACGAAATTAAGTAAAGATCGTAAAAAACAACTGAAGAAAGAACAAATGAAACGTGGAAAGATTAGTACTGTTCCACGTGCTTTTAAGAAGAGAAAATTTAGAAAGGCTTGATCCTAATTGTATAACATTTAACTGATGTGTGTCGTGTGTGTGTGCGCATGTATAAAAAAACAACATTAAAAAATTAATTAAAAAAATCAATTAATATTGTGTCATGATAAACATACTTGTTTAGCGGAATGTGTAGAACACAATTGACTATTAAAGGAAATTATATAAATTAGTAAACAAAACTATAGAAATTACGGGAGGTGGGTGCATTTGAGTAGAAATCGACAATATTGTGTAACACTAGTTTGAACAAGAGATCATGCGATTCATGGGTCACCGGAAGGGTTAACGGAGATAGTGGTCTTGTGATGTGGTGTTTCATACATTGAAGGTTGCTGGTTTTTGGATGCCCGAGAATTGTGGAATTTCTAGGTTAATTTTTAGATTTAGATTTTTAGAGCGTAGTTATGCTACAATATTATATATTATATAAAACGTATATGCTTAATGTTAGGGTGTCCTAAGAAGTAAGATTAGTCTGCTTAAAGAAGAATATAAAGTAATTAAAGAATAGTTGACAATTGTACTAATTGCCATCGTTAATATCTAGACGTAAATTGTCTTAGTGCGGACTATCGTCGCTAACAGTATTGTTAACCTGTTACAAATATATATATATATATATATATATATCACGAAGGTAATTCTTTTTTTCAAATCTATTGTCTAAAAGACCTTCCTTGCAGCAAAAACATTAACTTTTTCTCTGACAAGAATAACATATCATAAAATATACTATTGAAATCTCCTTAAATTTCTGAACATAAAACTATAATATAAGTTATAAAAACATGATGTATAAAAGGCAAAAAACTGAGTTCAAAAAAAAGGGCTCATTTGCAAAATTAATTAATCGTGGTTTTTTTCAGATTTTGGCATTTTTTGTTAGCGAATGCAAATTTTTACTATGGGTTACGTTCCGAAGGTGATATATATATATATATATATATATATTATTCATGAAGTCACGTGAGAGACGCGTAAAATTTTAATTTTAAATTTTTATTTTGTTTTCGTTCTAAGTTTTTTTCATTAACTAGCCTTTTTCATTTTTCGTTGATTTCGATCCGGCTGAGTTTCAGTTTCAGATTCAGAAGCTCAGCTATTCCTTTTTTTCACATACGCCATTGAAGTACATTGCTGCTGCATTAGGTTTCAATACTTCAGAAAACAATTCTGACTAAACATTTATCAAATAAAACGGTTTTCCTTCCACTTTTTTAAAAATAAGAGATTTCAAGTACAAAATCTCGAATCAGATCATTTAAACAATGTCACCACAAGAATTAGTAGACTGTCAGCATGCGTTAGAAGCATTTCTTGAATCATCACAGGGAAATTTAACACCTGCAACCTCTTCTCGTGTTGTTAAAGCTCGTGAAAAATTGAAGAAATTAACAACAATTCAATTTAGTGATTTGAGTACTGATGTTTATGATGAAATGAACCGTAGAGAAACGAATAGAATAGATCCTGAAAACATCAGTTCTGTCAGATTTTTACCTTCTCAATCAAATTATCATCCAAAGAGAAATCAAGCAAGACAAAAACTAGCTGCCTTACCTCCATCAAGGTTCAAAGATTTGGTAAATGATGTCTTATATGAAATTAAGAATCGTAGGGAATTAGCTAATAAATCAAATTCAATTAAACCATTATCTGAAAAGAATGATAATAATTTAACTATCGATGTTGAGAAATCAAATAGTTATAATTCATCAACTGATTTTCCAAATCTTAAAACACCAATCAAAACCCCAATTACACCATCCCAAAGAGAAATCAAACCAACCACTTTGGTTCCAAGTAAGACTGAGCTAACTTGGTCGAGTGATGAAGAAGAAGAAAAAGAGGAAGAAAATAAACAACATAACCATCATCATAGTGCTGATCTAGGTCTTAGTAAACTAGATGTTGATTTGATTCCAAAATCTTTTGATATTGATGAAGACAATGATGCGATTAATAGATCTCCAAGTAAACGCTATACTATTGCTACCAACGAAGTTCTGAATGAACATGCTCCAGCAAATGTTGAATTTCCTGTTGATCATGATGATACTATTGAAAACAATGAAGATGATGAGTTTATTAATAATGGTATTCATATTAAAGATGAAGATAACATTACTGAACTAAAATCCAAAGTTAATGAATTAGAATTGGAAACTTCTTATTTCAAGTCATTGAATGAAGATATGGATTTAGAAAATAAAGAGTTTAAGAATCAACTTATCGAACTAAGTCGAAAAAATGATGAAATAAGTGAAAATTTGGAGTTTTTGAAAACACAATATTTAGATTATGATGATTTAAAGGAAGAATTACAGGAAGTTAAAGAATCATTCTCTAATCAAACTGAAGAATTGAATGCCTTAAAAGAAATTACTAGAGCGGAACAAGAAAAGCAACTAAATAGTCAGAATAGTAGAGAAATTGATACATTAAAGACTTATCTTGATAAAGTTTTAGAAGAAAATGAACAATTAAAGTTGAAAGTTATTGAAGCACAAGAGAATCCTATTGAAAAGGAAACGAATAACTCTGATGACATTATTAACGAGCTAGAATTGTTAAAACAAAAACATCAAGAATTAGTTACCGATCATGAAAAATTAAATAAAAATCATAATTTATTAGTTAATGATCATGGTCAATTAAATTCAAACTACAAATTATTAGTAAATAATCATGACCAATTGAATAAAAATTATAACTCACTAGATGAAAAGTCCAAAGATGTTTCAAGTCAATTTGAACAATTTAAACAAAAGGCGCAAAATCTCCCATCTTCTTTCAACGGCGTCTCTAAAACAAATTCAACTGGTCTAATTGCTACAACTACTGGTCTGGCAGGTGTTTTAGTTGGTTCGGGTATTGGTGCAATTACAACAAGTTCAATTAACTCAAAATCAAAAGATGATAACGTTAAAGAAATTAATAATGAACCCGCTACCTTAAGCAGTAAATCAACAATTCCACCAACTGATTTATTAAAAGAACCAATGGTTTTAGAATGGCAAAGTAAATATGAATCTTTGAGAGCAAATCAAGTTAAGGCAAAATTAGAAACTATTTCATCTTTACCACAGTTAAATGAAAAGAAACTATTCAGCTCAAATGGTCTTATTTCAATTGATAATATTTCTAATGTTTATTCATCATTTGAAACCGTACTAGTTTACTTAGATTCAATTAATACCGAATCAAATGATTATTCATTAGTTAATCCAGAAGAAGTTGATCCAATCATCCTATTTGAGCGTATTTCATCATTTGTTAGCTCTGCAAACAAACTATCAAAAGAAGTTATTTTGCAACCAACTAATAAATCATACTTACGCGTTGAAGAAGATAAAAGAATCTTGAAGAATTCGATTTCAAATGTTCTATCCACAACAAGGCATTTTGCTATTTACCGTCATGTATTACCAAAATTAATTATGAATGCTGCACTTAACGACGTTTATTTCACAATTTGTTCACTTGTTTCATTAGTTAAAATTTATTCTGAAAATTCCACTCCAATCGAAGTAAGTAAACCTTTAAAAGACAATGGTAACATAACTTCGACTCCACGTGCATTTAAAACAGCTGCTAATCCCCATAACAATAATATTAATAATGATGAAAAAGAGAATGGTTTTATAGATGATGATTTTCATACTTCACCATTATTAAAACAGAATCATTCAGTGGCTAACGAATCGCACAATGTAAGACCCTTAAGAATTACACAAAGATTAGCATCGAATTCAACAAATTCATTGGATATAAATAATAACGAATCTTCAAATAATGTTTCAAAACCATCAACTACACAACCATCAAGACACGGATCCCCAATGATTTTGAATAGTTCAATTTTACCAGTTATTGTTGCATCGACAGATGATTTAGCAGATACAAAGATTAAAGATGTTAGCAATTTACCACTGGGAACTCCAAAATCATTTTTAAGATCTAATGGAAAGATAATAAATGGAGATTCAAGTAGCAGTGATCAAAAGCAACCATATGATAACTTAAATAAAGGTAAGGTTTCGGTTTCTACTCTTGCATCTAAGTTCTTTGATACATCATTACCAATCACACAAAATGAAATGAAGAGTATAAGTAAAGGTAATTTTACCACACCGATTAAAAGTGGAAACATTATTAACAAGATGAAACAATTTGATTCATCAATTGAGAATGTGACAATTGATTCATCAAATTTACCTAACAATCTAAGTCCAAATAACTTAAATTCTTCATCATCACCATTAACTAATAATGATTTTTCTAAAGCTTTTGATAAGTTTGACGAAAATAAACAGAATGTTCATGGATCACCAACTAAAAAGAATGTTATTGGTGATACTATTGATGATATCAAATCCAAAACTTCGATTAGTGATGTTAATAATAAAAAGAATCCGACTGTCAAACAAAATAATGATGAATCAATGACCAATGGTATAATTAGTGGTTTAATGGGTGGCAGTGTTGGCTCTAAAATTTTGAAATCTTCTAGTAATCAGGAAGGAAAGGAGGAGGATGATGCTGATGAAAATGAAGATGAAGTAAAAGAAAACGAGTATCTTAATAATAGTAGAGAGGTCCAAGCTCAAGTTGGTGATGTTAATATCAAAACTCCAACGGATGATAAGTTTCAGGCTCCAATTAAGAATATGGTTGTTGAAACCCCAACTAATGGCAACGTTCAACATGTGATCAGTAAGAAGATTGAAATTGAATCACCAATCAATGATGAAGTTGATGCACAATATCCAGTTGCCAAAGATGCTGTTGTTCAAACATCAGCAGATTTAAATAAATATCCAAAGGAGGTTGGAAAGGATGTCAATCCATTCATTTCTAGATCTACAGAAAAAACTAAAAACGGATTATTTGCAAGTGATGAGGAGTCTGAATCTGAATTTGAGTCTAAAAAACCGCATGAGTCAAAGACTAAAGCAGAATTACATACAAATAAACCAGTTGCTGTTAGTAACAAAACAATTGCGGCACCTGTATTGAAGGTAAAATCTCATGAACCACAAAAGGATGAAGAGGAAGAGGAAGAGGAAGAAGAAGAGGAAGAAGAAGATTTCAATGAGTATGGAACGAAAGAAAAGTTAGCATCAAATTCTACTTTAATTGTTGAAGAATCACTTCCTTCTGCTGGTAGCGCATTAGATATTGATGAAAAATTAGTTAGGAGGGTAAGTAGAAGAGAGATTAAGAATCCACGTAAACCAGTGCATGCACCGACAATGATTCCAGTACTAAAACCTACTCCAATACACAATGCTGATGCTACCAGTGAAGAAGAAGAAGAACAAGAAGAAGACGAAGAAGAAGTTGAGGAAGGGTGGAAATATAATGGAGAAGAAGAGGAATATTCAGACGAAGAAGAAGAGTTTGATATCGATAAGTTTAATACGTTAAATCCAGATAATACATTGAGAGAATTATTATTATATCTTGAACATCAAACAGTGGAAGTTATTAAAGCAATTCAACAAACACTACAAAGCATTAGAAATCCAGAAGCTACAAAGGGATTACTGAGGGTGGGAGCAGAAGAGATTAATTTGGTTGTTAAACAAATGGCTGAAGGTACAAGCACATTAATGAATCAAAGTAGATATGTTGAAAGTATGGGACATGCTAAATATGTTGTTGGGGTTTTAGAAGATTGCGTTTTGAGAATGGAAGGATTATATGGTAATGATTTATCGAAAGACGATGAATTTGCAGGGAAAAATTTCAAACAACGCAGTGCCGGTATTGCGTTTGACGTTGCTAGAACCACCAAAGAATTGGTTAAAACCGTTGAAGAGGCAAGTTTACGTGATGAAATTGCAGTTTTGGATTCAAGATTAAGAAGTTGATTTAAATATGAAGTATAGTTGAAGATTGTATAAATTTAGTAGAGAAAATTAGCAAAAACAGTTAAAAAATACTAATGGGTTTCTTCATTAATGTTGTTATCACTGAAGATTTCTGAATCCAATGCGGCCCGCGACGGTCGACGCGCTGGTTGTTCGACAAAGGTGGGCTGGCCATCGGAAACTGGAAATTGGATAGTGGAAACCCTAAAGCTTATCCAGCCAGTGACTCAGACCCACACGCCCCGTGTGCGCGGCATTGGGCCCATTGCGCTGTGCGGCAGAAACGCGGGTTTGTGGGCGTGGGCGGGCGCTGCGTGTTCCTGCACAGTTAGTCCGTGCTGCAGCACGCGGCCCGCGGGTTGGTGGGTTCGGGCCTGCGGCCTGCGGGACGTCGGGGTGCCCACTTTCCACGTCCGGCACTCTGCGCCGGCTCTCGGCGCTGCTCCTTGCTGGAACACTTCCCCGTTTCCGCTTTGCAGAGGTGTTTCTCTTGTCCAGCCACCAACGGCTTTTGGTGATGATGTATGCGATGCGATTGACTGGGGTTTCCACAGCCCAACCAACATTGCTGTTTCCTTCGTTCCATCGAAGTGCTCGTAAACTCTACCTGTTTGTATACATGGTGCTTTCCTGCTGGAAAAAACTCATCCTGGCTGAATCAGACTACGAACTATACACAATTATAGCCTATTGTGATCTTCCGTCCGCCTGTAAAGTAATAGGACATGACACATGAGCAATCTGAGATGAAACCACAACACCAAAAACAACACCACCAACCACCTGATCATCAGCAACCTTCATCAGCTACCTCACCAACTTCGTCCTCGGCACAGCAATATCCCTTTTACAACTCAATCAACCAATTGAACTATCCACCATTGAATAGCAGCTACCCCAACGATTCAACGTCTGCGTTACTTCAAGATATCAATCTAACCCAAGCTAGTAGTAACTACAGTAATATTTACAACAACTGCCCCAACTACAATAATCAATATAACAACCATTTGAGTGAACCACAACACCAACTATCTCAATTACCCTTCTTATCGCATCACCAGCCACTGAATCCTTCAAAATCTTCATCCCATACCCATACCCACAGTCAGATAACACCGCCACAAGCATCCCCTTTCCCTCTTTTCAAATCAAACAATGACCTAATACATCCAAATAATAATCAACCATTAGCCAAAAGTTCAACTGATCATTGGCCAATATCCAAATTACATCAATCTATGAATGAGCTAGCAAAAAAATCTCTGGATATTGAAACTTTACTAAACAATAAAAGTACCGGCTTTGCTAATAATAATAATAATAATGACATATTGAACAATTTGTTATTTGAAGGTTTTGAATGTTTATTCAAAATTCAAAATTGTTATAATTCTTGGATTAAATCTTTAGATATACAGAAGTCAAGTAATGTTTCTCACCTCTGTTCATTAAATGATGACTTATATATCGATCAAAACAATGCTCGTGGTATTTCAAAAAGACATCGATTCTCACCACCATCACCATCAACACCACACACATCGTCGATAAACACACCGAAAAAACCTAAAGCTAACCCAGCTACCAAGGGTCTAAATTCCAGATCAAAATCTTTTTCTAACCTCACTACCACAAATAATGATGGATTATCAATTATAAAAGGTTTATCGATGGATCCAACCCTTTCAACCGAGGGCTTAATAGACTTTGAAAGGGTTAAAAATGCAACCGAATTGGGAAATGGCTATAGTTCCAACTATTTCTCTTATACCTCGAATCATAGTAACCAAAACAGTGTCGGGTTGGATAAGACTATAATAATCAAAAAATCCAATAATATTAATACCACTAATAATACCCAAAATACCGACTTAGGACATCTAGAAAATCCAACTAAGTCAGTTTCAAATTTGATGCCAAACACCATACTATCATCAAACACTGCTCCAACAAGAGATAACACAAAAAAACTGGACTGTTCAAACTGTACTACCATATCGCCGGCCAACTCTACAGGTAGATCACCGGCAGGCGATTTCGCTGATCTAAAATGCATGCATTGTTTATCAACAGGTACACCAGAATGGAGACGTGGACCTGGTGGGGAAAGAACCTTATGCAATGCATGTGGATTGTTTTATTCCAAACTAATTAGAAAATATGGTGTTGTAACTGCAAAGAAAATAATGAAAGAAAGGAAAATATCAGGTAGATCCGTTGATAGAAGAGTAAGTTTTAATTGATACAATATATAATATTTATACTATTTTAATTACAACCCTTTATTCCATATCCTTCCTATAGTAGTCGTTTCTTATGCGGCTGCGTTACCTCAATTACTGGCTTCCTGCATGACACCGATAGATGAAAGAAAGTTGTTTAATAACTATAAAGGGGAGGCGAAATTAGATAAAAAATATATAACAATTATAACAAAGTTTTTTTTATTTTTTGTTTTCTATTTTTCAGATAGAACTCAATAAATATGAACTTCGTAAATAACAAATGGTTCATACTCAGTATCTACTAATGATGCATATTCATGTAAACTTGTATCATTGATTACTTTACCTTTGTTATCTTTAGAGAAGGCATTACCACCAAGATAACCGAATCTTTCAATACAGTCTAACTTTGAAACTTTCAAATTTTTATTAGAATCAGGTTTCAATAAATAAGAAAGAAATTTTGGTGGTAAACCGTATCTAAGTACACTTTCAACGAAGGATCTTAATAATTTAATATGTGACCAGCAAATTGAAATTTCAGAAAATGCTTCCTTTGATAATCTAATTAAATCATTTTTCAAATTAGATTCTTCCTTTGATACAATTGAAAACTCATTTTTCAAATTCTCAATTATTTCTTCGGAATATTGGAAATCTCTTGGAATCCATTTATTTTCCCTTGCAGCATGTAAGAACTCATTCTCAAATTTCTTAAATAACGTGATTCCATATAATGCATATTCGGAATCAGTTGAAATTTTCTCAGCTGATCTAGGCACAATAAATTTTGAAATTGTTTCATAAGAATTTAAAAATTGCGATTCTAATGACAATGGAATAACTAATAACACAGTTTTCAAATGATCTGAGTTAAGTACAAAATTTTCCTTTTTAACAATGTTATGTAATGATTTAACGGTTAAATCACCATCTTGTTTACGTTTGCATGATAATAAGCTTGATTTTGCATTATTATAGTTTTGGAATTGTGAACGTAAATCTGAATCCAATTGTAAACCTTCGTTTGAAATTGATTTAATTAATTCATCAATTGATTTTTCAATACGAAATCTAGATTGTTTCCATTGAAATTTTTCAAAATATTCAATTGAATTAATTCCATCAATTTTTAAATTCAATAAATTCGTTATGTTTGAATTTGAACTGGTATTGTTGGGATTTGTTAATGATGATATAGTTTCTAAAACTTTACCTATGGATTGATGTAGTTGATTATCCAATTTGGATAATTCTTCACTTTGTAAAACCAATGAATCTAATGTGCCAATCTTAAAATTTGGATATTCTAATTCAAATAATTCAACTTTACCACCATTAACGTTAGTTTCTAACCATGATGAAATAGATTCTTTGGATCCACTTGACTCGGGTAACGAAAGTAAAAGATAATCGGTTTCACTGGGCATTGAATTTGTCTTAATATGATAAACGTTGTCAGACTATTATTACTGATAATACAAAAAAGATGGCTGCATAACTTGAAATCAAAATGCCAAAGTGGTTTTCTTTTTCTCATTTCTCGACATTTAATTTTTTCTGGATTAGCTAGCACAACAAATTAGTCTGTCGTGATGTACACACATGTATAATATACAATTAATCTAAGCTCAAGAGGTATCATTCCTCTATTTCTGCTTCTTCACCTTCTTCAACAATTGGTTCTTGTTGATGTGGAATTGCTGTTTCTGGTAATTGTCCTGGTAAAACTTCTGTTGGTAATTCGAAATTCGCTTTCTCTCCATTTTCTTCAGGTTCCATCGATTCTTCAATCTCTTCAACATCCTCATTATATTGGTCATCTTCATTATATTGATCATCATCATCCTCATTTCTATCATCCTCATCATCATCCTCTATCTCTATATCATCAACATCATCTATTTCTTCTTCATAATCTAATATACCTACCGAATCTCTTAATTTTGAATTTAATGCATCATTTTCTTTTTGTTCTATTTCTAGTTTATTATTCAATTCCACTTTAAATTTGTTTATATCATTACTTATGAAATTTTTAATCTTATTTAATTCAGAATTCCATTTCATATCGGATTCTTTTAATAATGAAATTTTCCTTTGATAATACTTATCATGTAGTTGAACCAATCTAAATTTTTTAATATCTGAATTATTCAAAATTGAATCGATTTTTTCATTTAACGTATCATTAATTAAAAACCCATCTTTTTTAAATTCATCAGCTTCATTAGTTTGATTATTCCAAATTAGCTTTCTAATTGATTCAACTGGCACATCCAAATTTTTAATCAAATCTGTAGCATTTTCATCATTATTTCTCATACTTACATCATTATCCAGATCAACAGCAACATCATCATCATCATCATCATCATCTAGAAGCGATAGAATATCATTTACTTTTAAATCAGGTAAACTGTTTAAAGTTTTATTAAGTAGATTCCAATTTTCATTATTTTTAAAATTTTGAATTTCATATTTTAACAAAAATGAGTTCTCAATACATGAATCATTGGATTTAATTTTGGAAATATTTTCTAAATTTGAATTATTGATTTCATGTTTGAAATCGTTCTTTAATCCAACCAGTTTGGTTGTATCGAATATTAATTTTTTTTGTACTTCATTCAAGGTTTCATAATTTAAATCCTTAAATTCATTCCTTAAACCATTTTTAAGCTCAGATATAGCAATATTCGTCAATTCAAAAGAATCAGATATCGCTTTTCTATATGATGTTGATGCTTCTGTCTCTTTCATTGGATGTTTAGTGTTTTCAAACATTATGTTAAAACTACTGGAACATTTATTTTCTCATTTTCCATTCTTTTTTCAATTTCTTCATGTGAGTTTTTAGTATGCGAGGTCTGGAGCGACTGATATAGCTTGTTGTATAGTATATGTTATTCTTCTAAGTAAAGGAACCATTATAAATAACTATAGAGTAGTGGTCGAAAGCTGTCAGTTAGTTAGCCAGCTTACACGAGTGAGAGTGAATACTACAGATCCTAGCAAATCTTAACAATGTGCAGCCGAGTTTAAAGTTTACAATTTAAGCTAGTTTATCAATATAAACGCATTAAAAATATTGGTTAATCAACAAATGGTTTATTAAACATAAAATTAAGTACTAGATAAAGCAAAGAAGGAGAGAGAAATTTGTAAAAAAAAAAAAGGTGTAATGTAATATAGTATGAATTCATAGATATTTATTTAAATACTTACATCACAGATGTATGTTGTGTGGTTGTTTTTGTTGTTATCTTTATTCAATTTGCGTCCTCTGCATTAACTGATGAGAATGCTTCAGATTCTGTAGATATTGGAGTTTCAACGGCTTCTTCGATGACTTCAGCTTCAGTTTCGGATTTTTCTTCATCCTTTTTTTCATCATCTTTTTTTGTACTTTTACAAGAAAATGGATTAAGATGTGGATAAGTTTTGAAAAAAAGAGAAGCTGCGCCAATAATAACAAGACCGGAAATGGCAGCAATGGAAGCCTGACGTTGTGTTTTCTTGGTGAGTTGCATTGATATGTGTGTATTTAGCAAGCGGAACAAAGTTTCAGAGAAGAGAAAACGATAGGCTGAAAGAGAGAGAGAGAAACATTAAACTGTAAACACCAACTTAAACAAGAATCAAAGTTAATCTTAAGCGCTGTTTTGGTAATTTTACCCGCTCGCTGCAAATACCGAATAAGGCAAGTCGACCCGTTCGTAAAGTCAAAATGCTCCAACTACCAACATTCAACCCCTCCAATATAGGCATAACCTCCAAATCCACCCACAAAATACCCATCTTCAACAACAAATTCAGTCCAGACACTAGAATGAACTTTGTTTTGAGGACCTGGAAACCAAGCGGCTGATTCTGGGTGGGTGGAGCTGAAACAATGTTCAAGTTTTTTAATTTCTTTACTATCAACATATCTTACATTAGGTAAACTAATATCACTATTGGCATCATTATTATCATCAATAGCATCACCTCTTAATCGAATTTCTCTAAAATAGCCACGTAAATTAACTCTTGGAGATCCGTACATTGATCCCGGAACACTACCTGGCCAATACTCATTTAAATCTGCAACATAAGTGATTGAAGATTTCATACCTTTTAAATTAAAAATATTTCTAAAGTTTTTACTCATTTTAATCATTAACAAAACTGGATTACCTGAATCATAACAATCGATTGAATATTCAGGAAATGACATTGCAAAAGAGTCTTTTTCCTCACTATCATCATCAAGCATTTGATTGGTGTTTACTAAAGCCACTGATTGTTTGTTAATCATTGTCTTTGCAATTTCACAAGCTTTATTCATATCATGATATGTTTCATTTGGTCTTTTAAATGGATCATTTAATGCGTTTTCTTCTTCATGTTTGAGCCTAATAATTTCTTGCAATATTGAAGCATTTACGATATGTACTAAAATAAGTAATTTAATTAATGTTGATCTGATAGTAGTCATTTCGATCTTCAATTGGTTTTATTTGGAGGGAAAAATGGATACGCTTTGAATAAGCCATATATGTGATTCTAATTAGAATTGTTGAAGAAATTCGAGATTTATTTTTTTTGGTTTATTAGCAGGAGGAGTTATCGATCATATGATTGAAAATATTAAAAATCATTCATATGATAATTGTAACTTAAATTACTCTACAATTAGCATAATATAAAAACTGTACAGCAGTTAGTTGCATATTGTAATGCAATTTAAAAACTTATAAGCGTTGTTTTTTTATTAGAAATAAAATATGTTTATGTATTGAACTGATATAAAAGCTATGGTTAAATAAGGTAAATTATAAATGGATTATTGAAAAAAAGCAAGTAAATAAAGTGTTTGGATATTTGTATTCATAATTTTGTGGGTTGTATTTGTATTCATATTCGTGATTGTTATTAAAATGTTCTAAGTTTAGATTAATGCTAATTCATCAAATTCTAATTCTTCCGCATCAGAATCAGCTGGTGGAGTGTACTTCTTCTTCTTATCCTTACCAATCTTCTTCCAATGTTTCTTTTGATCCTTACCGATCTTTTTCCAGTGATCACCTGGAGTTTCAACTGGTTCACCATCTTCAGTGAATAAAACTAATTCTTCTTCATCATCGGAACCAGCTGGTGGAGT